>JAINUG010000079.1:2550000-2925000 GCA_029706075.1 Aldrovandia affinis
CTTTAGATTAGGACATGGCGAGCCTAGATGGGCTGAACAGCCCGTTCTCATCATTATGTATTATTATGTTCTTATTCCATCAATTTTTCAACTGCACACAATTGAGTCTGGCCTGATTGGTGACGACTCATCAGATGCAGTGTGAAAGAGCCTTTATGTCATTTATTATCTGCATTTTAAAAAGAGTCTTAGGGCCACCCTGTCATAAAGCTTTGATAGAAATGAGAAATGTGATTTGTGAAATTATTTTTAGAAATAATATAATAATTATTTGGGAATTTTATTTTATACACAAAAAATTGAGTACAGCTTGTTTTTTGTGTTTGTGTTGGAACACCAGACTTGAAAACACTGAACTTTCTCTTTTTCTCTCTTTGTCTTTTTCTCTACCCTCTGCTTGCTATTCTCCTCTTTCTCTGCCTTTCCCCCTTTCTCCTTCTCCTCATCTTCTATACTTTCTGTCTCTTCTGTTTTCCCTTCTGCTCACTCTCTCCTGTTTCTCTCCTTGTTTCTCCAATTACTCCTCCTTTTCCACTCTCTTCTTCTTCTCCTTCTGTTTCCCCCACTCTCCCTCATTTCCCCACACTCCTCTGTCCCTCTCTTTACTGTGTGTGTACGTGTGTGTGCATGCCTGCTCTTCTGTGTGTGTATGTGTCTGTGTGTGTGTGTGTAGCAGAAATACCACCCATACTCTAACTGCTCCCCCGATGAGTCAGATCTGGAGCGCAGGTACTGTGTGCTCAAACTGCACGTGCCGTACAGCGACCTGATGCAGCCCCCTGACTCCCACACTGACTGGGGCGCTCACTGCCAGCTCGACGACGCCTACTCCTACTGACACTCACACCTACACACACACACACACACACACACACACACACACACACACACACACACACACACACACACACACTTACACTCACACACACTGCCATGCACATACACACACATGCACACAGTAACCATGCACATACACATGACCATCCATATACGCACTCACACAAACATATTATAAAACCATTCTCACAGACACACTCACACATTCATAACAATACACAATAGCACACAAACACATACACACAAACACGTAAACATCACGTGCAGATACAGAGGAAGAGGGTTGTTGTGCCGTTCAAACAGACTGAGAGGGAAAGGGGAAATGGGATATTGTTCATTCCTGAGCTGTCCTTGTCAGGAGTCAAACTGCATTTCACAAACATGTCTTGATGTGACTGGTTTTTTATCATGTTATATGAAAATTGTTGCATAGCACTGCATTGCCAAATAATGAGCAGTGAGTTTCATTGGTTTTCACTTTCCATGCACACATGTACCACAGTATGGATGCAAAATTGACAATTATACCTGGCACTTACTTTCAGATAAATGCTGCACAGCTGAAATGATGTTACTATGTTTAGTTTAGCATTTATTTGTATTTCATGCAATATACTCTCATAACATTTGATCCTGTGGCTTTTTAACAGTATAGTTCAGTCTGAACGAATAGTGCTAGCTCACCTGATTTGCAATGGGCTAACCACATTCTCAAGAGTTATTCTCAACATGTACAGACAAGGGGTGGATAAGTTGTGCAGTTAGTAAAATAATTGCACCCACCCTTTTGAAGCACAATGTAGGATAGTGACTTTGTTGAGTCTGTTAATGGGTGATTATTCCTCTGGTAGTCCTATGCAACGCAGTGACTCCTGAACGTATCAGTTTTCTCTTTGCTTTGCCATGCACCTGAAAGAATTGCAGAAATTATTTGTAGTTACAGGTTATTGTATTGTTATTATTGTATTATATAATCATTGTTATTAATTTGTTATTATTCTGTGTACTTGTAAAATGATGTCTTGATATATAAACATAAACAGACTAGATATATAATAATGTTGCTACATGTTTTTACACCATGTAGTGAAATGTAAAAACAAAAGTGAACTTCAAGTATCTTAGCTTAGAATTAGAAGTTTTCTCTCTCTCTCTCTTGGTTGTTTATAATGATGTTAATGATCATTTCCCTTACAAAGCTATTGGCTGCTGATTATAGGTGAAGATAAATTAGGCAGATTGTTTTAAGTGGACACATAAATCAACAATTTCAATGATGCAGTTTTGTCATGCATTTGTATTTGTAGTTTTAGGGCTTCTGATGTCATTTTTTTACATTTGAACAATAGTTGCACAAAAATAAATAAAATATAAGTATGTATCCGCATTCACGCTCAAATCTGTTTCTGAGGACAAACAGACCCAGCACCAATTGAATCTCCAATATTGGACAGTGATCAATCACAAATCACCAATCTCTCACATCCAGCCTGTCTCAAATATTGGACAGTGATGGGGTGCGTGGCCCCAATTGTTCACATCCAGCCTGTCTTTGGGTAGGCAAGTGATTTTATTATTATTTTTTAATATACATCCTGGCAACAACCACTGGCCTTTATAGAGAGAGGGAGCTTCAGCCTAACGTCTATGGTGATTTAGCTATTTAAGAAAGCATTATATATTATTATATTTTGATATTTTGTCTGAGGAAACATACAGATCTGCACACTGGGATTACACATGTGCTATGCAAACACTACATCACAATGTAAATGCTACAGTATGCAGCTCTCAAAACACTGCATCACAATGTAAATGCTACAGTATGCAGCACTCCAAACATTACATCACAATGTAAATGCTACAGTATGCAGCGCTCCAAACACTACATCACAATGTAAATGCTACAGTATGTAGCTCCAAACACTGCATCACGCTCCAAACACTACATCACAATGTAAATGCGCCCAAACACTACAGTAAATGTATGTAGCGCTCCAAACACTACATCACAATGTAAATGCTACAGTATGTAGCGCTCCAAACACTGCATCACAATGTAAATGCTACAGTATGCAGTGCTCCAAACACTGCATCACAATGTAAATGCTACAGTATGCAGTGCTCCAAACACTACATCACAATGTAAATGCTACAGTATGTAGTGTTCCAAACACTACATCACAATGTAAATGCTACAATATGTAGCGCTCCAAACATTACATCACAATGTAAATGCTACAGTATGTAGCGCTCCAAACACTGCATCACAATGTAAATGCTACAGTATGTAGCGCTCCAAACACTGCATCACAATGTAAATGCTACAGTATGTAGCGCTCCAAACACTGCATCACAATGCAAATGCTATAGTATGTAGCGTTCCAAACACTGCATCACAATGTAAATGCTACAGTATGTAGCGCTCCAAACACTACATCACAATGTAAATGCTACAGTATGTAGGGCTCCAAGGCATTCTGAAATACAGTTAATTTGGGCTGCTCAGTAACTGCACAGTAGGATTCTGTGTTTAAACCCTGAGTGTATAGTGTTGCCATGAAGTCAGAGCGGATTGGATTCAAGATATAGCTGTCTGTCAGACTCCTTCCCCGCTCCACTTCCTTTCTACCTGTGGCCACTTCTCTTCCTCTTCTCTCATTTCTTTCAGTGCATCTTCCTCAATCTGTTCAAAATTTCCCATCCACCACCACCACCTCCTCTCTGATTTGTCCATTCCCTTCGGCTTCCCCCCTCTTTTCCTCCTCCTCCCCTCTCTCGATGGCTGTGCGCGCGTGTGTGTGGTAACCAGAGCTTGATGTTCCCCAGCATCACTCTGCACCTGAAGATCTCCTGCCCTCCGTCCCCTGCTGGGCCCCTGACCCGCGGAGCGGCCGTCCCCGTGCCTCAGGTCAAGATTGAGATGGAGTCTGACTGCGAGACTGACACTTACCCCCGTCTCCGGGACGTGAGCAGCGAGACTACACTATAGGGGACTTACAGGCTATAGGCACCGCGAGACCACACTATCGGGGACTTACAGGCTATAGGCACCACTAGTGCATGGACTCACTGAGGCCTACCATGCACACACACATGTGCAACCACACACACTCCCTCTCACACACACACTCACTCTCACATACACACACACTCACTCACTCTCTCACACACACACACTCACTCTCTCACACACACACACACACACACACACACTCACTTTCACACACACTCACTCTCATACACACACACTCACTCTCTCACACACACACACACACTCACCCACACACAGACATGTATTCCCATTTTGGAGATACAGAGCTTTAGAACAGAGTAGGCAGACAGCATTGACACACACACACACACACACACACAGAGACACTGTCAGAATAAGGACCATGCATTTTTATATTTTTCTCTCACTCCCATGTATACCCAGCACTCTCCGCTTCTTGTTTTAAAACAAGTGCTATTCGCTATTTTAATGGAATATATCCTCTTTAACACTTATGCACAGAAACGTTCACTGTATAAAATCAACTGCTATAGAGGCCATAGAGAGAAGTTTATCTGTACATATATACATATATAGGATGCGTGTGTGTGTGTGTTATTTTGCACTTTGGTGAGGCAGTTTGTAAGTGAAACAAATTAATCTTGATGGAAAGCATTTGGTGGAAATACTCAGGAATTGAATGATGAATTTATGGTTTAAGATTTTTTGTATGTACGGTGCCTCCTCGTTCCCCTGCAAAGAACGTGTGTTTATTCTCCAATCGCATGTCAACGCTCTTTCCTGTGCCTCTGTTCCCAAGCTGCCTCCATTTCAGTCTACAATCCACACTGAATTTGTAATCACAGAATCCCAAAAAATAAAAAAATAAACAACCAAAAAAGTGGGAGTTAATTCAAACCAATCCCCATAATCCTATTGCTTTTAACTGTATTGTGCATGACATTTTTTTAAAGAATGTCTACTTGTTGTATTCTAACATTTTCATTGTATACCAAATTATAGTGTCTCTGTGTGTGTCACTGTGTGTGTGCATGTGTGAAATATTGATCTCCATGTATATTTGACGTGGGCTGTAAAGATGTACCAAAAAACTAGAAATAAATATGTTTAAAAAGAAAAAAAATGATTTCATTGATTTGTAAATTGAATAATTTGTAACATGAGATTTTTGTGTGCAGCCTCACTGAATTACCTAACACACAGGTTCGCATTACATTTTATTATGTTCTTTCTTGTATTCATTCACCATTTTATTCTAGATAATACTCAGAATTAATCAATTTTCTTGTATTAGCTAAACTACGCTAATTATATCGATTTTTTTTACTTAATCAATCATGAAAAGTACGCTGCAATGTACATTAGCCATACATGAGTAACCGTGTACATGTATTTACTTTATTGGCTATTGGTAAATCTACAATGTCCTAAGCTTTCCCAAATCATTGATTTCAAGGGACGTCACTAGCACTTTATAGTCCTGGAAAGGCGTGTGCGCATGCGCCCCTTACTAAAATTCATGTTGCGTATGCGGACACAATTTGGCACCCATTTCGCTAGCGAATAGCAAGCAACACCTTAATTTTCCAGTTACAACATTAACTATTTTACTCTTGTAAGAAATGTACATCACGTTCGATGGTTATTCTTACACACATTGTGTGAAATTCTTCGAGAAGGTAAGGAAAGCGGTAACGTTAAAGTTAGCTAGGCCTCTTGTTCTTCCTTATGTTAGCTAACCTGCTGATTATCCGTTTGTGGTCGGACTAGCTTGTCAAACAAGTGCTTTAGGAAATCAACACAGCGCATGGATGAACTCCACAATTCATTCGCGTTCAGGTTTAGTGTGCAACGGTGGCTAAATCGGAAAGTCGGGCATTTGGATAGCTATCTAACTATAATTCCCCCGAATAATTTGCTAGCTGTGTTATATCACACACATTTCATATATGCTGTAGGTTAACGTTATGTCCTTATTGTACGGTACGCGACCGTACAATAAGGTTTACAACCTGTATGAATTTAATTTAGTTGGTCAGTATAAAAAGTTAAGCTTGAACCCGTCACCACCCATCGGATGGTAGCAATGTTTTGGTCCAACCCCAAATGTGTCCGAAGGGAAACAATGTTTTTTAACATCCCCGATGCAGCTAGCTAAAACGTTTTTGCGTATCAACAGGTTTGAATATGTCGAGTGGCGGAGAAAAGTTGAAGAAGTCGAGAGGGAAGAAACAACCGGATGGCGATGCCAACACGGTGGAGTGTCTGGATCGATACAAGCACGTTTACCGATACATAACCAAAGGCGTGTACTCGAAGCATCTTCCCGAACAGAAAAAGCGGGGCATTCGGAGATGTGCAAATAATTTTTCCGTTGAAGGTAAAGGTGGCTCGCGAATTCATTTTAGACTATGTAAAGTTAGCTTGCTCGCCAACGATTACCTAAATATTATTTATTCGTCGCCGAGATCACTTCTGCTCAAGACTAGTATGTGCCTTGCCTTGCAAAGTTTGACAGCTATGACGGTTCGCGGACATGTTTATTTGAACGTTATAACGATAGCTAGATGCATGCTAGCCTGGCTTGCGGACGTTCGTTACTAGTTATGCTCATGTAATAACTACTAATTTCCCCAGTATGATAACAATTAGGTATAGTATAGTTACTAACTAGTTTCCTAATTGAGTAACGTTGCACTAGAGCCGCTGGGCCACCCTTCCAGAGGGATATGCGAATCCGTTCTCATCTCACTCTTTAGTGCTAATACTTTTCCGATTGTAGCATTACATGAACTGTTCTATTGGCTTGAGACGGTCCCCAAATGTTTAGCGTGGACTTGTTACAGTAGCCCAAGAGGAGGTGGCGGAATCTACCTCCAGCCGGCTAGAGATGATATATACTTATTTATCCGAGGTCTCTTACACATACAGTCTTTTACCGTTAATCCAGTAAACAAGAAACAATGAAACGATATGCTGAGAAATTCACAATTGAAGGTATTTTATGTATCACTTTAATATGGCTGTTGTGTTCCTAGATGGGCGCCTGTATTATGTGGGGCCAAAGAAGGAGGAGAAGAGGGAGGTTGTGATTGACGCAGAGAGAAAGCGTAAGGTATTTCTGGATTGCCACTTCAGTGACATTGGCCATCACCTGGGGCAGAAGAAGACTGTCAATAGGATCCAAAGCAAGTACTACTGGCTGGGCATTGTGAAGGACGTGGTGGACTGGGTATGTCATCATCATTACGTCATAAACAACGCCATGCGCGACCTATGAGCTCATCACACAAGGAAAGTGTGCTGATTCCAAATCACCACAAGATGGCACTGTGGTGTGGTATTTAAAGAGTTTGTAAGGCGATAGAGGATTTAAGCAGTAGTCTAAAGCAGTGTTTCTCAATCCATTCCTACAGGGCACACTGCCCTGGAAATTTTAATTCCAACCTCCGCTCCCAACCTATCATCTGCATCGGTCATCTGTTAATGAAAACTTGAGCATGATAAAATGGTGGTTGGAATGAAAACATGCAGGGCAGTGTGCCCTGTAGGAATGGATTGAGAAACACTGATCTAAAGGTTGCAGGTTTGACTCCTTGTTGGAAAACCGACGTTTGCTTATTTGTCTGTAGATCAAACTGTGCGAAACCTGCCAGCATACAGAGAGAAACAAGAACATGAGCCGAGTGGTCCGGCCCCTCAAAGTGGAGGCACCATGGGAGCTTCTGGGGATCGACGTGTTCGGTAACCCTGGGAACAACCCGCCGAGTGTTTGTGAAAGTGCAGCAATAGTTGATGTTGCTATCGCTTTGGAGCACTCACGCAGTAGATTTCATGTGTTTAGTGCACTTACAACAAAAAGATAATGTTTTTAAAAAGCCTAATGAAACATAATGTACTTACAATGTAGCACTGCCCCAGGCACACGGTTCTCTCTTTGTGAATCGAGATCCTCTTTAAACTGTGAAATTGTTTTCGCGTTTTGGACATTTCCGTGTGGTGCATTTGTGGCTAGGGCCTTTCCCAGAGACGAGCAGAGGCAACGCTTACGTGGTCATCCTCACCGATTATATGAGTAAGTGGGTGGAGGCTTTTCCCATACAGAAGAGAGACTCCCTTTCTGTGGCGAGATGCATTTCTTCGACTATTCACAGGTAATGGGCTCACTCGTTTGCTCACGTCAAACAGTGTTTGGAAGCATGTCGTTTAAGAGTCCATGATGGGCTGTGGGTTAGATGTGGGCTATGTTGTGATCGTGCTGTATATTTCGATGCTGAGTAACACAAAGGGAACCTCACGAGTCTGATATGTGTTTTTATTCGCTCTCCAGATTTGGATCTTTAAAAACCATATTCTGTTCTCAAAGCATGGATTTTTGTAACGAGGTAAGAAATTTGCACTGTGGATGTAACAGTGAACTCTTATCTTCGCTTATGATTGCACTTATGACATCACGTCTCCCATCCCAATCTCCTTTTAGGTGACCAAGTACCTGTGTGACAGGTGGAACATTGTGCAGAGGGTGTCGCCCGTGACCGCGGCCCTGTCGAGCGGCCCGTGTGACCGCAACGGGAGTCTGCTCGGGGAGGCCGTCCGGCGGGCGGTGACGGAGAAGCAGACCGAGTGGGACGATTACCTGGACCCCATCCTGTTTGTGTTCCGCACCTCCGTCAACCCCACCACCAAGTTCACGCCCTACTACCTCATGTTTAGTAGGGAGGCTGTCCTGCCCAGCCAGCTGAGCTGAATCGATCGATCGATCAGTCAATCAATTAGCAGTAAAGCTGCACCCGGACTAATCAATAATCTGTGGTTCAACTCCTTTGTTTCCACCTTCAGCAACGAATTTAGACAGCATACCCTACGGCTCTCCAGGACCAGGATTGAGAACCACCACAGGTTTTCCGTCTGTCAGTGAAGCCTAACGAGATGACTGCCAAAAAGCTGTTGGAGGAAGTTGACATCTTTTGTTTCATGAGATTTTATCTCAAGTGTTTTTGATTTCCGGCCCTGAGCAAGCATGTGCATGTTATCTTACCGGTGACTGCAAAAAATGTTTGAGTGGCACATTTAGCTCTACTTAACAAACTGCAAGTAACCTTGACCATGTAGTGTATTGGTGGAGGTTAATTACTTTTGTATTTCGGTGCTTGTCTGCTTTGGATAATAATGTCCACTGCCAACCTCATCTGTTGGACGTTCTACTGAAAACACAGCCGGTTCATCCAAGCCGGGGTGAAATGATCCGCTTGCGTATGATCGCCCTTGTAGGGTCTGGCAGCTGTTTAACACTGATATGTTTTCAGTGCTGATTGTTTAGCGCGACGTTTCTTCTTCACTGCCGTGCTGTGATCAGTGATTTTTAACAATGTGAGAAGAACAAGACCACTGCTATATTGTTGTACTAGAATGGTGGCTCTCCTGCCGCCCGCATCTACAGGACAAGCCGCTACCCCGAGGCTGTCAATGAACCGCTTCCTC
Source organism: Aldrovandia affinis (assembly GCA_029706075.1). Taxonomy (NCBI): domain Eukaryota; kingdom Metazoa; phylum Chordata; class Actinopteri; order Notacanthiformes; family Halosauridae; genus Aldrovandia; species Aldrovandia affinis. The sequence goes on from JAINUG010000079.1 coordinate 2,559,335, forward strand.
CGAGACGGAAGCCCCCTATTTATTTTTCCCACAGGGAAGCCCTCCCCGCTTTTCAACGAGCTCACTGCTGGCTCTCCCTCCCGCCTCCCTCTGGGGCGGACAGCCAATCGCCGCCCCCCATCCGGGCCGGGCCGCAGTGGACAACTTGCATTCCGGGCGACTACAATTATTGACTGTTTCAGCTAATTACACATGGGAAGGTAGTACATATATTTCATAGCAGACGGGCAAAAATTACGATAAAATATTGAAACCAATTGTTTTTGGTTCTGTTTTATATTATATCTTGTCATTTGGGTTTCCATTGAGAGCAAGTGCCTTAATATTTAAGATGGATGTAGCAGATATATGTTATTAAATCATTCGCTTAATTTTGTTGACCTATTTATTTGAATACTTGGTGCATGATTTTTCTGTGTTATGGCCACTGAAGGAAAATGGTCTTTTAATAAGCATTATTTTGTATATGTGCCTGACTTTTTCAAGACAAGCATGATGAACAAACAAAGTGTTTAAAAAGGTTTTTTCTTTAAATAAATAAAACATACAATAAAAAAAAAAAGTTCTTATTGTGTTGATGGTGAGCCAATGACAAACATAAAAACATGAGAATATAATATATAATGACAAACAGTCCCGTCAACTCCAGGCCTGGAGGGCCGGTGTGTATACTGGTATTTTCCCCATCAATTACCCTGTCAATTAGCTGTATACACCAACACCAGTTCACTCGTAAAGCATTTCTTATCAAGAAATTTCGCTAAAATGTCACGTAAATGGCTGGGCTAATTAAATAATCTAGTCCAGAAGTTATGAAATCTAGAAACGGATACACATCCTGAGGACACACATCCACGGGACACACATCTGAACTGCATAACTGAGGTGGTAGGGCCATTGGGTGGAAATATTTGCCCTTTATTTCGTATTACTGCTCAAGTTTATTAGTGCTCAAGCTTTCTTGTGGGTCACTTGAAAACTGAGGGATGCATTGATCACTCAACAGTTTAAAGTAGTTTTTGAGCCCAGAGCTTTAAAATGTGTTTTTCACAAAACACTTATTATGTTCCTTCTGTTGAGCATATTAACCATTCAATATCTTCATCTTGTTCAATAACTTCAACATTCAATGTCCTCATATATCAATATCCCCAACCTCTTCAATACCTTCATACTGCCCAATATCCTAATCCTGTTCAATATGCTCTCCCTTGAGTATTTTCACCCTACGATATTCTCATCCTTGACCCCACCTTTTGGAAACTGAGCTACGCTACAACTGAATAACCTTTATCGTCAACCTTTCACGGGCGTTGCGACAGCCGTCATGAAACCGGTCACAATCACCAAATATGTTTTTATGACTTACCTTTTCTTAACCATAAAGTGGCAGTAGAGACTTTTTATACGTTCCACTCAGGAGCTGGGCTTCAGGAATTCTGCCGCGAGGGCATGAAGACATTAAAAGATGTCCTTTTGACAAGTGCAAATGATGTCGCTCGTCTGTTTTTTGTGCATGCACTTAAATAGGACACCATGCCAATCAGACAGAACTCGATATTGAAAAAGTAATCATAAAAACATTTTAGATTTACAATTTGGCATTTAGCAGACGCTGTAATCATAGCGACTTGCAGTGAGTGGCATTACAGTGGCATTCAACTTGGCTGATAGAGTTCATTTTCAGTATATATATATATACAGTATGTTCTTATTGAACGTATGTGTGTGTGTGTGTGTGTACTGTATACTGTATATGGTGTATTTAAGAAGTACATACTGTATTTTATACACTAAATTTGCATACACAGCACAAAGCAGTAGGCGAATCTAGAGTAAGAGAGTAACAATATTTTTTCCTAATCACGTGCTCCATGGTACCCATTGGGTTGTCAGTTCTGTAGCCCATCAAGTGCAAAGGGAGGAGTTAGCTCCATTCGGCTCTGCAGCATATCAGGTTTCAAGCAGACAAGGGATGGGGTTAGTAACTCAGGGAAGTAAACAGGGAAGTATTGCATGCTGTTGGGAGGAATTTGATGGAAATGTCATAGAAGTCTAGAATGTTCCCCAGCCTAAACGAAATTGCACAAACATGTAAGGAAATCATATGGACCCTTAAACGATTTAGCAAGGCAAGTGCCAGACACCAAGTCAGTGTGCCCTGCTGCTCTTCCTTTGTAAAGAGGTGACCAGCAGGACAGCATCGGCAACGGAGGTCCAGTGTGAAACCATGGCAACCACAAATACTCGAGGACACCCCCACCCACACTTTTTTGTTCTTTGCGCTAATGTTAGGCATGCTGTTTGTGCCCGATATCTATTCAACAATATTGTTTTTTTGTTGTTGATTTTCCTTTGAACCCAAAAAGCAGCTAAATATCGAGTTCTCATATTTTTTATACATGAGCTTATACAGCATCACAAAATACATGAGGTGTGTATTTAATACAAAGCACGTAAACACATTTCATATCAAATAAAATCATGCATTACACACATATTTTCCAATACAACGTTACACCAATATCGGCATCTAGTTTGTAGGCCTAGTTGTGTCGTCGGCATGTTCCTTTCAAATGGAAAATGACGTCAGTGCCGCTCCTTCTCCCTGATTTGTCACTTCTGGACAAGAAACCTGCAGCACTTCCTGTTGGAAAGCGAGCTCTTTTCTACTGTGAAGGGAACCTGCAACAGCAAGGACTAATAACACGGCTATGGCAGAAATGTCCGGGTTTACGAACACACTCAGTTCTTACACTATGACGCAGTTAAATGAGTTACTTGAAGACGATGAAAAGCTCAACAATATCGTCCAAGAATTGGAAGAGGTAACGTTAAGCATTTTGACTGCCAAAGCTCGCTCGCCAGTTGGACATTTGCTAGTTTTTCTATGACGTTAGCTAGCTAGCCTTATCTTCCCGGTAGCATCATTAGTAAACGGCATTAGTGTGACTTGGTTTTGATTGTATCCGCTCAGCATTAAGATACTGGAAAGTCTTATTTACGTTAAAGTAGTTCACGTTAGGTAGCTGTCTGGCTGTAAAATGTATGAAACAAAGATATGCAAACTGAATTGTTAATTGATCAACTGTACGTGTCGTCAAAATCATGGTTAGACATTTGTCTTGTATAATGCTGGGCATCTTTCTAGCTATCTGTTCAATTAACATTAATGGGTTTTCTATTTTGTGTCACCGTACAGAAGTTATATCGCGTGCTTTCTAAATCTTTTTTTCAATTCAACGTGGTAGTCAGCAAGCTAGCTAATAATGTCCTTCACTTTTCTCTAGGAACAAAAGAATCATGCCATACTCAACGTTACACTGATAGTGTTAGATAGCTATTTGGTTGTATTTGTTTGCCGATCGCCAGCCATGGCCAAATTCGTTATATGAAGAAATCATAATGACTTTTAAGTCATTATAGTAATTTCACAATCCGCTGCGTGACCATGTTTGCTAACGTTATCATTTCTATTGTGCAACGAAAAGTAATAAACCAGAATAGCTGGACAATACATCCACGCCTCTTCAGTCAACATTGATTGATAGTGTGTAGCTAAATGTCAAACTAACTACAATCTAAAAATCAAGTGCAGCCCATTGCCCGTGTGTATCTTTGGCGACCCGTACTCTGCGTTAAGCAATGTGGTTACATTTTTGGTGAAACATACAGTATGTTCATAACGAAAGTTATTTTTAATACAATTTGGCAACTAATAGTTATAATATTCTTTATTTAGTTAGTCATTTGTTCGTCTCGAGCTTTTTTATCATGACACGATTCTTTAAAATTGCACAGTTAAAAAGCTTTTGCATGTGCTTTGTTACATTTGGGTTTACTCAAATTGAATGTTTCTCAGTACATTTCTTTGTTTGTTTTTTGCTTTGTTGTTTTGTTTAGATTTGTTTGTGTTCAAAAGGAAATATGGAAATGATATAACATTACGTGATGACTATCGGAATGTAATATTAAATGTCTTGTGTATGCGTCGAGGTTTGAGCATTCCCCATGTAGAGTTACAGTCGCGTCACGAAGGATTGTTGTGTTTACTGTAGTCTAGCTCTCCTCCCTCCCTCCCTCCCTCCGTCCCCTCTTCCCAGATTGTCGATCTCGGACGAGAACAGGCGGAAAATCAACCTCCTATGTAAGGCTCCGATCAGGACTGCTTAATGTACAACTGTTTGGTCATTTTAAGGAATCGCTCCGCGGTTTCGTCATGCTTTTGGTGCCGTGAAGCGCAACTTCCCATTCATGTCCGCGTGCCGGCAAAGCGAGAGACTCAGCCACAGCGACAGTTGCATGTTTGGCAGGGATATAGTCACGCTGTCCTGGCCTCTGCTAAAAAAGATGATTGTAATCTTTGCATGAGTGCCAAAACATTTTTGTAGACTCTAGTCTGAAAAGAAAGTAAAGTCACTGTTAAATTAATATTTACTGTGCCTATGTTGTGATGCCATGCCGGGGAAGGTGAAGAAGCAGCCACAGTAGACTTGGCCACAGATCAGAATCGTTTTTTTGCAGAGGGCCACTGGGGCCTGTGTCTGTGGACCATCAATCCCTCATGCCGATAGGGTGTGAAGTATGACCTCATCAGTGTTTGGATAGACACAGGCCGCCACTCCTGTTGCCAGACACAGACTTCAAACCGAGCACCGCATTTCAGTACCTCATAAATCTCTCTTCAAAAAGAAGACACAAAATGAAACACTTTCAGTTCATCTTAGCTCAACAGAGTCTGGTGGAGGGGGCCTGCGGGCTTGTGCACAAAGGGTGTGTTTGCTCAAACAAGGCTGATAAAAGGCCTGGGGAGGCAAGGCTCATGGGAAAAGACGACTTGCGGCCGACACTGCCACGTTTCAATGCCATTGAGCCGGCCGGCTGTCACCAAGGCGTTGGAATGGGCTCGTGCCACCTTGAAGATTGAGTCCCATACAATAGCTTCCAGCTCTTGTCACATGGTTTTCAGAATCCCTGCAGCATGCAATCATGACCGTTGTGCGAGAGTAATCTCACTTACTGGGGGTACAGCTCGGGGTAGTGTTTGTGATGTTTGGTTGGGTTGTGGTGGAGACAGTGAATGGTTGCTTGACGGAGCTGGCCAGTGTAACAATGCCAGGTCAGTGGGCGGGGGTTGCTCTTGGTAACAGGGGATGCATGTCATCACAGACCACGTAACAGGTGCCGGTCTGTCATGCAGTAGATACCGCTTTGGTGGTAGTCCATTGTTAGTCTGGTATAATGCGGCAGTGTGGTATAATGGTTAGGGAACTGGGCTTGTAACTCAGAGTTTGCAGGTTCAATCCCCAGGTGGGACACTGCCGTTGTGCCCTTGAGCAAGGTACTTAACCTGAATTACTTCAGTTAATATCCAGCTAAAGAAATGTAAACTGTAAGTCGCTCTGGATAAGAGCATCTGCTAAATGCGTGTAATGTAATGTAATGTAGTCTATTTATTTAGACTCTGCATCTTTGAATCTTGGGGTCTTGGTGAATTGAGGCAGAACTCACCACTGATGCTAAAACTATCTGGCTGATTTAAAAATGTAATCTTAACAAGTGATACAAAAGGAAGCCTTCCAGGTGATTGCTGTTCAGCTGATTCAGTGTTTTCCTGGGTAGGGGGGACAGGCTGGTGTTGTACTCCCACCATTGCCGTTGGCAAAGGAGATGGGAAAGCTGAGCTGAAGGAGTTGACTGTGCATGATGTGGAGAACTTGGCTTGGTGTATCCATTGATTTGCATTAGGGATGTTAATGATTCATCGATGATCGATTAATTGCAGTTAAGAATTTGATTGATCAAGCATATCAGATTAATGATTATGTATCACAGCACAGTGGAGTTAACTATAACGAATATGCTATAATGATACTGCTTTGAAACAACCAAACACCTTGTTGATTTTATCAAATATAACTAGCAATATTTCACGGAAGAAACAATTTAAAACGACAATTAAAAAATGTATACATTTTGGGGCCTCCCGCGTGGCCCAGTGGTTTGGCCACAGCGATTCCCCGTCTCGCCAGAGTCGCTCTGGCCAGCGCCACCGGGGCCATTGGCTGTCCGCCCCAGGGATGGGGAGGGAAGCCGATATGAGATTCGCTACGCATAAGAGTGGCCCTGCAGTATACCGGGTTACAGTTGATACTTGGGCGAGTGCCGTCTCGGAAGAGGCGTCAGGTCACGTGTCGCTACGGGTTGCAGGACTACAGCAGCGAACTCACATTACTAGGGGGGGAATGACTTAAAGAGCGGGTCTAATTGGCTACCAAATTGGGAGAAAATGGGAGAAAAATCAGAAACAAAAATTATTTTAAAAAAATAATATATATATATTTTGGATAGTCTAACTTTACCTCAGCTGACAATAGCATGGTCTCTTGAATTCACTAAGCACGCATTCACATTCGTACTCCGCATTTCTCTGAGTTTTTGGTGAAATCTTTTTTTTTTTTGGCAGGACAGTATTTATGCATCCCCGGGACATCGGTTCCTTCGGAACGGGTGTTCTCAGCGGCTGGTCTTACTGTGAACACATGGATATGCTTATATTCTTAAATAAAAACCAGTAAGAGGACGAGTCAGGACTCGAAAGTTACGAGATAGGCTTTTTTTTTTTTTATTTTTTTTTATTATAAGTAGTTAGTTGCCAAGCCTTGCTGTCAGACAGCCCTTTTCATTTCAAAATAAATATTGTTTTCATTGTTAGGCCTACTGAATGGTGTTTCATTTCCTTCATAATTCTTATTGTTTTATGCTGTTAAAATAGGCCCGTGTCTCAAAAGTTTGAATAAAGCTTTGATTGAGGGAAAAAAACGTGTGTTTTGTATTCTCTGTCATACGCTACATTTTGCTGTTGTTTAAAAAAAAAAAAAAGATTAATCAATTAATTGTTTGTTAACGTGGGCGACGATATCGATCAAGGACATTTCTTCAAATTAGCTTCCCCAATTTGCATGTTGGATGCTTCGTGCACACTAGCAGCGTTCCATTTCATGCTACAGTATCCTCCTGTCATGGTTAATATATAGGTTCGACTTATTAACAAGTGTGTTTGATACGTGCTCTGAGCGGGAGCATCTTGACCCAGGCCTGATGGCAGTTGTGAGTTTGGACAAAGTAGCGAAGGAGCACAAAGGCGAATTTGGTTTCAAAAGTGAGCGTGTGCAAAGCCAAAGGGACGGGGCCCGGAGCTGTGGAGAGAGCGGGCCGTCGTCGCCCCACGGGACCGTAGAATTCATTAGCTGTCTCGGCCGCCCAGAGAGGGGCACTTGAGATGATGAGCGAGCGACGTGTTGAGCGTGGACGAGCCAAGCCTCTTCTACCGGACCTCTTACTTGAATTAAATCTATTGATTCATGGCCCCGTTCTTTTACATTCCACAGCCAAAACCACTGCTGCATCCGGCAGCACAGGGAAGCTGTGCTGCTACCGTGTGTGTGTGGTGAGGTGCCAGAGTTGAGATTTATTTCAGACTCAGATGAGTAATTCCTCTATCTGACGTAGGGAAGAGCACCCCTTGTGACATACTGTAGATGCAGACATTACAGGTTTTCAGACTCCACTACCACTGAATTCTGTACATCTAGCTAATTGTCATCACCACTGCCTACTTGCTCAACACTATATACCCCCGCTTACTCCATTTAATAAAAAAATAATAATAATTACTAACCTTTTCCTTCCCAGTGTTACAGGTATGGTACGCAGCTACCTGCAATGATGTCTATCACTGCACTGATCTCTTGCGCAAGCTATGATTGTTCCTGTATTTATGCACGTCTTGTAAGTCGCTCTGGATAAGAGCGTCTGCGAAATGCTTAAAATGTAAAAATGTAAAATGTACAGGTCTGAGCAAATGTGTGCGCACAAAATCAAGTAGGAAATGAAGGGCAAGTTGATCACACATACCTCACACATACCTTGGCCGTGATGTCCTCTTCTCACTCTCAAAGACTCACACTTTAAGTGGAGGCCCGATTAAAATGGTCGACCCAGTTTCTTGGGCATTCATTGTTGGAGAACAGGGGATGGAGCGGGCAGGAAGCTGAGCTGTCTTTGTGCGAATATGACTTTTGTCGCCGTTGCAAAGGAAGTCCCTAATGATGTCGGGGCTGCCCCAGTGTGTGGTATTCTCTTTTATGTTTTGAGACAGAGGAATCTTTGTACTGTATGAGCTGACCTGCACTCTCTGGGAGTGTAAGGGGTTTATATATCAGTGAATACCCAACAATAGGGCCCTCTAAATGGTGTGGAGTCGGTCCCCACAGGGCCCTCTAAATAGGGTGTGGAGTCGGTCCCCACAGGGCCCTCTAAAGGGTGTCCCCACAGGGCCCTCTATAGGGTGTGGAGTCGGTCCCCACAGGGCCCTCTAAAGGGTGTGGAGTCGGTCACCGACGCTTTATGTACAGATGGACCAGGGCTGTGTGGTCTCTAGGGTTACAGCTCTGAGATTGGTTGGTCTGATTCTCATCAGATTCTCAGCTGTTAACTCCTGAATCTCCCACCTCTGAACGAGTCACAAGTCACGACTGAAAGTTGATATTCAGGAGCTTGTTGAAGAGAGGGGTTTAGGCTGAGTGACCTACATTTTCAACACCACTGAATAGAAAGCAAATGTTTGTATCCAAATGTCTCTGAAAGTTCTCCTTCCTTAGTTTTTTTGCCACTAGTGAGGCCTTCTTTTCCTGTGGTTTAACCTGTGGGGGGGAGACCTCCGTCCATTCAAATTAGATGTTGTTTAGTTGCCCGGGCAGTTTTAATTGAGGCCTGTCCTAGTCTGCTGCTTCTGCTGCATGAGTGAAGGCTGTGTGTGAAGGCTGACTGCTTCACTACGAACATGCAATCTTTAAAAAATACATTACATTATTTTTGGAGTAGAAAACATACTTCTAGCATAGTTTTCTGCTCCACGTCAATTGTCTTGCTGCTTCTAGATCGCCAGGCTTTTTGACCGAGTTTGACCCTACTCTCCATCAGTACTCATAGACTAAACCAAGGCTCTTCCCCCAAATCACTTCTGGTATTGGCATACAATGCACATTTTGCAGCTCTCCTAAACAAATTGTCGCATGTGAAATTTGCTTTGAGAGCCTTGTGAGAATGCTTCTGATAGCAGTGGAAGTTGTGGCACAGTTCCATAAAGTGCGTGAGAAAGGAAGGACAGTGCATGGCTCTAAACGGCAGTATTAGTCAGAGCTGCTTATTGTGACAGTGTGATGCTGTGAAAGTCAGTGCGACTGTTGGCGTGCAGGAGGTGATGATGTCAGTGTCAGGTGGTGAGAGACGGCAGAAACTGTGGGAGTTGGGAAGGGAGACACGGTCCGTGGGTGTGTTCGGCAAGGGGGTGAGGAGGTACGGTCTGACCGTACCGCACCAGCAGTCCAAGGAGTAAAAATGGAAACACTGTAGGCATTTTATTAGTCATCAAAAATCAGTGGCAGAGCTAGAGGGAAGCCTGCGTTCAGCAGTGCTGTTTTAAGCAGTGCCCCGGGGCGAGAGAGGGTTGCTTGGTCATTTAGAGATGCGCTGCCAGCAGACTTCGTGCAGGAGTTGGTTCAAGATAAAACAGCGAGGGCCAGACGGAAAACACCAAAGTACTTTTTTCATGCTGAGCCAGGGATGTCACCGAAACACTTCAGTGGTGGTCTTAAAATGTTTCAACTGACCCATTGTCAAACAGAGAAGGCTCTTCTTCCTAGGGATGCTTCAGTCAGTGCAGGGAAACACCAGTCTAAAGAAGGGGAATCAGCCCTTGACAGATTGTCAAATTATGACAAAAATAAAGTTAACAAGTCTGTTGCAAAATGTAGCCAGATTAGTGCAGTGTGTTACTGTTTAGTTACTGCAGGTGTGTCATTTTGGGAATATTTAAAGGCCTGTTTATTCCCCGAGTCAAGTAAATTGTGGAATTGTATCCCTATCCATCAACCTTGCAAAATTGTCAAGCACACCAAAGAAAGATATTACACAGCTGCTAGGCGAGATCCCAGAGCCTTCGGTCTCACGATTCCTGCATGACATGGTTCATATTATGGAAATCATGATTGTAAGTGTGTTTTGACAGTTTTATGACAGTTTTTGCTCAATGCAAGTGTTTCGCTATTAAGTCAGCCTACTGTGGGGTTTATACAACAAGTCATCAAACAAGCATGGATATTTCAAAGCAAATAGCATTGTACAAAAAATAGAATGTACGAAACGTAATCATGTAACTGTGTAAATGCGTGCCATAAAGCTACAAATAGACATAGAAAAGGACGTTTAGATGAGCCGCAGGAGGAGGGCATCTGTCCGGCCCTCGTCTGCAGGTCCTGTGTACAACAGCGGGGTGCGAGACACGGTGGACAGCCACTTCCAGTCGTACCAGAGGAGGATCATGTCCCAAAAAAGGCAACATATTTAGGGTTGGGGTTCAATGACAGTGCATTTCTGGGACAATACAGGCTTTCATAGGCACTGTACAGTGACGTCCTTCCCCTCATTTCCTCATAGCGATCAGCAGCCTCTCGCCGAGATAACCGTTGCTCCACATCCACTGTTGCCGTAGGCCGTCGTCCTGGCCGGTCAGAATGCTTATTATACAACAGTCATGTGGTGCAACCTCCGACCCTACGAGTCGGATGCAACTGGTTGCGGATGGCAACTTTTTCCTGCCTGTGTCGGGTGTACCTGTGGCTGGCAGTGTAGTCTAATGGTTAGGAAGCTGGGCTTGTAACTCAGAGGTTGCAGGTTCAATTCCCAGGTGGGGCACTGCTGTTGTACCCTTGAGCAAGGTACTTAACCTGAATTGCTTCGGTAAAATATCCAGCTGTATAAATGGATTGTATGTAGAGAAATGTAAACTGTGTAAGTCGCTCTGGATAAGAGCGTCTGCTAAATGCCTAAAATGTAAAATGTAAATGGATGCAGCTTCCGTTTAGGGCTAGGGCTCTACTAGTGGTGTGACCTGAAGCGCGTGCAGTGAGGGAGCAGTATGGTGGTGTTCTCTTGGCTTGTACGATGCCCTCGTCCCTTTTGCTTTGTTTAGTGTCGGTGCTTGGTGTCAGTTGACGCACTTGAATTCCGTGGTGAGTTCTGAGACCTCCAGTCACATCAGGGAAGCATGGTTGGAGAATGTTCGTCAGGGCAGCGTGTTGCCGCTACTTCCTGCTCTGACTCCAGTATGTGAGCTCTTCCTGTCTGCGGCGTTGTCGGGGAGTTCACGGTGTTGTTCGTTTCAGACGCAGAGCGTGCAGCAGGCCAAGGAGACGACGCTGGCGGGGAACCGCAGCCTGGCCGAGCAGAACCTCCTGCTGCAGCCCCGACTGGACTGCCAGAAGAATGAGCTCACCCAGCGCTACCGGCTGCTCCAGGAGCTCTTCGAAGCCTACCAGCTCCGCAAGTCCACTTTAGGTAACGCCTCCGGTCGACAGGCAGCTCTCACCCGCAAGAGCGCTGTGTCGAGTGTCCGCACACTCAGTCCCTGATTTTGTTCACTGGCGTGGTGGCAGTGTCTGATCAGCTTTGCGCTCGACATCTATAGTGTTACCACATTGGCCTGGATTCACTCAACGTCTGTCCTTAAATTTGACTTAGAACTAGAGGTAAGTTCAAAGCATTTCATTGGTGTAATCTGCATTGGTTATACACCAGCCCTAAGGAGCCACAGCAAGTCCCCTGACCAGGGTGTGAAAATAAATGCAAAAGGGGAAACTAGGCCTGTGTGTGTGTGTGTGTGTGTGTGTGTGTGTGTGTGTGTGTGTGTGTGTGTGTGTGTGTGTGTGTGTGTGTGTGTGTGTGTGTGTGTGTGTGTGTGTGTGTGTGTGTGTGTGTGTGTGTGTGTGTGTGTGTGTGTGTGTGTGTTTGTGTGTGCTGTGTGTGGGTGTGGTGATCCACAGGTACACAGGTTCTTCTCAGGATGACACACACACAGGCCAGACCGGTTCGGCTGGTTCTCAGCTGTTGTTCCTGGCAAACCCCCTGAGGCCTTACCCTCCTCTTCCTCCCCTCCCGTGAGTCAGCTTTCATTGGCCTTATAGCGAGTACTCCCCAGCGGCCATACTGCCTGTTTACAGCCACTGTGTCAAGTTGCTTCCCTTTTCTGTCTTCCATTTATCAGAGTTATCTAAGTGCAGTGAAGTTGCAATGCAGAGTTACGCAATTTAGCAACTCTCTCGGTGTGAGTGCAGTGTGGTCAGTCTCTATGTGTGAGTGCAGTGTGGTCAGTCTCTCGGTGTGAGTGCAGTGTGGTCAGTCTCTCTGTGTGAGTGCAGTGTGGTCAGTCTCTCGGTGTGAGTGCAGTGTGGTCAGTCTCTCTGTGTGAGTGCAGTGTGGTCAGTCTCTCTGTGTGAGTGCAGTGAGGTTACCCATGTCACCATGAAGCAGGGGTCATAGGTCAGCCAGGCAACCTGCTCCAAAAGCCAAGACAGCATTGGTCTCGAGGCTTTGCACTCCGATGCATGTTGTTATCCTGCGAAGGAATGGCCGTTATCATCTCCCTAGCAGGGTTAACCCCTTTTCCCCCTCCCTCTACCTTTCTACTGGGTAGAAGAAAGATTACTGAACAGTAAACCATTAATTAGATCAGTTTTGTAACTTCCTCATGTGTTTTCTGGTATGCCAGATCTTCTGCCACGTTGTCTAGTCCAGTGATGACGTCTACTGCTTTCTTCCCTTTTTTTAAATTCTCCACTTTGGAATGCCCTAATCTCCATTGTAAACCCGCCCCATTGCGGCAACGTCCTCCGTCGATTTATGAGGGCGCGAGACTGGCATCCTTTGACACACGTGCAGTTGGGTCCCTCTTCTTCATACAGAGAGAGAGAGAGAGAGAGACATACAGGCAGATGGAAAGAGAGGGAGACATAGACAGACAGAGAGTCCGACAGAGACAAAGAGAGAGAGAGAAATGGGAGAGAGACAGTCAGGCAGAGAGGGACACAGAGACAAAGAGAGAGTGAAATGGGAGAGAGACTCCTACATAGGCAGCGCTCTTCAGTTACTCATCTCAGTCCACCATGCCCCCCCCAAACCCCCTCGCCATGGCAACAGGCGCTTAGCACGAGTCCCAGATTGCGGTGGGCGTGGGTGCGTCAGCGGCACTGCGAGCATGGGGGCAGGAGCGGGGGAGGACGGAGACAGTTGGTCAGACTCGGCCTGACGTGACGACAGACGATCGCCCGGCCCAACCCTCGGCCAACTCCCCGGGCCTGCAGTAACAGTGACCCACAGACAGGGGGCTCTGCTGTCACTGTGTGGACGCGCGATTATGTTCCTGCCGTTGGCGCAGAGTTCATCGTGTGGCATCGAGCTCCGGGAACCATGAGGCCTCGGGAGACAAGGCTACTCTCCACTGGGAACCATGACGATAAATATAACAATACAGATGAAATGAAAGAAAGAGTTCCAAATCAAATGATAACTGTAATATTGAGCGACTGCAACGATAACTGTAATATTGAGCGACGCAACGATAACTGTACTATTGAGCAATGCAACGATAACTGTAATATTGAGCAGTGCAACGATAACTGTGATATTGAGCAACGCAACGATAACTGTAATATTGAGCAACACAACGATAACTGTAATATTGAGCGACTGCAACAATAACTGTGATATTGAGCGACACAACGATAACTGTAATATTGAGCGACTGCAACGATAACTAATATTGAGCGACTGCAACGATAACTGTAATTTTGAGCGACGCAACAATAACTGTGATATTGAGCGACGCAACGATAACTGATATTGAGCGACTGCAACGATAACTGTAATATTGAGCGACTGCATCGATAACTGTGATATTGAGCAATGCAACGATAACTGTAATATTGAGCGACACAGCGATAACTGTAATATTGAGCGACGCAGCGATAACTGTAATATTGAGCGACACAACGATAACTGTAATATTGAGCGACTGCAACGATAACTGTAAATTTTGACGCAACGATAACTGTGATATTGAGCGACGTAACGATAACTGATATTGAGCGACTGCAACGATAACTGTAATATTGAGCGACGCAGCGATAACTGTAATATTGAGCGACAGCGATAACTGTAATATTGAGCGACGCAGCGATAACTGTAATATTGAGCGACTGCAACGATAACTGTAATATTGAGCGACGCAGCGATAACTGTGATATTGAGCAACGCAACGATAACTGTAATATTGAGCGACTGCAACGATAACTGTAATATTGAGCAGCGATAACTGTGATATTGAGCAAGCGATAACTGTGATATTGAGCTGCAGCGATAACTGTAATATTTGACGATAACTGTAATATTGAGCAACACAGCGATAACTGTAATATTAACGATAACTGTAATATTGAGCGACTGCAGCGATAACTGTGATATTGAGCGACTGCAGCGATAACTGTAATATTGAGCGAGCAACGATAACTGTGATATTGAGCGACTGCAGCGATAACTGTAAATATTGAGCGACTCAACGATAACTGTAATATTGAGCGATGCAGCGATAACTGTAATATTGAGCGACGAGTGATGCAGCGATAACTGTAATATTGAGCGACTGCAACGATAACTGTAATATTGAGCGACGCAACGATAACTGTGATATTGAGCGACTGCAGCGATAACTGTGATATTGAGCGATGCAGCGATAACTGTAATATTGAGCGACTGCAGCGATAACTGTAATATTGAGCGATGCAGCGATAACTGTAATATTGAGCGACACAACGATAACTGTAATATTGAGCGATGCAGCGATAACTGTAATATTGAGCGACTGCAATGATAACTGTAATATTGAGCGACTGCAACGATAACTGTAATATTGAGCGACACAACGATAACTGTAATATTGAGCGACTGCAATGATAACTGTAATATTGAGCGACACAACGATAACTGTAATATTGAGCGACTGCAATGATAACTGTAATATTGAGCGACTGCAACGATAACTGTAATATTGAGCAACTGCAACGATAACTGTAATATTGAGCGACGCAGCGATAACTGTAATATTGAGCGACTGCAACGATAACTGTAATATTGAGCAGTGCAACGATAACTGTAATATTGAGCGACTGCAACGATAACTGTGATATTGAGCGACTGCAGCGATAACTGTAATATTGAGCGACTGCAACGATAACTGTAATATTGAGCAGTGCAACGATAACTGTAATATTGAGCGACTGCAACGATAACTGTGATATTGAGCGACTGCAGCGATAACTGTGATATTGAGCGACTGCAACGATAACTGTAATATTGAGCGACACAGCGATAACTGTGATATTGAGCGACTGCAACTATAACTGTGATATTGAGCAACACAACGATAACTGTAATATTGAGCGACGCAGCGATAACTGTAATATTGAGCGACACAACGATAACTGTAATATTGAGCGACACAACGATAACTGATATTGAGCGACACAACGATAACTGTGATATTGAGCGACTGCAACGATAACTGTAATATTGAGCGACGCAACAATAACTGTAACATTGAGCGACACAACGATAACTGTAATATTGAGCGACTGCAACGATAACTGATATTGAGCGACGCAGCGATAACTGTAATATTGAGCGAATGCAGCGATAACTGTAATATTGAGCGACTGCAACGATAACTGTAATATTGAGCGACACAACGATAACTGTAATATTGAGCGACACAACGATAACTGTGATATTGCAGCGATAACTGTGATATTGAGCGACACAACGATAACTGTAATATTGAGCGACACAGCGATAACTGTAATATTGAGCAGTGCAACGATAACTGTAATATTGAGCGACTGCAACGATAACTGTAATATTGAGCAGTGCAACGATAACTGTAATATTGAGCGACTGCAACGATAACTGTGATATTGAGCGACTGCAGCGATAACTGTAATATTGAGCGACTGCAACGATAACTGTAATATTGAGCAGTGCAACAATAACTGTAATATTGAGCAGTGCAGCGATAACTGTAACATTGAGCAACACAACGATAACTGTAATACTGAGCGACGCAGCGATAACTGTAATATTGGAGCGGCTGCAGCGATAACTGTAATATTGAGCATGCAGCGATAACTGTAATATTGGCGACTGCAGCGATAACTGTAATACTGGCGGACTGCAGCGATAACTGTAATATTGGCGACGTAGCGATAACTGTAATATTGAGCGCGCAGCGATAACTGTAATACTGGCGACACAACGATAACTGTAATATTGAGCGACACAACGATAACTGTGATATTGAGCAACGCAACGATAACTGTAATATTGAGCGACTGCAACGATAACTGTAATATTGAGCAACACAGCGATAACTGTAATATTGAGCGACACAATGATAACTGTTATATTGAGCGACACAACGATAACTGATATTGAGCGACGCAACGATAACTGCAATATTGAGCAATGCAGCGATAACTGTAATATTGAGCGACTGCAACGATAACTGTAATATTGAGCAACACAGCGATAACTGTAATATTGAGCGACACAACGATAACTGTTACATTGAGCGACACAACGATAACTGATATTGAGCGACGCAACGATAACTGCAATATTGAGCAATGCAGCGATAACTGTAATACTGAGCGACACAATGATAACTGATATTGGGCGACGCAACGATAACTGCAATATTGAGCAATGCAGCGATAACTGTAATATTGAGCGACGCAGCGATAACTGTAATATTGAGCGACTGCAGCGATAACTGTAATATTGAGCAATGCAGCGATAACTGTAATACTGAGCGACACAATGATAACTGATATTGGGCGATGCAACGATAACTGCAATATTGAGCAATGCAGCGATAACTGTAATATTGAGCGACGTAGCGATAACTGTAATATTGAGCGACTGCAGCGATAACTGTAATATTATTGACTGCAACGATAACTGTAATATTGGCGACACAACGATAACTGTAATATTGAGCGACACAACGATAACTGTGATATTGAGCGACTGCAACGATAACTAATATTGAGCGACTGCAACGATAACTGTAATATTGAGCGACTGCAGCGATAACTGTAATATTGAGCGACACAACGATAACTGTGATATTGGCGACTGCAACGATAACTGTAATATTGAGCGATTTGCAATAACTGTAATATTGAGCGACTTAGCGATAACTGTGATATTGGCGACTGCAGCGATAACTGTGATATTGAGCGACTGCAACGATAACTGTGATATTGTAGCGATAACTGATATTGGCGACACAACGATAACTGTAA
Source organism: Aldrovandia affinis (assembly GCA_029706075.1). NCBI lineage: Eukaryota > Metazoa > Chordata > Actinopteri > Notacanthiformes > Halosauridae > Aldrovandia > Aldrovandia affinis. The sequence continues at coordinate 2,576,590 of JAINUG010000079.1, forward strand.
TATTGAGCAATGCAGCGATAACTGTAACATGCAAGCGATAACTGTAGTATTGAGCGACACAGCGATAACTGTAATATTGAGCGACTGCAACGATAACTGTAATATTGAGTGACGCAGCGATAACTGTAATATTGAGCGACTGCAACGATAACTGTAATATTGAGCGACACAACGATAACTGTAATATTGAGCGACAACGATAACTGTGATATTGAAACTGTGATACTGAGCGCCAGCGATAACTGTGATACTGGCGACGCAGTGATAACTGTAATATTGAGCGACACAGCGATAACTGTAATATTGGCGACTGCAACGATAACTGTAATATTGGCGAACGCGATAACTGTAATATTGAGCGGACTTAGCGATAACTGTAATATTGGCGGCCGCGATAACTGTAATACTGAGCTTACACAGCGATAACTGTAATATTGAGCGACTGCAACGATAACTGTAATATTGGCGACGATAACTGTAAGCGCAGCGATAACTGTAATACTGAGCACACAGCGATAACTGTAATATTGAGCGACGCAGCGATAACTGTAATACTGAGCGACAGCGATAACTGTAATAACGCAGCGATAACTGTAATACTGGCGAGCGATAACTGTAATATTGAGCGACACAAGCGATAACTGTAATATTGAGCGACACAACGATAACTGTGATATTGAGCGACGGTGACGACGGGAGGTATCGATCACATCCCTCACGGAGCGTTCTTTTTTTAAAACACATTTCCAACGATAAAGTATATCCAGCCAATCACTGCTGCGCACTGTTCGTACCCGCGGGAGGTGCGCGTGTGTTTATGGACAGGTGCGTACAATGGTAAAACTTTTATAGCTCATCGTTACTGGTATTGTGTCCGCTTTCGAGGTGCGAACCATAAGCAGCAGACAGGAACAGGGTGATGATTTTCAACACGTGTCTGAAAACAAAAAGGTCCGCTTGCAGAATAAAGCGCAGGTTATTTATTTTAGCTTTCAGAAATAAGGTGCAAAGTACAAGAAATTCAACGTTTTCCAACATTCGCCCAAAACATTCCAAAGCGCTGGGTGTGCAGTAAAACATGCTTAAAAATTGTATTGCCTCCCCGTGTCTTGTCCTCCATTTTCAATCGAGGTAACTTCCTGTCTACCTTTAAGCCCATTCTCACATACCTGTCACGTTTACAGAGGATAGGGGTAGTTATTTTTCTAAAAGATGATATGTGTATAACATAAAGACTAAATACATGTCAATATGAATAAGCAATATAGACAAATTAAATAAGACCATTTTATATTTACAAAATACATTTCCAAACATAAATATTCTTTATACTAAAATGCCTCCAAAAGATATAGTTTACTGCGGTCATTTTCTGATACCTTCCTGTGTGTAACTCTCTTAATGGCTGTGCAGTGGCAGTGGTGTCAGGGCAGGATCTTGTCTCTGTGTGACTCTGGCCTCCTGCTGGGTTCACGGTCCTGGCCTCCCTGGCACACTGAATCACACTGTGGTGATGTGCCCTCTGTCACACCTCAGGAAGACTTGAACAGTTAAGCCCTTTTGTGTGTGTGTGTGTGTGTGTGTGTGTGTGTGTGTGTGTGTGTGTGTGTGTGTGTGTGTGTGTGTGTGTGTGTGTGTGTGTGTGTGTGTGTGTGTGTGTGTGTGTGTGTGTGTGTGTGTGTGTGTGTGTGTGTGTGTGTGTGTGTGTTGTGTGTGTGTGTGTGTGTGTGTGTGCGTGTGTGTGTGTGTGTGTGTGTGTGTGCGTCTGTATGTGGTGAAAGAAGCCCTGCTCTTTAACTGTGTGCTGCCCTCTGGTGGAATGTTGGATGAAATTGTCCACATAAGTGCTGGCTTATAGAAGGTTGATTATTAATTCTGCTTGAGTGTTAAATAACACTGGAGCCACTGCCTCTAGAGCCAGTGTGCCAGACTGGCTGCATTGGTGCCTCTCTTCCACGCTGAAGTAAGGACTGCGGGACAGCCAGAGAACACCTTTTTGGAAAGTGTGGCCTGCCTTCAGAGGCACGCAGTGAACAGAACAGCGAGGGGGGAGCGACACCTCGCTAACCCCACAGAAACGTGTTCATCAGGAACTCTCTGATTTGAACCAATCACAGTGGCTTGTTATGGGAGCACAGTCTGCTGATTGGTTGATGGGAGTCAGTGGTTGTTGAGGCCCCTCGGGGAGCGCAGGCTGTGTACAGACAGAGCAGCGAGAGATGCAGGGCTGAAGAGTCACATGACCTGTCCTGTTCGTTGCTCTGTTGTTCTTTTTTTAAACCCCGGCCCCGAGTGTTGATTTAGTGGATCTTCAGGAAACAAGGGCCCTGGACCCCCACACACACACACACATACACACACAATCCCATACTAGCAAATTTGCACACAGACACAATTACACTCACACACGCATGCACACACACAGACACACAGAGAAACCTGCAGGATTGTTCCTGGTGTCTGTTTCTGTTTCGGTGAATTGTAATGCACAGCACTCTGGGAAATCAAGCTATGGCCCCGCCTCCTATCCCCCATACAGTACAGACTCGTCAGCTTTGGCCTGTGAACCTGCTGCTGCTCCTCCCCTGAATGGGAATGCAGCAGACATTCCCTGGGAAAGAAAAGTCTCAGTGTATTTTTTGGTTTGGGTCAGAAGCTGTAATGTGTGTGTGGATTAGCATTGTGGTTCTTTTTTTTATAAACAGCTCCCCACTGATGCTTCCGTTTAGAGCTGATAAGAGGGCTGTGTGTGTGTGTGTGTGGCTGTGTGTGTGTGTGTGTGTGTGTGTGTGGCTGTGTGTGGCTGTGTGTGTGTGTGTGTGTGTGAAAGAAGAGGGAGAGGGAGAGGAGAGAGAGAGAGAGAGAGCGTGTGCGTGTGCGTGTGCGTGTGCGCGTGCTCGTATGTCTGTCAGGAATCTGGCAAAAAGGAAACACTTGAGTAAATGAAGGGTTCTGGTGGCTCTGTCATAGTGTGGGGTGCATTTTCATAGTTTAGGTCCACTCAACCCCTTAGAGGGCAAGGTAAAAGCCAATAAATACAAAGCCATTCTGAGTGATCACCTTCATCCTATGGTGAAGCATTTCTATCCTGATGGGAGTGGTCTCTGAATGGTTTGATGAGCATGAAAATGATGTAAGCCATATGCCATGGACGTCTCAGTCACCAGATCTCAACCCATTTAACCAAATGATGGAATTTCTCATAGAAGAATGGTGTTGCATCCCTTCACTACAGTGCCCTCCAGAATTATTGGCACCCTTGGTAAAGATGAGCAAGACATTTTTTCTTCTTCATCAAGGGTACCAATAATTCTGGAGGGCACTGTAGAGTTCCGGACACTTGGATAATCTATGCAAAGGTGCATTGAAGCTGTTCTGGTGGCTCATGGTGGCCCAATGCCCTATTAAGACACTTTATGTTGGTGTTTCCTTTATTTTGGTAGTTGCCTATATGTTTGTGTGTGTGTATGTATGTGTATCTGCATATGCGTGCGTGTGTGCACCTCAGTGAAGGCAGTAGCTACAGTTTACTCTTCCCCCTCCCTCTCTAATTGTAACGCAGTTCTCCTTCTCTCCCACCCCTCCTCCTCTCTCTCTCTCTCGCAGATAATAACTCAGGCAGTGGTTCTCTGGACACTCTGCTGGCCCTCTTGCAGACCGAAGGAGCCAAGATTGAGGAGGAGACTGAGGCAAGCACAGTGCTCTGTGATACACACACACACACACACAAACACACAGAGACACACACACAACTGCATCTAAACATTAACACACCGATCTGTGATCCAAACACACACACACACACACACACACACATGCACACAACTCTGCATCTAAACATTAACACACCGATCTGTGATCCACACACACACACGCACACACAACTCTGCATCTAAACATTAACACACCGATCTATGATCCACACACACACGCAACTCTGCATCTAAACATTAACACACCGATCTATGATCCACACACACACGCAACTCTGCATCTAAACATTAACACACTACTCTGTGATCCACACACACACACACACAACTGCATCTAAACATTAACACACCGATCTGTGATCCAAACACACACACACACACACACACATGCACGCACACACAACTCTGCATCTAAACATTAACACACCGATCTGTGATCCACACACACACACACACACAACTCTGCATCTAAACATTAACACACCGATCTGTGATCCACACACACACGCAACTCTGCATCTAAACATTAACACACTACTCTGTGATCCACACACACACACACAACTGCATCTAAACATTAACACACCGATCTGTGATCCAAACACACACACACACACACACACATGCACGCACACACAACTCTGCATCTAAACATTAACACACCGATCTGTGATCCACACACACACGCAACTCTGCATCTAAACATTAACACACTACTCTGTGATCCACACAGACACACACACACAACTCTGCATCTAAACATTAACACAGCACTCTGTGATCCACACACACACACACACACAACTGCATCTAAACCTTAACACAGCGCTCTGTGATCCACACACTAAACATTAACACAGATGACTAATGGCGGGTTCGACACATGATAGTTCATTACTCAGACATGTGATAGTAAACAAAGGTGATAAAAGTGAATAACAATAATCTTTCTCTTCCATGCTTCTGTCCCTCTCTCTTTCTCCCTCTCCCTCGTTCGTGCACGCACAGAACATGGCCGACTCGTTCCTGGAGGGCGGCCAGCCGCTCGACTCCTTCATCGATGACTACCAGAGCAAGAGGAAGCTGGCACACCTTCGACGCGTGAAGATCGACAAGCTGAGGGATATGGTGCTGAAGGGCCACAGGCTTCCCCAGGCCCCGGACCCCACCCCGCCCCCACCTACGCCTCCAGCCCCACCCCCGCCTACACCCCCAGTCCTGCCCCCTACCCCACCGCCGCCCCCTACCCCGCCCCCTACCCCGCCACCGATGCCAGTTCCAACGGCTCCCCCGTGCCCATGCCCAGGAGGGGCCCCTCTCTCCTGCACTCCCAGGCAGAGCCGCCCGCCGCCTCCCAGCCTGCCGGATACCCCTACCCCCACTGTCCCTACCCGTCCCGCTCCGGCAGCCACATTTTGAGCTATCCCACCCCCTACATCCCTCAGTACGCTCCCACACTCCCGGAGCGCCCCCTCACCTCGGCCCCCAGGCCAGCTTCATCCTGCAGTGATTGGCTCCCATGCCCCTGGGCTCCGCCCACCAAGGTGGGGGCACGGTGCAGCGGGTGGCGGCCGCCATGCTGGGGGGGGGGGGGTAGGAGGGGGGCGTGGTCTTCGCCCCGAACCTCAAAGGACACACCAGCCCGCAGGGAGCGCGGCGTCCTCTGTCTTTTCCGATATGTAGACCACAACGGCAACGTCGTCATCGAGCAACGAACGTCATCCAATCTTCAAGGGAGTAGCTCAAGTCCTTCTTCTCATTTTATCTCAGTCAACGGGGGACATGGGATTGATCATATGGTGTGTTTTTTTTCCTTCTTTCCAGGATAGTTTTTATGATTGATAGGTTTCTGAAAAACAAACAAAAAAGATAATACATTTGTTTGGTCCGGGGTGGTGGGGCGAGGTTTCACACCTCTTTCCAGAATCACGTTTGTCCCTGATGTGGGTTACACTCTCTGTGCTCAGAGAGTGACAAGTTTGGTTTCTTTGGTTTTGTTTGTTGAGTGTGTGTTCTCACATTCTTAGCATGTATCATTCCATGACTGAAAACAAGCCAAGCTCTAATCTGGCATGGTGGTAACAGCTAAAACAAAATAAGAGCTGAATAATTAAGGGCCGTGTCATCAAACTAGTCTGTTCTTATATATAAAGAGAGCCAAAATCGGTGGCTGGTGTGAATCATACAGGTACATCATATGCAAACCAGAATATACTGTGCGGTTTCATACACGTGCTAAAGGAAAAATTACACTTTTTTTAATCATCGTTTTACTTTGAGAGGATTAAAACATTTTTGTATACCAGGTTTAAACTGTGCAAACCTACAACCAAAGGTGTTTTCATTTTCGAGTACTTCCATGTTTCTAGTGATAAAAAAAACCAAAAACATGTATACATATTTAAATAGGAAATGTACATTTTTTCCAGCTAATTGAAAACTGGACTGCGTGTGTGCATTCGTTTGGTGGAGATAATTGGCAAGAATCTGTTGTAAAGTAACTTGTGTGGTGCTGGGCGCAGTGGAAATGGATTCTGTGCTGAGGTGGGCATCTTGCACACATGCGTACCTGCAGGGCAGTCACCTGAGCTGGTTTTATCTTTTATATCATGATTAATGAGCCTTCTTCAGTTTACTATCTGATCCAATGGGACAGAACAGGGTTGCTCTTAATGTTTTAAAGCGGCACCATAGCGGGCATGGTGGCCCCTGGTGTACCCTGGGAAGGGTAGTTACTGTAGCAGGCTGGGCAGGCCACAGGTGCACCCTGGGAAGTGTAGTTACTGTACCAGGCTGTGCAGGCCAGTTGCCAGTGCTCTGCTGGTATAGTAGTATGTGGAGCTGTGCTGTCCCAGGTATATCAGGGTGGAGTTACCTGTGTGACAGGTGCGTCAGTGTGGAGTTACCTGTGTGACAGGTGCGTCAGTGTGGAGTTACCTGTGTGACAGGTGCATTAGGGTAGAGATGCGTGTGACAGGTGCGTCAGTGTGGAGTTACCTGTGTTACAGGTGCATTAGGGTGGAGTTACCTGTGTGACCCAGGTGTGTCAGTTACCTGGTGACCCAGGTGTTCAGGGTGTTACCTGGATGACCCAGGTGTGTCAGGGTGGAGTTACCTGTCTGACAGGTGCATTAGGGTGGAGTTGCCTGTGTGACCCAGGTGTGTCAGGGTGGAGTTACCTGTCTGACAGGTGCATTAGGGTGGAGTTACCTGTGTGACCCAGGTGTGTCAGGGTGGAGTTACCTGTGTGACCCAGGTGTGTCAGGGTGGAGTTGCCTGTGTGACCCAGGTGTGTCAGGGTGGAGTTACCTGTCTGACAGGTGCATTAGGGTGGAGTTGCCTGTGTGACCCAGGTGTGTCAGGGTGGAGTTACCTGTCTGACAGGTGCATTAGGGTGGAGTTACCTGTGTGACCCAGGTGTGTCAGGGTGGAGTTACCTGTGTGACCCAGGTGTGTCAGGGTGGGAGTGACCCAGGTGTGTCAGGGGTGGAGTTACCTGTCTGACAGGTGCATTAGGGTGGAGTTACCTGTGTGACCCAGGTGTGTCAGGGTGGAGTTACCTGTCTGACAGGTGCATTAGGGTGGAGTTTCCTGTGTGACCCAGGTGTGTTAGGGTGGAGTTACCTGTGTGACAGGTGCATTAGGGTGGAGTTACCTGTGTGACCCAGGTGTGTCAGGGTGGAGTTACCTGTGTGACCCAGGTGTGTCAGTGTGGAGTTATCTGTGTGACCCAGGTGTGTCAGAGTGGAGTTACCTGTCTGACAGGTGCATTAGGGTGGAGTTACCTGTGTGACCCAGGTGTGTCAGGGTGGAGTTACCTGTGTGACAGGTGCATTAGGGTGGAGTTACCTGTGTGAGTGCAGTAGGACTCCAGGCCAGCCATAGACTGAAGAAGACCTGCTCGTTTCACTGAGCCACTGTGAGCCGCGAGGACCCCAGCACAGGATCTTTGTTAAAACACATCTCATCACATCCATTTACTCTCTCCTTTCCCTCATTTTCTTGGTTCGATTCAGACTTTCCGTTTTCACGCGTGCCTGTGTGTCAGTTTACCTCTATCCTGCTCAGTGAGCGGCTCTGTATGGCTTCACTCCGTTCAGCTGCCAGCTATTAAATCCAGCTTTCTGAAAAGCCACTTGTTTCTTCAATTGACCCTTCGCTAAACCATGCCCCCCTTAGTTACTGTTGCTAAGTCCGTCAAGCTTTCGGAGCCAGCATGGCGCTCCCACTGTCGCTAACTGCACTAGAAGCAGACAGAAGGGTCCTGGAGAAATATTGTCCAATTTAGAAACGAAAGCCTACAGATCAGAGTAAAAGTGAAAAATATCAAAAAAATATCAGTCTCTATTCACTATTACAATCATTAAAAAGCAAAAGCAGTAGGCCTATATAACGTTACATTCAGTAGTGACTAACGTAACATTGTCAGCCCAGTCCTCCACAAGATTTGGTTACTCGGGACTGGGCTTCCCATTGTGATTGAAGTGCTGAAATAGTACATTTTGACATCAAGGTAACGTTACCCACAGGTTTTTTAGAGCTTGACTGTAACATCTTAACGTTAGCAAGCTGGCTGGATCACGAATAACAAAGCTAACATTTAGTCTAACTTTACCAACGTTGCAACCCGGAGCTGTATATCAGACCGTAGCCACGTTAGCTTAGCTGGCTAACACTTTTCAGGATTTGATTTTGGTTTTGTAAAGGGAAAAAAAACGTATATCTCCTTCCAACCTCTCTGGGTAACGAGTGTCACTGTTACAAGTGCCCCAGGCACAACGTTTAAACATAATTAGCTAAAAATCCACAAAACCAGCTTGAAAATGAAGAAAATCTCTAATTTTTCCGTCAAAGTCAATGGAGTGCAGCAAAAAACTATCGTACCTCTGTCGGAGTCTGTCAAATACTGCGCTGTGATTGGCCAGTATGCGTTTTGGGGCGTGGTTTAGCGAAGGGTCAATTGCCCCTCTCCCTCCACCATAGTTCCTCTTTAGGAGGTTTAGATTAAATGATTGTTGTTGTTTTTTAAATCAACAGCTTTTTTACGGAACATCTTTTATTATATGATATCAAACATCACACACAGTGGTGAAAAGGTGCTCAACCGGTGAATATCATTAAAGGGAGGAGGAGGGCAGACCTGAGATACAGGATTATGAAGCTCTTCTAGCTCTATCCCTAGCACTCTGTAAGAGATTTTACTCTGTTAAAGGGAGCATTTTTAATTGCTCTCTATTTCAATCTCTCTTTTATAATATCAAAACTAGATTGGAGTTACAGCGTATCGGAACTGTGGTTGGGAAGTTCTACAGGTGTGTGTGCGGGGGGCCATTCAGGCCAACACGCTCTCTGAATCTGTGACCTCTGTGCCTCTGAGTTGCGCCCCACCACAGCCGCTCTCAAAAACGCTGCATCCCAACACCGCTCCTTACCCTGCCCGTTGTGAACACAGCATGGCCTCCTCTTACTGAGCTCTGTGTTCCTGGTGAGTGCAGATCCCCTTATGGCTGCATCTCTGCCTCCTGGCACTGGAGGCTTCCATCAGCGCTGTGCCTCTGCCGCAGTCAGCTCAATGCCCCAGAGTCCGGGCGGTCTGTGTCCGCACAGCCTCTCTATACTCTCTCCACGACCACACTCTGTCTCTATACTCTCTCCACGACCACACTGTCTCTATACTCTCTCCACGACCACACTGTCTCTATACTCTCTCTGTCTCTATACTCTCTCCACCACACTGTCTCTATACTCTCTCCACAACCACACTGTCTCTGTACTCTCTCCACGACCACACTGTCTCACTCTCTCCACCACCACACTCTGTCTCTCCACGACCACTCTGTCTCTCTCTCACAACCACTCTGTCTCTATACTCTCTCCACAACCACACTGTCTCTATACTCTCTCCACAACCACACTGTCTCTATACTCTCTCCACGACCACTCTGTCTCTATACTCTCTCCACGACCACTCTGTCTCTATACTCTCTCCACGACCACACTGTCTCTCCACAACCACTCTGTCTCTACTCTCTCCACAACCACTCTGTCTCTATACTCTCTCCACAACCACTCTGTCTCTATACTCTCTCCACAACCACTCTGTCTCTATACTCTCTCCACAACCACTCTGTCTCTATACTCTCTCCACAACCACTCTGTCTCTATACTCTCTCCACAACCACACTGTCTCTATACTCTCTCCACAACCACACTGTCTCTATACTCTCTCCACAACCACACTGTCTCTATACTCTCTCCACGACCACTCTGTCTCTATACTCTCTCCACGACCACTCTGTCTCTATACTCTCTCCACAACCACACTGTCTCTATACTCTCCACAACCACACTGTCTCTATACTCTCTCCACGACCACTCTGTCTTTATACTCTCTCCACAACCACACTGTCTCTATACTCTCTCCACAACGACACTGTCTCTATACTCTCTCCACGACCACTCTGTCTCTATACTCTCCACGACCACACTCTGGCTGCTCATACTAGCCCGTGTCCAGTTATGTTCTCCATAAAGTCTGCTTTTCCAGAATGGTGGGTTCTCAGGCACTAACACAAGCCCTCTCCACCCACGTTCTGCTGTGAGTCATCCATATAGCTGGTAGCATTTCGTGTTACATCCATTTGCCTTTTCATTAAGAATAACATTTTTTTTTAAAGATTGCCAAATTGCTCAAGACAGACCAGTATGTAATGCCAAACATTTGGCTGTTACCACTTCTTTTATATGACACCTTTTTCATTATCTGATAAAGGTTTTTTTTCCCAGAATCAGTTTTTCTGTAAACATTACGAGCAATCAGTCTGATATAACGCCCTCAGAAACAGTTGTTGTTTTATATGTAAAATAGTTTCTTGTGCACTCCTTATGTAAATTATGTTTATTGTTATTGTAATGCTGTGCTGTATGACTAAAATTAAGATTGTAGTGGGACTGCAGAAGTGACCTCTGGCTATTTTTAAGGCTAATCAATAAAAAAACTTTTTTATATCTGTATACTATATGTTGTGTATAACATTATGTGTCTTCTATGGGTGTCTGTCCACACATATATTATGTACACACAATACCAAAAATGCAAAAAACATCTTTTCTGTGGAATTTGTCTCCCTCTGCTGTAAATGTCAGTGATTAACAGGCCTCTCAAAAAGTCACAAAATTCAGCATCCAGCCAGGATTCCTTCTGCATCTACAAGGATGCCCAGCATCAATCAACGATCAGAAATCGGGAAAAATGGCCCTAATTTGACCCTAAAAGAGTGATTATGGTTCAAAAATGGCTGTTAATTTCATTCACTTGAAAATGTGCCAAAATTGGAGGTACCCACCACGTGTTCAGAGGGACATAAGTCAGAAAATTTTTACACTGCTTTATTATATACAGATAGCTTCCAAAATAAAGGAAACACGATTAAATTAAGGGTTCTAGTGGCTCTGTTATGGCGTGGGGTGCATTTTCCTGGCATGGTTTCAGTCCACTCAATCCCTTAGTGGGCATGGTAAATGCCAATAAATACAAATCCATTCTGAGTGATCACCTTCATCCTATGGTGAAGCATTTCTATCCTGATGGGAGTGGTCTCTTCCAGAAAGGCAATACCCCCATCCACAGGGCATGAGTGGTCACTGAATGGTTTGATGAGCATGAAAACGATGTAAACCACATGCCATGTCCGTCTCAGTCACCAGATCTTAACCCAATTGAACACTTACGGGAGATTCTGGAGTGGTGCCTGAGACCAAAACACCAAATGTTGGAATTTTTGTGTAAGAATGGTGCATCCATAAAATACAGTTCCAAAACTTTCAGAATCTATGCCAAGGTGCTCTTCTGGAGGCTTGTGGTGGTCTTAAGACACTGCATGTTGGTGTTTTCTTTATTTTGGCGATTACCTTTATATGGTTGATGCATACACAAAAACAAGAAAAAGGCCCTATTTTGCACAGAATGACCCATGTATTAATATAAACAAATACAGTGGGTATATAAAGTATTCACGCCCTTTGGCATTTTTCACACTTTCTTTTCTTCATGAAATCAATATTGATTTAATTGGGATTTCTTGCCACTGATCAACACTCTATAATGTACTCTATCAAAATACTCTATAATGTCAAATAAACAAATAACCCTAAAGCTTTGTGTTCATTAATTACTATTCATTACATATATTGTTCACTTATTTTACCTGGAAGGTCAAGTGAGAAGCAATTCCCTGGGGAATCAATGTGTATATAATGCAAGGGATTGTGCAGCCAATGAACAGTATGGGAGGGGTAGGTGTACATGATTAGGTGGCCATGTGGCCATATATCCACTCCTATTCTGAGATTATTTATGAATACGGACCCTGATCTGGTCTGGTTAGGTAGTAATGTCTCTGCAGGGTGGTGTGGCAGACCAGGATTTTATTCCTGCTGTATACCTGGCAAGTAAACTCCTCCCTCCTTGGAAAAACCCACGCTTGCCACATTGGTGTCAGAGGTGGGATATGTCCATATGAATAAAGAGCATGAGAATGTGCTCAGTTAAGGGGGGTTGGTGGATGGGTGGGGGGAGTAGAGATTTCAACAGTCAGCTTTGTATCACTGCATTGTTCCCCTTGCTAGAAGGCCTGGCCTTTTTTGACAATTAATGCTACATAAGTCTGGATTTGGAGAGCAGGGGTTGACTGCTCTCTCCAAGCAAACAAGCTCTTCGCCCTCCTCCCCCAGACTTGCCACAACATTGAAGAGCATGGAAATGCCACCCACGCCTCTTGCCTGATCAAATAATATCTAATTATAGAAATGGTTCATTCATAATTCAATTTGAAAGAACTGAACGTTTACCTAGTTATTAATGTACTACACTACACAATGCTGCCATTCTGTCAATGTTGATTTGCATTACAGCCAGTCTGATTCGAAGGGAGGGGTGAGATGTGAAAGTAGTGGTTTAGATTGTGTGTTTATGGTTGCTACTGGAGCTGAAATGGGAGAAGGGGTTGCTATAGTTTGGGCTCCATTCTCCATAGACTCAGACAAAGAGAACTGGAGCGCTGCATTAGGCCACGAGGGGCAGAGTAGCCAGCAGCTATGTAATTATCAGCTGCACAATTAAGAAAATATTATCATTCGTACACCAAGTACTTTGTTGCACTTTTCAATTATTATTTTTATGCACTTGAGGATAAGTCATTGTGAGTAAACACATTACACAACAAATGATAATATTTTAACACTAGCATTTCGAGTTCCGGTGAGCACATCTACATTTTACACCTACACCTACTCAAATTACACCTGTAACAATCGCACACTTCATAATTCGTGGTCTTCAAACTAGGGCATTAGTTTGCTAGCTATACTGTCGCATTGTTTCACTGAGGTGGGAGGCAACAGCGCCGCCACGGATTATATAGACCCTTGGGAGCCCAAAAGGGTCACCATTAATGAGCAGGACACAGCATTCAGTTTCAGCTCCACGTTAGCGTGCTTTCACAGAGAAGATGAGCGGACGGGTCGGCGACCTCAGTCCGAAGCAGGAAGAAGCATTGGCTCAGGTAAGAATTTCTGAGATCATACGATTGTGCTTACGAAGTCTGCATTTTTTTAATTTTTTATTGTTTTGACAGCTCGCGCATTAAAACATTCGCGTAAGAGAGTGAGTAAGTGAGTAAAACCTACATTCGTTTTTTTAAATTATGAATTAAAATAAAAACGAGTCTAAGAGTGCACTCATCTACCAATGTTCCGCGCACTGTAAACACCTGTGTTAAATTAAATAGATGTACATTTACATTCACATCTTAAGCATTTAGGAGACGCCCTTGTCCAGAGCGACTTACAATATGTGCATTTATACATGATGTATGGTTCTTGTGGCCTTGGTGTTCGGCATACTTACTAGAATTCAAAGTTGCATTCATTACCAAAACTTGTACACTTTTCAGAAAGGGCTAAGTGAAAGACTTACCCTGCGAATGAGTGCAGCGCCCAGCTTTCATTGACGTGTGAATCGTAGCGATAACTTGTGATCATTTACAACTTGCCTGAAAACGCTTGAAATAGGCGAGACGAGGGATGAGCCGTTCAAAATACAAAAACTTCGGCAAATGCTAATTTATTTTAAGTTTGGGATATTTGAAAACACCTGTCACATGTTCGCATTTAAATTCTAATTACTATTTGTAATATTTTTGACCCTTACGCTCTGAGATCATTAAAAAATACCAGGCATTGTCACATCGTCGCACTGTATGTCTGCATATAGATATGTACGCTGCAGTATTTCACATAGCACAATTTGACGAAGCGATCAAGCCATTACTGGATGCCCGTGCGTTTGTCTCACTCATTCTGTCTCCGTCTCTGATGTTGTTTTCTGTTGTCAGTTTCGAGAGAGAATAGAAGACATTCTCCCACATCTTCCCTCACAACATGACCATTTCCTGCTTCGCTGGCTCAGAGGTGAGGCGAAAAAAATATCTTGTTTACATTTATTTATAAATATGATTTATGTGAGTTTATATAGCCTAATTCTACATTATTCTTTTTAAAATAGTGTTTTTTCTCCCAGCCAACTTGAAACCATTAATATTTTGCCTCACAAGTTATTTACATTTTCCTTGTTAATGTTTAAAAAAAAATTAAAACCCAAACTATATATATATATATATATATATATATATATGAATAGACATATATATAGATACAGATATTTTTATGTATATGTTTTTATCAGTGTAACACATTTTCGCATTAGCATCACATGCATCCCCAGGCAAATCAACATGATTTCTTTACCTCCTGTATTGCCTTTCTGACTTCCTCTCTTTTCTTTTGTGTGTATTTGCTTGGTTACAGTGTGCATTATTCTCCATCGTTACAGTGTGTTAGAGTGTGTATTTTTCTCCAACATTAATGTGTCAGGGTACAAGCAGAGCCATGTTTCCCAAGTTGTTTGCTCCATGGTCTCAATGTTGGCCTCAAAGACATATCTCATAGACATATTGAATTCATATCACCCATATAGATTCATTTTCATGGAGACCCATTCCACCTCAAGTCATGTGAATATGAGACACGGATGGTTATGTGTCACCCTCCTCCCCTGTCATTTTCAGGATTCTAAATAGTCCTGGACAGCAACAGGTTATGTTAGTCAATCCGCCTTCTTATCTCACACTATAGCAGCACTTGTCAGTTAGATTTTCCTGCAGATTTAGACGTTTTTCATATTATGATGTAAACCTTACACATTATTGGAAATTTACTGCAAATTTACCCCATAAATATATAATTTGATATGTATATATATATATGTATGATAATTTGATATATATTTTATTTATTATATGAAATACATAATTTAATGTAAACATATAATGTCCACTTTTCTACTTTTACTGGCTAATAACGGGGAAGAAGAACTCAGGAGCTTTTGAGCTTTTGTGTGCCTCTTTTTGTGTGCATGTGTGTGTGTGTGTGTGTGTGTGTGTGTGTGTGTGTGTGTGTGTGTGTGTGTGTGTGTGTGTGTGTGTGTGTGTGTGTGTGTGTGTGTGTGTGTGTGTGTGTGTGTGTGTGTGTGTGTGTGTGAAAGAGAGAGAAAGAGAGATTGAGAGAGAGTATATGTGTGTGTACTAAATATTTCAATGTTGAATCAACTGATATTAACAAAGATAGAGTAAATTTTATCCTTGAAAGACTAATATGAACTCTGTTAGAGATTAATTAACTCTGTCAGAGTCGCTTAAATATTACATTAAACATTAAATATTTTGCTGTGTGTGTGTGTGTCGGTTGTAAGTGAAAGGCACATGTACTGACCCGTGTACCTGGCAAACATTCAGCTGGCAAACATTCTGCAGTGTGGCTACAACCGCTACAATCAAAGGTGACTAAATCTCAAAGTTAGAAGCTGTTGCTTACTTTAAAAGTAGGCCTGGCCTTGATCAGCATCTCTGAACTGTTTCTGGCCAAAATGTTTTCTAGAGCAATTCCATTAAACCTGAAACACCAGCGAGTGCTCTGGTCGTCACCTAAAGCAGCTTCAGTTTTCAGACCCAAACACCATCCAGTGGGTGGCCAGTGTCCCACGATGATGAATGAAGCACTATAGAGACATCTTCAGCAGTGTTTTGACATATGACTTCTTATTTTTACCCTTCCACTTTGTACTGTACATTTTATAATCATTTAATCCTACTTTTGTTGTTTGAATTAATGAAGAAAAAACAACAGTTTTACATTGATCCAGTATAACCTTGCTGGTCTTATAAGAGGCAGGTTAACAATTAATTGCAGATAATACTTTACTTTCTACTTTACTAATATCATGTGTATTTATTACAAGCTAAGAACTGAATGGCTGTTATAACTGTATTTTTTCCCTGAATGACCCTGAAATAAATTTTGTTTCTTATTATTGGTGTATTTTTGCATGTGCAGTATTGTGGATGCAGAAAAGTTCACTCGATCATTGATTGGTTCTGAGAAGCTGTTTGTCTGCTCAATGAGTTAGCACAATGTTGTGTGTGACAAAGCAGGTCTTGTTATATACATTTGGCAAAGAAAATTGAGATACTACACTCCATAGGAAGCATAGCACTATAACCATTTGATTTGTTTTAATGTAATTCAAAATGTTCATACTAAATCAAGCACATTTCCCCTCATCATAACAGTCGTACAAATATTAAAAAGCAAAATTACTTGAATAAAAAGTGCATAATTAAAAGACATTTTAAAGACGGATTGTTAAAAATCCGGCTGGTGTCTGTTTTCACGGAGGAGATGAGAGGGGACGTGGACTTTGTGCCTTAGGGACGTATCCAGAGGTCATCGCCCCGGCTTTTTTTTTCTGACGCGGTCGATGAACGCAAACACGGGAATGAAAGGCACCTCTGTTTGACCGAACGGAAACATTGATCTCCGCCTCTCCGCCTCTGTCCGGCCTCGAGCAGAGTGGCATGACTTCTGTTGTCATGCACAATCTCAAAGGAACTGCTGATGGTGGTGTCTGGAGGAAGCCCCGAGCAGTCCCCAGTGGCAGGTCGTTGGACGACCTTGTGATTGCGCAGTAAAACGTTACATTAGGGAGCGACAGCAATGTGCGGGTATTATTACATAGGGGCAGCAGTGGCTCAGTGGTTAGCGACACAGGCTGGCAAGTGGAGGGTTGCTGGTTCAAGTCCCTGGAAGGTCAAATGAACAAAACAATGAACTGGAAAACGGAGGGGTGCTAGTTCACTTCCTGGGGCACTGCTGAAGTGCCCTTGAGCAAGGCACTGCTTCCTTAAACTGCTCCAGGGGTGCCATACTATGGCTGACTCTGCGTTCGGACCTCCCTTAGGAGAGATATTTGGAAAGACCAATTCCAATTACCTTCTGTGTAACGTGGCAATAAATAATATTATCGCTTTGTCTTTGCCTTGCACCTGCTAACGTTTTGTGATGTGAGTACACTGTACTTTGTTCGTATCAGCGTTCCCCATGGCAATATCACCCCTCCCCCAGCCTCCTGTCCACCACAAATAACCACAACCAAAACCACTCATCTTTAGCATTATATAATATGTATTGTTATCTCATAAAGAGCTTCAGTGTGGTTGATACCCCACAGGAACAATGAGTGTTGCATTAATCACCCACATGTTTATTGAATGAATTGTCCACCTTTTCCAGCAGGACAGGTAAACTGGGTATTGGGTGGAGATGAGCCAACATGTAGGCCTTTGTTTTGGGTGACAACAAGGACAACTGGTTTTGTTGTCATTGATGTGCTGTTAGCCAGTGGCCTTGAGTGTAAACAGATCCCTGTAATTTAAATGGGGGCATCGTGGCATCATATATCTGCTCTGGTTTTAATACAACAATGGGATCTTGAATTGTGGAAAAAATGGCCAATTACTGGCTCCTCTCCTCTCTAAACCCTGTTCCTTTTCTCTCTAAACCCTGTTCCTTTTCTCTCTAAAACCCTGTTCCTTTTCTCTCTAAACCCAGCTCCTCTTCTCTAAACCCTGCTCCTCTTCTCTCTAAACCCTGCTCCTCTTCTCTAAACCCAGCACCTCTTCTCTAAACCCAGCTCCTCTTCTCTAAACCCAGCTCCTCTTCTCTAAACCCAGCTCCTCTTCTCTCTAAACCCAGCTCCTCTTCTCTAAACCCAGCTCTTCTTCTCTCTAAACCCTGCTCCTCTTCTCTAAACCCAGCTCCTCTTCTCTCTAAACCCTGCTCCTCTTCTCTGGCCCAGTAACCTCCTTTACTGAGTTGTACACAGTTATTCACTACCAGATTGTTTCAGATGAGTATCTGCTTTTATATGTGAAAGTGTTGTGGGTGTGGTGGAGACAGTATTACTCTATAACACAACAACAAAATCCTTCAGTCAGCTTTCAATCAACATGTCATTTATTTAAGTTATTATGAAGGCGATGGCAGCATGACAGGATGAAGGGAAGGGTTTTTAAACAGCTGGCCGTCCCTCACGCTGAAACCCAAAGACAAAAAGAGGCACAATACTGAAAGAAGAAATGCTTTGTTTAATTCCAGTTAAAACACGATGATGTCATGTTATTGAATTGAATAAAGTATTTTTCAAAGATAGAGTGTTGTGGAGTGATGTGGAGTGTTGTGGAGTGTTGTGTAGTGATGTGGAGTGTTGTGGAGTGTTGTGGAGTGATGTGTAGTGTTGTGGAGTGATGTGTAGTGATGGAGTGTTGTGTAGTGTTGTGGAGTGATGTGGAGTGTTGTGGAGTGTTGTGGAGTGTTGTGGAGTGATGTGGAGTGATGTGGAGTGATGTGGAGTGATGTGGAGTGATGTGGAGTGATGTGGAGTGTTGTGTAGTGTTGTGGAGTGTTGTGGAGTGTTGTGGAGTGATGTGGAGTGTTGTGGAGTGTTGTGGAGTGTTGTGGAGTGTTGTGGAGTGATGTGGAGTGTTGTGGAGTGTTGTGGAGTGTTGTGGAGTGTTGTGGAGTGTTGTGTAGTGTTGTGGAGTGTTGTGGAGTGATGTGTAGTGATGTGGAGTGATGTGGAGTGTTGTGGAGTGTTGTGTAGTGTTGTGGAGTGATGTGGAGTGTTGTGGAGTGATGTGGAGTGTTGTGGAGTGATGTGGAGTGTTGTGTAGTGTTGTGGAGTGATGTGGAGTGTTGTGGAGTGTTGTGGAGCGTTGTGGAGTTATGTAGAGTGATGTGGAGTGATGTGGAGTTATGTGGAGTGATGTGGAGTGTTGTGTAGTGTTGTGGAGTGTTGTGTAGTGTTGTGGAGTGATGTGGAGTGTTGTGGAGTGTTGTGGAGTGTTGTGGAGTGATGTGGAGTGTTGTGGAGTGTTGTGGAGTGTTGTGGAGTGATGTGGAGTGTTGTGTAGTGTTGTGGAGTGTTGTGTGGAGTGTTGTGGAGTGATGTGGAGTGTTGTGGAGTGTTGTGGAGTGTTGTGGAGTGATGTGGAGTGTTGTGGAGTGTTGTGGAGTGATGTGGAGTGATGTTGTGGAGTGTTGTTGAGTGGAGTGTTGTGTAGTGTTGTGGAGTGTTGTGGAGTGATGTGAGTGATGTGGAGTGATGTGGAGTGTTGTGTTGTGTAGTGTTGTGTCCCTCTTTGACTGAGGATTAGGCTTCCTTTTTGAGCCAGCACCTGGAGTTCACACCTGGAGTGTCCCTCATGCACTCTCCTTGTTTGTTTATGTTTCTATCTGAGGCTTTTTGTGCTCAGTCAATGTGGGTTCATGCTTAGGAGACATTTATATTTCATTGTCTGGCCCAACACACTCAGCCTCGCATTATTATTATTTCATATGTATTTATATACGTATATATATTTTATTTTGGCAGGATCAGGGGGTTGAATTACAACAATGATCAATAATAAAATTAACACACAATGACAAAATAAGAAAATAGGACTTTATTTGGGGAATGAACACCAGAAAAGGGAAAAGGGGCACACCAGCAAGTTCAGTCCGTAATCCGTTCTCGTGGTCTTTATCCGTGATCCAAAGTCGTCAAGCCAGTCCAGTTCCTCAGTCAATCCAAAATTGGGTACACAAACGGGGTTATCAAAACAGTCCAAATCAAGCCAAGTAATCAATCGAAAACAATGCTCTCTTTCTCTTCCTTCACTCACCAGCACGTTTCTCTTTCTGGTTTGTTTGGGGTAAAGGTACACCTTTTATTTCCTCTGTATTATGGCGAAGGTTGCGACAGGTGCGCTCCGTCCGCCCTGGACTTCACATTAAGGTGCGAGGGTGGAGCCAGCGGGCCACAATGCACCGCCCCTGAATCACTACCCCTCGGCATGCCTCTGGGCGGTTGCCACTAGACTCAGAAACTTGTCTTCTGATTTTGTTGTGGCTTTGGGTCTGCCAGACCTCTTCCTTGTCAGTTTTGCCTTTTGATGGTGTAGGAAACTCCAGCCAAAAATCCATCCATCCATTTCCATTATCTGCTTATTTGAGGGTTGCGGGGGGGGCTGGTGCATGCGTTCGGGCGAGAGGAAAACTAGTCACGCAGGGCACACACACCATTCATAAATTATTTTTCAGTGTTTTGGTTACCATAAACTGGATTTGAACCCGAGACCTTTTTTAAAAACCTCTGCCAAAAGATTATATTTATATTATTTTTCAGTTTTTGTTACCTAAACTTTTTTTTAAACCTCTGGCAGTTTACCTTTACCTTTGTACCATTTCAGGTTATTCACTGGACTTGAACTGCTTAAATTTCAGTAAAAACTGGAAAATGGGGGTGTTCTAAAACTTTTGACCGGTACTGTATACATTTTTGCTTTCCAGCTGCTCACAGTGGTTTATATCAGTGTTTTCCAGTGGGCGGGGGGCTGACCATAGACGTAGCTCTTGGTTCTTTGATCATTGGATGTCAGATGTCAAGGTCTGCCCATGCACAGTGTCAGCATCCTTCCCACAAGTGACAGAATAATACGTAACAGCTATGTATTAATAAGGCGTCTACTTTGTTTGCACACATGTAACCTTTCATTTCATTTCATTCAAACGTTTTAATAAATGGTAATAATAATAAATAATAGGTGGAATATTCTGCGGTATATGATGTTGATTCTTGGGACTCTTTATTTTTTGATAAAGATTTGCTACAGTATCTATTGCTTTTCCAAAAATCAGTCAATGATTTTGATGTTGATATCTTTGACTTGTTGATTCCCTTGTTGTTATCAATGGTTTTTCTCTGTGCATTTCTTGCTACAAGATAACATCTCATTAATGGCCTCAAATTGCAAATAGAGGCACTGATGGGAAATTTGTATCTAATTAATCCATACACTTGTGGCTGTGTTTTAGAGATCTGTGTCAAGGTTGCCAACAGAAAATAACACCATTTCATTGATGAAGGCAGTGTGTGGAAGGGTTTGAATTTGTTAGCCTCATCCTTGCAGAGTGAGGATCACTTTTATGAATGTATTTACTGAAATCTGTTTTCAGCAAGGAGCTTCAATGTACAGAAGGCAGAGGCAATGCTTCGGAAGGTAAGGCATTCTCTGTTCTTTCCCTGTCCCACTTTAGGGCTTTTAGTGCGTTTAAGTCAAAATGTATCTGTTGATAGACGCACAGGCCAAAACAGCAAATCATTGAAAAGGTAAAAGGCATTCTCTGTTCTTTCCCCCTGTCCCACATTTAAGAACTGGCATTTTGCAATTTAGTGACAGGTTTAAAGTCAAAATGTATCTGTTGATAGCTGTTGATTTGCATGTTAGTTTACACAGGCGGAGTACAAAACAGCAAATCAAAATAAAAAATAAATGCGGTTCTTTTTGGAAAAGTATTAAATAGTGAGAAAGGGCTGCTCTGCAAAACACTCAACAACTAAACTGGTTGTAGGGTTGCAATGCTCAATTTTTTCCCTTTGGTGACAATATACTACTCCATCAAAAAAATAATTTTGTCTTGATTATTGATTATATATCCTTGAGACAATTAATAAAAATACAATAGTTAAGCACCAGTGCACAAAATGCTAGTGTCCCCTCCCTTAATGCGATGAGGTAAGTTGCTGTGCTACAGCACACATTTCATTACAAAATGTGAATGTTTTAATGTGAACAAAATTTGATCTAGCCTCCCTCAAATGCATATGTATTTTTACCTTATATTAAAAGTAATTATGGAAATTAATTTTGTGTCCTTACTAACGGACACTGAGTTTATATTTCAGGCTCAGAGAATGTATGCCATTTCTATTGAAAGGACTGTTAATATGTGATAATATAATATAATATATGCCATTTAAGACAGTTTATATTTCAGGCTTTTGCCATTTCTATTGAAAGGACTGTTAATATGTGATAATATAATATAATATATGCCATTTAGCAGACACTTTTATCCAAAGCGACTTACAGTAGTGGATGCATACATTTTTCAGTATTTATGGCCCCAATGGGAATTGAACCCACAACCTAAGCATTGTCAACGCCATGCTTTACCTACTGAGCCACATAAAACCACACTGTTAGTTCTCTGTGGCTCAGTTGGTAGAGCACAGCATTGGCAACGCTTAGGTTGTGGGTTCAATCCCCACTGGGGCCACATATACTGAAAATGTATGCATTCACTACTGTAAGTCGCTTTGGATAAAAGCGTCTGCTAAATGGCGTGTATTATTATTATTAGTGTTATACGCATGGGCATACGCAAGCTTTAATGAATCATGTTTTATATGAAGGTAAAGGATGTCAATGTGAAGCTGTAGACTACACAAAACCCTGCTGAGGCTGGATTTCAGTTACATATTTGCAATAGAGTTATGAGTTACATGTATGTGAATGTTTAAATGTGTTCAATGTTGTCGTAACAGCTGCGAGTCATGAATGAGAAGGAGATTGTGTTTAATACTGATGCTGTCGATGGAGCCTCAGTTTCGTGTGCAATTGTGATCATTCCCTTCCCTCCTACGTGCTTCTGCAATACAGCAGACATTGAGAATCACAGTCATAAAGAACAACTGTCGGATTGTGAAGAAAAAAATAAAATAATAATAATAATAATAACAATATATTTTATTTGTTTAATCGCTTTCTAAAACCCATGAATCGCAATACAAAAAACAAGGCAGAAACATAATGATTAAAAACAATGATAGAAAACAGTATAGTCAGACTGAAGGTAACACCAGGACACTCAACATATTAAAGAAGGCTCATGGTTTTACAGTCTCTGACATTTGTGTTCAAGCGACTGTGAGGAGTTTACCATATATGCACAATCGTAGAGAGCTTTAGAGAAATCTCTAACGTAATACCACATTGACTACTTTCAATCATTACTTACTTTGTTCTTTGTTTCTGTGTAATTCACACATTCTGGGGGAAAGTTCAGGTAATTGCAACAGGACATAGTGTTAGCAGGTTTTTTTTACCATGTTATATCCCCTGTATCCTGAGCGTGCGTGTGTGTGTGTGTGTGTGTGTCTGTTTTCACAATGTGAGGTTTGTTTATTTGTCAGGGACATAACAAATGTTAGATGTTAGAAACAAGCATCAGATGCACTGCATTGTGTATAGCCAAAGGCTAATTTCACACACATGTCCCATATAAAATACAGGAAAAATAAAAGTGTCAAAACATAGCAAGACAAAATGCGTGCACAAACACACTTTCCTTGTAATTAGCGCTTGCATTGTTTATGTCGTGTACTTGAGGAATTATGTGCTTAGACATTTATAGCAAGTATAAATACTCAATTTACTTGATCACTCCAAAAACATTTTGTCTGAAAGTTTTGTGGAATGTATTAATAAATTCCATCCTTCTATCAATCAAACCTGGGATGTAGGTTATCAATGATTATTTCAAATATTAAAATATTTATGTTTAAGCATTACAATTATAGCTTTGATGTTATTATTCTTATGATTATGCATAATTATTATTAGTATTTATACCATTAGTCATATATAATTAGAATAATTATTAAAATGAGTGTCATACATAACTAGATGTCATTATAGCATTATCAAGCTGCTACCAATGTGATTAGTATTTATAAATATTACCTTTATTAATACTACATTATTAATAATAAATATTACCCCCGAAACCAAATATGAGTATAGATTTGTGTCTTTACCAGTGTGTCCATCACCACAACGGTGAGGCCATGCCATTAGAATTAAGGATGAATTAAGGATGCGGACAGTAATCTCACCATTCACCATACAGCCACATTAGGTTTGATTTGTGATGCTCTCTGCCTCCTAACCAAACAGAGAGTGTTCATGCTATTAAGACAGCTAACAGTCTGTGTGATTTCCCCACAGCATGTGGAGTTCAGGAAGCACATGAAAGCAGACACAATAGCCACCGACTGGCAGCCACCAGAGGTACAGTCTCAAGCAAGTTCCTCATTTATGCCCTTTAACTTTTTACTCCATCACTGCAGTTGAACAGCACTGTCCCTTCTGTAGAAGAGTATCACCTTGCTTTCACATAGGCCTGTCTGGTACCTTACTGGCCTCTGATTGAACAATGCATGTTGCAGAGTTGAGGTCAATTCCATTTCAAATCAGTCAATTCAGGAAGTTAATTAAATTCATGAATGACATACATGAATGTTATATGAGGGTCATAAAAAAAAATCATTACCATACATTAAATTACAATGAATTGACTGAAGTAGAATCAACCCCAAACTCTGGTGTGCTTTGGGTTGCAAAGGCGTGGGAATTTTCTGGTAAATTTCCATAGGAACTTTGTCTTTGGAATTCTGGAAATGTTGCCATTCAATAAAAGTAACATATAAAACTGTATTTTCATCTTAAAATGACTAACGGAGCTCAATAATTTAACTATTTTGTATTCGCTATATCTTTATTTCTTCTGGATTTGTTCGTTTTTATAATCTCAAAGTTCTGTGTGTCTGAAACAGTAGTGTCAAGGTGGGTGAGTGGATGAGAGATATGCTCCCCCTACTGGTGATGCAGCATCATGAACGTACAGCTCGCGCTTCCATCACATGATTGCCAAAGAGACATTCCCATTAAATTCCCATAAATTCCGATGGAAACTTTGTTTTGAAAATGTCCACAATTTTGCAACCCTTGCTGTGCTTCCAGGTGATCACGCGTTTCCTGGCCGGGGGGATGTGCGGCTACGACCGGGAGGGGAGCCCCATCTGGTATGACGTGATTGGCCCACTGGACCCCCAGGGTCTCCTCCTGTCTGCCACCAAGCAGGACTTCCTCAAGTGTAAGATCCGGGACACGGAGGTGTTGCATCGGGAGTGCCGGCTGCAGTCGAAGAAGGTGCACACCACGGGTCTCCCTTCTTAAGGGTGCATTCTGATATCGGCTCTGACGCTCTGTTCTACTTTCTCGTTTTCCAACGCTCCAGCTGTGTTCAGTGAAGCCAACGGCCCGCAACCGTCACATCTGGCAGTTTCCTCTGACATGTTTGAATCAGTTGAGCTAGCTAACGATGTCACGTCTTACTTCATGGCCAGAGCTTTCATAGTGCGCTCTGGCGTTCCTAGAGTGAATATCTGAGCGTAGCCCACGATTCAATGCCTGAGTGAGGTTTAGCCCGGTGCTAACATGTGCTCTCATTGCCCCCCAGCTGGGCAAGAATGTGGAGTCCATCACCCTGATCTACGACTGCGAGGGGCTGGGTCTGAAACACCTTTGGAAACCTGCCATCGAGGCTTACGGAGATGTAATGACTTTGACACTTTCACACATATTGAACTACAGTGTGTGTGCACTCTCACCCATAGAAAAGTAATAACACAGTGTGATACACACTCACTCACACACACACACACACACACAGGTAATAACACAGTGTGCTACACTCACCCTCACAAACAGAGAGGTAATGACACAGTGTGATACACTCACCCTCACACAGAGAGGTAATAACACAGTGTGCTACACTCACCCTCACACAGAGAGGTAATAACACAGTGTGATACACACTCACACACACACACACAGAGAGGTAATAACACAGTGTGCTACACACTCACTCACACACACAGAGAGGTAATAACACAGTGTGATACACACTCACACACACACACACACACACACAGAGAGGTAATAACACAGTGTGCTACACACTCACTCACACACACAGAGAGGTAATAACACAGTGTGCTACACACTCACTCACACACACACACAGGTAATAACACAGTGTGTTACACACTCACTTTCACACACAGAGAGGTAATAACACAGTGTGTTACACACTCACAGAGAGGTAATGACACAGTGTGCTACACTCACTCACACACACACACACACAGATAATAACACAGTGTGCTACACACACACTCACACACACAGAGGTAATAACACAGTGTGTTACACACTCACTTTCACACACACAGAGAGGTAATAACACCCTCACACACAGAGAGAGATAATAACACAGTGTGCTACACACACACTCACACACACAGAGAGGTAATAACACAGTATGTTACACACTCACTCTCTCATACAGAGAGGTAATAACACAGTGTGTTACACACTCACACACAGAGAGGTAATGACACAGTGTGCTACACACTCACTCTCACACACAGAGAGGTAATGACACAGTGTGCTACACACTCACTCTCACACACAGAGAGGTAATGACACAGTGTGCTACACACTCACTCTCACACACAGAGAGGTAATAACACAGTGTGCTACACACTCACTCACACACAGAGAGGTAATGACACAGTGTGCTACACACTCACTCTCACACAGAGAGGTAATAACACAGTGTGCTACACACTCACTCACACACACAGAGAGGTAATGACACAGTGTGTTACACACTCACTCTCACACACAGAGAGGTAATAACACAGTGTGCTACACACTCACTCTCACACACAGAGAGGACATCTGTTTCTGGACATACTGGATGGCCTGTACTGGATGTGTCTCTGATGTGTACTGAACTCTTTGTGTCTCTGCTGCTGCAGGTTCTCACTATGTTTGAGGAAAACTATCCCGAGGGACTGAAGAGGCTATTTCTAATCAAAGGTGAGTCACCGGCTTATAGCCAATCATATGAAGCACGTGTCTGTGACAGCCGAGTGCACATGCACGCGCAGGACGGAGGTGCGGCCCTTTCCAAGGTTTTCACTGTCCTGAACTTGAATTTGGTCATTCGTTAAGGGTGTCCCAATCAGAGGTTTCACTGACCCTTCACTCGCCCCTTTGACTGAGTGTGCATACATGCATGTTCTGTGAATGTACATGCGTAATCACTCATGTAACTCTGATGTCCCAGAGTTCCCCTTGTGACATCATATCCTGCTCTCTTAGTGAGGTACGAATGCACCAAATGCATAACTGGCTGGGTATAGCTGGAAAAATGAAAACAGAAAAATATGCAGTGATAGCTAGCCTAGAGCAGTAATCGTTCTGCTCCCCTTGAGAGGTACAAACGTACTAAAGACCAAGGCCCCTAACATAGGACACTCAGGTCATGGGCTCTCCCACACTGCTTTTCTCCACCACAGGCGCTAATGTGTTTGTTATGGGCAGATAAGATAAGCCTTTATTGGCCGTTTGTACTGAAATCTTTTGTTTGTGTGATTGGCACAGGCAAACGGTTACAGTAAATGGAATGATATTGAAAGGTCATTAAAAAATATATCACTCTGTCTACATACTGTATTGACATGCACAGTGGCTGTGACGTTGTGTGCAGTCCTCTAGGGGTGGTGGTAAAGTTGTGACTCTTCAGGCAGCTGAAAGGGGTGCTGCTGTTAATTGCACAAGGCATAACACTCACTCACCTTGTATTTAAATAAGTCTAAATCATTTGTCCGCAGTGTTACAATAAATTACTATGTACCCCTTATAAACCTGAAAGAAATAAAGTTTAACTTCCTATGTCAAATTTATCTCACCAAAACTGACATGCTTCCGAGGTAAATTCCATCATCCAGCATGTCTTATAAGCCTACTTGTTAGAAGTAGTATTCTAGCAATTGGCTCTTACTGAGACGGGTACGGAGGGTTGGACCCGAAATGCACGACTCAGAAACAATGACATAAAATAAAGACCCGCAAGGGCTTTATTAGAGGAATGTTCAGGAGACGTAGTCAAAACAAAAGCAAAGTCCGATAACCAAAAAAATCAAGCCAATAACCAAAGCACAGTACCGAGGGAGAAGGCAGTCTCGAACTCGGTAAACCATGCAAAATCCAAAACAAACCAGTAGCTGTCAGCGGGGCAAAGGTACAGGAGGACGGTAGGCAGGCTCGTAGTGAGGGACGGTGCAAGAGTCAAGACCGAAGTCTGCTCCACGGGGCAAAGGCACAAAAGACAGCAGGCAAAAACTTGTGGTCTAAACAGGCAGTGGTAACAAAACGGCAGGCAGAAACAATGGTCAGAAAACAGGCTTGGATTGTAACAATGAATCAGACAATGAAAGGGCTGGCACGGTGGTGCAAATCGCCTCACAGCAAGAAGGTCTCGGGTTCAATCCAGGCCGGGGCCTTTCTGTGTGGAGTTTGCATGTTCTCCCGTGTCAGCGTGGGTTTCCTCCACTCCGGTTTCCTCCCACAGTCCAAAGACATGCACGGTAGGCTAATTGGAGAGTCTAAATTGCCCGTAGGTATGAGTGTGTGTGTGAGTGGGGAGAAGACGACAGCCTTCATGCGGGCCTCCCTGCAAAACGAGAAAGCTCGTGAAAAAATAATGCTCACCAAATCGCCAAGCTGGCAGACCAAGGTCCGTCAGTGATGGCGATACACGAAAGAAAGAAGACAATGAAAACGCTCAAGAGTGCAATAGTAAACTAGGCAACAATTTCACAAAGACGTGACAAAAACACTGAGCTATATATGCAGGTGTAGACAGGTGCAGACACTTAGCTTGAGAACAGAGCGAAACAGAAAACAGCTGAGGAGAGCGTGACAAGGTAACAATATAATTAGTTGTTGTTAGTAATTATCCTATCCTGTCCTAGAGTTAGTAGATTAGTAAATTGACATGAACTAGAAATGAAAGGAAACATGAATACACATGGTTAGCGAGTTAGTAATGAGTAAATCTCCAGCACGTCGGCAATTAGTTACTAAATTGCCAATCGTGCTAGCAGAAACAATAAACCTATCTAATCGTTAGTAAATTAGTAATCAGACAAGGAGGGGAAACAATAAGGAAACGTGAGCGACAGCGAGAGAGAGAGAGAAAGCATGAATGCAAGATTTGCGGAAACATGAAAAAGTGTATGCTTTAAACATGAACAGAAACGTAACATGAAAACCGAATCAAGACATGACATGAAATGAAACATGACATAAATAACACCTAAAACGTGGCATGAATACACTGAAATCGTGACAGTTACTCATCGCAGTGTGAAAGTGGCTTTGTTTCCAGTTCTGCCCGCAATTCCTAAACGTGTGTCTCCCTGTCACACCCACCCACCCCACCCCCCAGCCCCGAAGCTCTTCCCTGTAGCCTACAACCTGGTCAAGCACTTCCTGTGTGAGGACACCCGCCGCAAAATCAACATCCTGGGAGGTAAGATCCACTCCCTGACCACATGCATGCCAGGGGGAGAGCACGCCTGTGTGTGACGATGTAGCACATAACAATAAGAAGAAGAAGAAGAAGAGCCCGAGGACATAAGAATACATAATGATGAGAACAGGGCATTTAGCCCATCTAGGCCCATCATTTACCTACAGAGAGTATCCAGCACTGCATCAAGCCTGGGCTGAATAACCTGAGGGTCTCTTCCTCTACTACATGACTTGGCACGTTGTTCCACACACTCTCTTCCTAAAACGATACTTCCTGTTGCCAGGACAGAATTTACACTCCCCTGGTGCTCCCCTTATTCTGCTGGCAGAACTCAACCTGAAAAATCTTTTCTAGTTCATTCAGGTAATACTTCAGTCAAATCCCCCCCTTAGTCTCCTTTTGCTAAAATTGAATAGATGAAGTGTCTTAATGAAAAAATGTCATGCCAGGTACCAATTTAGTTTCCCTTTGTTGTAGTTTTTATAATAATAATTGTTAGATATTTTAAATATTTTATTCTTTAAACAGTACCTTTTAAAGTTTATACATAGTTGCGACTCAAGTTCTTCAGAGAGGAAATAACTGAAACGTAATAACAATTTACACTAATAACAGCAAGCAGGGATATACCATACATAAAATACTTAACCCTCCCCCAAAAAAACACAAAAACAAAAACAAGATATGCAACAGTATCAGAATAAAATAAGAGTAAAACTGAAATAAAAAGAAATAAAAAAAGACATGTACTCATATGTATGCTGTGTGCCTGTCTCGCTGTCTGTCTAATGGTCTGCTTGTCTCTCCATCTGTCTGCCTCCCTACAGCCAACTGGCAGGAGGTCCTGCGGAAGTACATCGACCCCGAGCAGCTGCCCGTCGCGTACGGGGGCACCCTGACCGACCCCGACGGGGACCCCAGCTGTAAGACCTGGGTGAGTGATGGCGGGGAAATAGCAACAAGAGCAGTCCCTCACCCCCATCCAGACTCAGTGGTAAATGTAGAGTCTCTCTAGTGGTGACATTGGCAATGGCAAAAATGGTAAAGCCCAAAAAGCTCAAAGGCCAACATAAGCAAAATCCCCAGGCAGCTAGAGGCAGCCTGCCTTTGTTCTCATGGGTTGGGGCGTGGCCAGCAGAGTTCACAGCAGGGGCACAATCAGGAGCAATTAAGGGCAATCAGCCAGGCATGCCTGAAATGCTCCCCTGGGCATGGTTTCCAACGAGGCAATCAGGCAGCGATCAATACGACAAATAACACCTGCTTGTCCTCCACAACGCCGTGCGTAACACCCCCACACATAAGACAAAAATTGTAACGGATGTAACGGAGAAGATCTGGTTTCACGTTTTGCACAGTAGTTATCTCACCCCTCAAAAAGTACCCAGTAGGCGCTGCATTAATTTCTGTATCAGAAACCACACTAGCAGACCTCCTGTGTGGTCCAGTGGTTACAACATTCGACACTGGCCACGGAGACCGGGGTTCGATTCCCCGTCCCGCCAGAGTCGGCTCTGGCCGGGAGTGCAGGACTACGGCAGCGAACTAGGAAATACTAGGGGGGGATTCACATAAAAATAGCGGGTCTAACTGGCTACTAAATTGGGAGAAAATGGGATAAAAAATCAGAAACAAAATCTTTAAAAAAAGAAACCACACTAGCAAAGCAAGAGGAAAGACAATCTGTCCTCTGTCCTTCGATTAGCTGTTCACGTGACAGAGACAATTTCCCAAGCCCATCACAAGGATCAGCAGTGCCTGCCTCCACAGCTAGCTTTTCAGCAAAACCGTCTGCTGAAGAAGGAGAAGCATGCCAATCACTAAGGTTAGGATTCGCAATAAAAGTGATGTATGAAGAAGATGTTTCAGACAACAGCAACACATCCTCTAGCAAGAAAGACCGG
Organism: Aldrovandia affinis; assembly: GCA_029706075.1. Lineage (NCBI taxonomy): Eukaryota > Metazoa > Chordata > Actinopteri > Notacanthiformes > Halosauridae > Aldrovandia > Aldrovandia affinis. Next base: position 2,607,716 of record JAINUG010000079.1, read on the forward strand.
GCCATGCCAGTATCACGCAAAATTTTAACAGCCTTTTGCTACACCTGGTTCCTCAATCAAAGACACAAATCCGTCCATAATGAATGGCACATAATCCCCTTTATGGGAGTACTCAATATTAGGTTTCCCCAATATGCCCACTGCTCTCACTAGAGCAGCCCCTTTTGAAAACTGATTCTTTCTCTTCAGAATATAACAATCCGCCAAAAGGTGACCACGTTTCTAACCACCTGTAGCGGGAGTACTGTCCTTTTCCAGACCGCCGGTGTCTTTCGGGGATTCCGTTTCCACACTGTCAGCACGATGCATTGATTACTTATCCGCCAACACATTTTTACGAGTGAGGACATACTAATCAGCATACGCTGCGGCTTGCGAAACCGACAGTACCATCTGTTCATTAAGATGAATGACCACACTCTCGGGCAGACCATTTTTAAACCAAAATGACCAGTTTTCTGATTTGATCAAATTCCTTAGCTCCTTGCTCAACACACCAACAGTCAAACAGGCTCTCTTTCTCACGAGTGAACTCAATGAACGTTTCCTTTTACGACTTTCGGTAACGTCTACATTTCTGACGATAACCCTCTGGCAGCAACTCATACGCTCTCAGTACAGTAGTTTTCACCACCCCGTAATCCAAACTCTGTTCTAGCGATAGTGACGAATACGCATCTTGGGCTTTTCCCCTCAACACGCACTGCAAAAGCAGGGCTGCTGGTTGGATTGTCCTTATTTGAGGTTGCAGCAATGAGACTACTTTACAAATACAACGGGGAGTGCCACCGGGGGCGGCAATTGGCTGTCCACCCCAGGAAGGGGGGAGGGAAGCCTGGAGTGGCTCTGGGATGGCGGAGTCACGGTCGACGGCTTGGCGAGTGGCCTCTCGAAAGAGACGATGCTTCGCCTTCGATACCGTCGGTCACAGGGCTACGGCAGCAAACTCATAGTACGAGGGGGGGATTGACGTGAAAATAGTGGATGTAATTGGATACCAAATTGGATGAAAATGGGTGAAAAATCTAATTTCTTTACAAATACAACTGGGCATTCCAAATAGGTAGGAAAAATGAATAATTGGGGTTGAAAAAGCGTCCAATTTATTAATCAGGGACAGATGAATCCTATATTGTTCTTGAGCGCTAAACACAACTGCCATGAAGTTGCATGAACTATGCTGTGTTGCATGAGACAGTTTGGTCACGGAAGGTGTGAAAATTCAAAGTGGATCGACAAGTCATTCCTTTGCCGTGGCTATGCACATTCGTGAATCCTGGGAGAGGAAAACGGATGCAGTAGGGTTAGGGTTAAGGTTTGAGAGTTGATTTGAATTAAAAAAGGATGCAGTTGAACAGAAACACATAAATAGAGCAGCGGCTGAGTGAGTTCCAAACCCCCCCACTTCAGCCTCAGTAGTACTGATCTCTGATCAGCGATATGCCAGCCAGCCCTTCAGAGGAGCAGTGTTGCCAAGGAGACCCGAGGAGGAATGCAACACTCTGTCTCTGGGTCCTGTGCAACAGGGCTGTTAATTTGGTGAAAGGGGATAATGATTCACGGGCCCCAAAAGTGTGTGGATTCTAGATGTGGCTTTTCTCTTCTTTAATCACTTTAATATTAATACTATTATGAGAATGTAATTATATATTATTATTAAGTGAAAAACACGAATTATTTAATCGGTGATGGTTTATATAGACATACATAAAGTACAGAATAATTAGCATTATTGTGATAGACATATCACAATAATGATAATAATTCTATACTTTATGTATGAATTTAAAAAACGATATCTTCAAGAACTACAGAAACAGAGGGCTTTGTGCACAAATCACAGCAGAGGAAAAATTTGAAGCTTTTTTAATTTTTAATCACAGCAGAGGAAGCTCACAGCATCACTGTTCTGACGTGTAGGGAGCTTGGCAGGCTAACAGATTTAGGTCTTTCACATTCTCTGATGCATTCAATTGCCTGGATTAGCTAGAGCAATTGACGGAAATACATCTTGTTCTAGGGAACATACAATTACAATGTCCCCCCCCTCAGAATGAGGCCCCAGTGCATTGTGAGTAGTTCACTATGTGCGGCTGTATCACACTGTGTCCCAGCTTGCATGGGAGTGGCCCTGTGTGAAGGAGGAACTGGCTGAAGGCGCACTTTTTTAGCAATTTCGCATTTTTTTAACAATAACGAAAAACTGAGGGGGATCTCAGCACATCTATGAATATATTTATACATCTATGAACATCTATGAGTCTATTTAAATTATTGTGCCTTTCATTAGAGAAAAACACATTCAACTGTAACTGTACAACTTTGATAGTGATCCCAGAAAGAAAAAAAACACTGTCGGGCATTGTTCCTGCGACTGCAGCCATATGTGGGAGCTGTAAATATTCACCCATACTGTGAGATACCGAACAGGGACCCAGACGCAGACCAGGATAAGGCAGTAAATAACAAAGACGAGGAGTGGATATCGAAAACACGGAACACAGACAGACGGGGAAACAGACGTGAATGAACTGTAATGATGAGAAAATAATAAAATGCAAAAAACAAACAGAACAAACGTTGCAAAACATAACAATACAGGAAGGCTTTGTTCTCTTGTGTCCTGTTGGTGGTGAAGAATTGAGTGATTCAGCGTTATAGCAAGCATCTCCTCAGCTGAACGCATGCATCAATGCTCAAACAACAACAGAGCTGCTTCAGAACCTCATCTCCTCAGCTGAACGCATGCATCAATGCTCAAACAACAACAGAGCTGCTTCAGAACCTCATCTCCTCAGCTGAACACATGCATCAATGCTCAAACAACAACAGAGCTGCTTCAGAACCTCGCATCAATGCTCAAACTACTTCAGATGCTCAAACAATAACAGAGCTGCTTCAGAACCTCACTTCAGATTACAGAGGTTGGATGCTCTTAAAGGGTAACCCAGATTTATATCATTTGATATGTTTTTCCTCAAAGAAGTTTAATTCGATTTTAGAACTGCAGTGTAGTGCTAAGTGCTGCTTGTGTAGTTCAAAGCAGGAAGTCATGAAATATGAGACCTGCATTTCTGGGATTCCCCTCAAGAATATGTGCATGTTGTCTGAAACTAACAATATTTCAAAAAAATCTGAAATCTATAGTATTTTCATGGATAATGTATATTTCCTGACTGATTTATCAACACTGATCAGAAAATATTGGCTATCATTTTGTCACATCGTATTGCAACAAATTGACAATATGGGAGGACTTCCTGCTCTGAAGTATGGGAGGACTTCCTGCTCTGAAATATGTAGAAGTAAGAATATGGGAGGACTTCCTGCCTTGAAATATGTAAGCAGTGCTTGGCTTTACATCACAGGAGCAGCTATGAGACCGCCCCAAAAATTATAACCACATTTCTTTAAGGAAAAAAATGATATCAAATTAAAGAAATCTTGGAGAGCGGGGGGCCTCGGATAGCATAGCGTTGCAAATGCAACCTGCCTATTACAACTGCAGAACGAAACCTGACTGAACCAGATCGGCCCTGGCCAAGAGCCCCAATCGGGGGCGGCGATTGGCTGTCCACCCCAGGGGGAGGGTGAGCCGGCACAAACTTGCTGAGAAGCGCGAAGGGTGTCTCTAGAAAGTAGGTGGAGAGTTGGAGAGGTGGAAAGTAGGCTTGCAGAGTTCCCCTTTAAATACTCAGCCTTTACCACTTTCACCCACATGTGGCTGGTTTATGTTGAGAATGAATCAATGAGTGTATGCATATATGTAGTAGTAGTAGTTTTTATTTAATTTCCACAAGGGCAATTAGTTTGCAGCAACTAAAATCACAAAATACAATACAACATGGTATACACAAAAAATACATGCATGGATGCAAACATACGCACATACATACACTACCGGTCAACCGGTCCAGAGGTTAAAAAAAGTTTAGGTTACCAAAAACTGAAAAATAATGTAGATTTCAGAGTTATAAAAAAGGCCCTTTTCAGGGAACAAGGAATGGGTTAACGTGGGTTAACAGTCACTCTGTGCATGTCGCCAACTCTGGATCCAGCAAAAGAGCCCCAGACCATCACGCTTCCTCCTCCATGTTTGATAGTTGGTGTCACACACTGAGGAATCATCCTTTCGCCTATTTGACGGCCTACAAAAACCTTTCAAATTTTGATTCATCGGTTCATAAGACCTTCGTCCAGTCTTCAGTAGTCCACTGGTGGTGCTTCATGGCCCAGGCAAGCCTCTTTTTCTTCTTTTTCTATCTTAGCAATGGCTTTCTTACTGCCACTCGACCTGTCAAACCTGCAGCTCGAAGTCTTCTCTTCACAGTTGAAACTTAGACTTCATTACTTCGACCAGTGTTAACCTGTGCTTGAAGCTGTTGTCCTGTGAGCCGCTTATCATGCAAGCTGTTGACTCTCAGAAACTTGTCTTCTGATTTTGTTGTGGCTTTGGGTCTGCCAGACCTCTTCCTGTCAGAGTTTCCCCTAGTTTCCTAGTTGCTTTTTTATGGTGTAGGAAACTACTCACTGCCAAAAAATTTACATTATTTTTCAGTTTTTGGTAACCAAATTATTATTATTTTTTACCTCTGCCAGTTTACTGCTTACCTTCGTACCATTTCAGGTTATTCACTGGACTTGAACTGCTTAAAGTTAAGTAAAAACTGTAAATGGGGGTGTTCTAAAACTTCTAAGACCGGTAGTGTACATACATTCATACATAAACACATAATAAATAAATAAATAATAAAAGAAGTGCAAAGGTACAATTTGTAAATTAGTCAAATTAGTCACATTTATCTTTTGAGTCTGTTGAGTAGGTTGATGGCTGAGGGAAAGAATGAATGCTTGTATGTTTGTCTTGATTTTTGGTAGCCTGAACCGGGAACCAGAGGGAAAGATTTGGAATTCCAAGTACTAGAGATGGTCACAGTCCGAAAGGATGGATTGAGCTTTACACAGGGCCTGTCTGTTTAACAGCTCAGACAAACAAGTCTGCTTTACTCCTGTCACTTTGCTGCACTGTTCAACAATACAATTCAATGCAGTCCTATGTCTAACATTTAAATTTGAATACCAACATATCATTGAAAAACAAAGTAGGCCTACAGTTTTAATAAAGGATCTGTAACCCATTGTCATCAGGGACTTTACTCAACATTAAAAGACCTGAGCTTTCTCAAACAGTGTATCCATTTTTGACTATTTTTAGGTAGGTAGGTAGGTAGGTAGGATAACAGATAGATAGATAAAGGATAACATAGATGATAGATAGATAAATATATACATACATAGATGTATAGATAGATATATAGATAGATAGATAGAATCACATTCCGTTGTCAGGCATTAACTTGCCGTTGGATTACTGCACATTATTTCTCCGAGGCACAGTTTTCTGTGTGCCCCCAGCATGACTGTGAGTGTTCCTCTCCAGATAAACTACGGTGGCGAGGTGCCAAGGTCGTACTATGTACGGGACTCGGTGAAGGTGCAGTATGAGCAGAGCGTCACCATCGGCCGAGGCTCCTCCCACCAGCTGGACTACGAGATCCTGTCCCCGGGCTGCGTGCTGCGGTGAGTGGGATTCTGGGTAATCATCCTTTCCCTGGAAATGGGGACTGTGTCCTCCTTCCTTTGGGGATGTTCCCCTTTGTATTAAGCATATTCTCTATATTGAATATTGGTATTTTTTGAGACAAATTACACAGATGTCATGGTATTATTTTGCTGGGAAGACAAAGCACAGCTTTTATCAGGGTATAGTGTAGTGTAAAAATGTAGGTTCTCCACAAACACATAAATTGCGGTCACTGTTCTGGGGATGTGTCGCAGGAGGTTTCTCTCATTTTACCCATGATCCCCCTCTTCCCAGGTGGCAGTTTGCGAGCGACGGGGCGGACATCGGCTTCGGGGTGTTTATGAAGACGAGGGTGGGCGGCAGGCAGAAGGCAGGCGAGATGCAGGAGGTGGTGCCCAGCCAGCGATACAATGCCCACCTGGTGCCTGAAGACGGCTCGCTCACCTGTACGGACGCAGGTGTCTGTGAGTGCAGGCTGGGGGGCTGGGGCAGGAGAAACTACATGAAACACATGCTCCTAATACTGAGCTTGACTTTTAATGTCATTTTGTATCAAACTATATAATTTATTAAAAATACAAGATTCACCTGAATCTTGAAGAAGCCTTTTGTGAAACGCGTTGTTCGTTTTTAGCTTAATAAAGTAATAGTAATTTTTTTATTGGTGAATCTTGTATTTTTATCTACGTTTTTCCTGCCATCACCTGCACCAAGGACTGACAGAGCTGTGCACAGGGCATCCACTTGCTTTTGAGTTTATATAATTTATTAGTTCCAATATCATTTATTGGTTCTGTGTCGCTCAGTAGGTAGAGCATGGCGTTGGCAACACTTAGATTGTGGGTTCAATTACCAATGGGATCACATATATACTGAAAAAATGTATGCATTCACTACTGTAAGCCACTTTGGATAAAACTTTTTTGTGTAGCAGGCATCCTTATCCAAAATGTTTATGAAGCTGGATATTTTACTTCTCGGTTTAAGTACTTTGCTCAAGGGTGCAACAGCAGAGATTTGAGCTTGCAACTTCTTGTCAAAGCCCAGGTCCAACACTACACTACATTGTCGCTGTCCTCTCGGTTTCAGGCAATAGTTCACAGACTGTTACGTTTGTGTTCTGTGAATAGAACAGTTGATTAGTGGTTTTAGTGAGCACATTAATCTGACTTTAAATACGGTGTAATTCAGCATTTGTCATCTCTTCCAGATGTGCTGCGATTTGACAACACCTACAGTGTCCTGCATTCCAAACGGGTCAGCTTCACAGTGGAGGTCCTGCTGCCTGACAGCCAATCACAGTCAGAGAAAAACAGGGATGGATAGGCATAGGCTGGCTGTAGGCTCAAACAGCCAATAGCAGCATGAATATGACAATGGCATTGTAACTGTCCATCCTCTTCTCTCATCTGTTTGACAGCAGTGGCTTATGTACTGTAGTTATTCTACAATTTTCAGCAAAGGTTTCATCTTAAGGTCAGCCTTTTTCAGTTTCCCTCTTAATGACAGATTAATAATGTTTATTTCCATGGCACCTTAAACTGAAGAAGGTTTAGGTTCCTGATATCTACCATAGGAACACACTGTAAACACTTTGAAGTATGGACTCTTGTTATGTTTTAAAAATAAATCTTTGAGAATTACTATTAATTGGTTACATAGATAAATGAGGATTAAATATTTATCTCATAATTGTAGGACAACTATATCATGTTGTGTGTTTTCTGTCATCGGATAAATGATTGTCTTGTTCTCCTAAGCAACAGTAGTTTGCTTACATGCTCAAGAAATGACAAACGTTTCATGTGTAAAGCTTCTGTAAATCACATGTCCACGTTTTGTAAAAATGCATACAGTTTTGTAGTCGCTAATGAGCTACATAGGCTTTCCTCTTAAAATGTGTTAAAGCGTGTTAATTTGTTATTTATTTGTCATTATTACACCAGGGTGATTTATGTCAACAATGTTCTTAAACAAATGTAACAATATGAATATAATTTCTGTGTCTAGCTTTTAAAATGCTGCACATTTGATCTTTTCATAAAGTGCAGTACGTATGTCTGCAACCAGAACATCTGGGCACCAGTGACCGTGTCCAGTCAAACCAACTGGGTTGAGCCTGACAAAGCCACAATTTCACAGTGGCTTTGATGAAATGACTAAAATGACTGTTTCTCTGCTGTCTGTCTAAAGGGGTCAGTTTATCCATTGACCTGTATGTCTGTCTGTCTGCCCGTCCATTTTTCTCTCTGTATATCTGTCAGTATATCACTGTCTGCCTGTCTGTCTGTCTGTTTTTCTCGCTGTATATCTGTTTGTATGTGTCTGGCTCTCTATGTGCCTGTATCTCTGTCTGTCTGCCTAACTTTTTGTCTGTCTGTTTTATCTCTGTATGTCTTTGGCTATGTTTACACTGCAGGCCTTGATGCCCAGTTCCGATTTTTTGCCTATATCTGAATTTTTTGACTATTTTTAAAAGTGAACCATATCGGATACCTGGATTTACACGGTTTACGCTTGAAACAACCCACATGCATACACAAGGGTTTGGTTACCGATACGGATGTAAACAACAACTACACCGGCACAGCCATATCATTTATTGCCATATATTGTTGTGTCACATCCCCTGTATTTTAGCCTGTACCAACTCTTCACCCCACAGGCTTAAAAAGCACATAACCTCGGTATTCATCCACTGGCCTGAGCCTTCGTCCTCCATGATTCAACTTCTTCTTTCACTTCTGGTTGTGCACGTGAAACGTTACACGTCATTCAAATGTGAAAAGGTATAAGAGTGTTACATTTTGAATGACGTGCGAATCGGAATGACAGGGAAATTCTGATCTGTGCGTTTAGATGAGTCTTATTGGCAGATATCAGATTCCTATCAGATTCATTTACACATATGAATGTGGCCCAAAACGGATCTGAAAATGTCAGATTCCATGTGCTTTTTCCTGTTTACACATTCATAATTCAGATTTGTATCTGATATGTGCTACATGTGAGGAATTGGGTCACTCTGTGTATGTGCCTGTATGTCTGTCTCTGTCTGTCTGCACAGAGGAATACCAGTAAATAAAGCAGCACACACACACACACACACAGAAACTGGGCTCAGAGGTACAGGAGGTCCCGTTTACGATAGTTTCTGTATCACTCAAAAGCTGATAGCACACATTTCCTGATAAACACATTACAGCTTTTTAAAACTATGTCAATATCAGTTTTTTTGCTATTTCTGACATTTTCTTATTCATTCAGATTAGAATTGACATTGTTCACATGGTACGATCGATAAATTATTCAACCCACGTTTTAGGAATATTTCTGGGGTGACACTTTAAACTAAGGTTGAATCAGGTTCCTGACATCTACCATATGAACACATTGTGAACACTTTGAAGCAGGGATTCTCTTGTTAAGTTTTAAAAATAAATATTTGAGAATTACTATTAAGTGCTTACATACATAGATGAGGAACAAACCTTTCTATCTCATAATTATCAGACTACTATATAGTGTTTTTTATGTTGTGTTTTCTGTGATAAATTGCGTAGAATTAGAATTGAAATTGTTCACATGGCACGGTTGAGCATGAGTCACCTGACCCAAGTTTTAGGAATGTTTCTGGGGTGATCTGTAGTCTGTTCTGTGACATACCATCACACAACACAACAGGCTCCTGTTAATTGTTGTTGTACCCCACATTTGCCTAAATGGCGTGGGGGCACTGGGCAAGTACACCTCAGATTGCCAGACTCTTAGGAAGGGTCATATCTTTGATTATTTTTGATTATTATCTTTGATTATGATTAACTTTGAATATGAAGTTCCAGCTGACTGGCCAAAGCATCACTGAGTGTCTGCACTGAAGGTCACTAACACAGCTAGGAATGCTGTGACTCTGGTGATGCTGTGACTCTGGATGTATATAATTATGAGGGACATGGGTCACATTAGGCTGGGGTTCAGACCTTTAGCCACACTGCTAGTGAGCTAGTGATGACTACATTGTCTAGAAAGGGTCTTTCGAATAATTAAGAGGTTGGGCTTTCCTTATTGAACAAGTCATAACTTATGTTCTTGCAAGACCGAGACTGCCCCATCATATGTCCGTATGTCTTGTTAGTGAGAGCCCCACCCCAGATAAAAAACTGTTATAAACACACCAGATCACTTTTGGGCAAATATTGCTGTTTACAATTTGTTTCAATGAGAACAAAAAAAAGCATTATCCATCCCGATGTTACTGTCCCTTAGCTGTGCTAATGTCACGCACGTTTGACTCCCAGGCTAGGTCCATAGTGCCTAACTGCAGAATTAGCCTCACAACCATAAAGCAAAGGCCCTTTGTAGCAAAACCTTATTTTACCGTATTGATAGCCAGCTACAAAGCACAATCTAAACATTTGGGAGCTAAAAGTATGTATGCATTTTTTTGTTATCCTAAAGGCAGATCCAAAAACACGTTTTCTTGTTTTTGTTTTGTTTTATACGATACACTTTATTAATCCCCAGAGGGGAAACTGGATTGAATTAGATAAACGAATACACGAATAAACACAAATAAAAAACGATTAAAACAAATCGCACCAAACAGACTAAAGGTGACAGAGTCGCCGACTGGGCAGGCGCCAAAAGGGATATAGTGTAAAATAAAAAATTGTATTTTTCCCTCACCTTGGCACTATGGATGCTGCATAGATGTTTTCATTTAAACGTGTACAAATTCTATTAAAGGAAAAACGTCAATACTCTTGTGATATTTCTAACCGTCAACTAGTACAGATTTAGGTATGGCCGTTGTTTGCTAACCCTTCCCAACGCATGCTTCTCCGGTTACTTCCGTTCAACTCGAATCATTTTACTTCAACATCAGGCACAACTTTGTATTAAATTGAATGTAAAAATATGGCTGTTACAAAAAGCAAACTCAAAAAATATATTTTGTTTCACTGGAATTTTACTTCCAACTTTAGATTTTTCCATCATGTTATCCATTCCCCTTGATAATATGCTGCGTCTTACGTGCACCGTGACAGACGTCGGCGTGAATAGGACGCTTTCCTGCCATGATGGAGTAAGTTTCAGTTGACAGCAAGAATGTTTTAATGTTTGATTATTCATGCTGGATGCTATTCGTACTATTAACAGTAGAGGGAGCTCCGACATAGATGATAGCTCAGTGGCGCTCAGGACAAAAGAGACAAAAAAGGAAAACGCAATAAATTCATCATTTCAATATCTCGGAGGGAATAATGAATACTAATTACAAATGTATTATCAAAATTAAGTACATGGTTTCAAGGTACATCTGTGTGCCATATGAGCACCTTAAAAATAACGATTCTTACAGATTGGTCAATGTCACAGAATTGATCTAAATATTTAGGGGTCATAAGACAACTGGTCATTGGAAGGTGATCAAATGGGCGCATTAAAAATGTACTAATTTAAATGTGGTGGCGGACGATGGCAAGGGACAGATCGTTGTATGACAAGTTGTATTACTCTAAAAGTTGTATTACTCTATTGTGTACGAAATGACCAATGGCTCTTGGGGGGGGCAGATTTTCGATAATGTGCGCGCGCGAACACGTTTGTTTGTTTCTCTCGCGACTATATGGCTCACATGGTTCACATGGCTATCGATAGCATAGCAGCCAGCCAGGTCACTCAGTTTTAAGTAGTCATTCACACTTTTAAAATAGCGAATTAGATCATGTTTGAGACCCAAACTATTAGTTGGTGGACAAAATGATGTAGAAATGGCTTTAATAATGTATTTTTTTAAAGCATGTCCTCTTGTGCAGAAATACGGTGAAAACCTTCAAACTACATGGACCATTGAATATTTGGCTACTTCCTGGAAACAAATTCTAGTATTAGCCTAAACCCCACGACTTTTCATTAAAAATGTAGAAATTGTGTTATATTTGACACACGCTCGTGCAGCGCCTTTGCACTGAGTTAGCATGGCTACTGTCTACTTAAATAGCTTTTTAAAAATAGATTTATATATAAAAACAAATATATTTGATAACATAAACCTTTCCTTTATAGTCTATGCCTACAGACTGGCTTGTTATGTTTTTTAAACCTGAGGAATATATCTCTTACACTGCAAATATTACAACACAAACCTCAATTCTAAATAAATGTAAAGGATGGGCTATATTAAGTCTGCATAGCTGACCATCATTTAGCAACGGACGCTAGCTGCCATTCAAATGCTACTGTGACGCAACCCGGGTGATGCAACACGGGCACATTTTGGCAGGCGGGGACATTTTGACATGACAGAACCCACAGATCTTAAAGATTTGTTCAAGACCGTTTCTATTGGTTGGTTCTATAGCTATATTTATAATGTCCTGTTTGACTCACATTTCTTAAAAGATGGGACCCCCCCAAGCTCAAAACTGTTTTTCTTATGGGAGGTCCCTTGGGTGGTCCCTGATCCCCCAGACTCCCCTTATTTCGAACACTGTATTTAAATAAACATTCTACCTCGGGGAGGCTTAAACCGGTCAGTATTTTGCGAGTTTATAACTAATTTAACTTTATCGCAACGGCTCTCGTGAATGTTGCTACTGCCCATTTGGCGAAGTAGTGCCGTATTAATGTCGGAGGGTCACCGGTGGTTGAGATTGCATCACATAGGTGTCTCTCACCGGAAACATGACACGGCATCGCAGATTGAGCTGCGGCGCTTTTCTAAGAAATTATCTGGGTTTAGCTGTCCCAGGTCCCCACTGCAGCCTACCACCGTGCCGGGGAGATGCAGAGGAAATAGTAGCCTGCAGTTCGGCACGCCACGGAAGCCATGTGCTTTTACATAACAGCCGATGGTCGTTACAATGGCAGCTGTAACTCAACTTCACCGCACAGTATTTGAAAGTCACTGGTCTGATTCCACTCACAAACATTTTTGGTTTCGTTTTTATTTTGTTGCGGTTGCCCGAAGCTGTTCAATGTGAAACAGCCTGCATCATGACAACATGCCACACATGCGTTCTCATATGACTATATTCATTTGACAAATTAAAACAATAATTTATCAAAAATAATAGCTACAAATGATTAATTAGCAACACGTATTTTGTATTATTTAAACAATTGTTCAAACCACTGTCAAATTTGGAACAAAAATATCAGTCAGAAGGATACAACTAATGTATACGGGGACATGGATGGGGGGGCATTCCAGCAGGTTTAAATGTAAAACACCTACATGAAAGATTATTAGGAATTCAATTTGCACCCCGTTTCAGCGGAACACATATTCTATTTTCATCAATGCCCCCTTACAATCACTGCACTGGCACGAACTACAACAATGAACAAACAGAATGAGCATTGAATTCATTATTTTTTTATAATGAAGTAGCCTACTGTTTAATGTGGCTATCTCTATACTGCAATATTTGAGTCATCTGATTTCTTCTAGTCATTCTCGGGAGCCCATGATGTAGTTCAACGATCCCGACAAGATGTAGGCTACAGAAGGCGATACTTACATGTTTTGATTTAGTTCAATTATCATTTATTTATGACGGGGATGTGCTATTTACAACATGCAAACAAATAGCCTGAATCGTATCGTACCAAATGTAGTATAGATACATAGATACATTTAACCTATGCAGCCTTTCATCTCTGTATTGAAAAAATATATATATTCCAGATGCTGTCACAGTCGACTGTTTGTTTACACACTCGCCTCCTCCCCTCCATAAGCAGGAGCCGGTCAGGTACCTGGTCGCTCCGGTAGGCGTTGCGGAAGGAGTTGTTATGTTAATACAGGGGGCGGGCTGCGGGAAATGAGAGTAGATGACGTCAGCTCCCTGCTCGCAGAGAGTGAAACAAACATGGCGACAGAATGGAGTGGACAGAGGTATGTTCTAACTTTAATCGTTTTTCTCTGGGGCGCAGTGACCGGGCGAATGGAGACAGCCGTCGAGGGCATCAGCGGCAGTCGGGTCTTGGGCATGAGGCTGGAGAGGAGCGACAAACCGTCCACAATAACCGATGACGGGGTCATCCAGGTAACGGAGGAGAGCAGCGTCCAGCTCAGGTTTTACGGGGTGCAAATGAACTCTGGCACCTGGTCACAAATCAGGTTCACGGAACAGGGAGACGGCGTGGATGAGGGTAACAGCAATGACAATTTTAATAGGACTTGTGTCGATTTTACCAAAGACTTCAGCATCAGCAATTACATGAACGTCAGCAACCAAGGCACAACAGGGTTGCTCGGCATTAATATTAAGCCGCTCCGCAAGAGCGAGCCACATAAGGAGTACGGCTTGTGCGTCAGGAGTAGCCCCGACAGCAGGTGGCACTTGCTGGGGGACAGCGATGGCAGGATACTGGTGGTGGAGGAGAAGAAGCCGCTGATGCCGATATGGCTCCAGGGCATAGTGATATCCTTCCTGCTGGTGCTGTCCGGCATGTTCAGCGGGCTTAACTTGGGTCTGATGGCCTTGGACCCCATGGAGCTGCGCATAGTCCAAAGTTGTGGCACCGACAAAGAAAAGCGGTACGCCCGCAAGATAGAGCCAATTCGCAGCAAAGGAAACTACCTGCTCTGTTCGCTCCTGCTGGGGAATGTTTTGGTCAACACCACGCTCACAATCCTCCTGGACGACTTGATCGGCTCCGGCCTGGGGGCCATCGTTGCCTCCACGACTGGCATCGTCATTTTTGGTGAGATCGTGCCCCAGGCGCTCTGCTCCCGCCACGGTTTGGCAGTTGGGGCAGAAACTATCATGGTGACCAAGTTCTTCATGTTATTGACCTTTCCGCTGTCCTTCCCGGTCAGCAAGCTGCTGGATTGCGTGCTCGGCCAGGAGATTGGCACCGTGTACAACCGAGAGAAACTCGTGGAGATGCTGAAAGTCACTGAGCCGTACAACGACTTGGTGAAAGAGGAGCTCAACATTATTCAGGGCGCTCTGGAGCTCCGAACCAAGAATGTGGAAGACGTGATGACACAGCTGTGCAATTGCTTCATGATCCACGTCGACGCGGTTCTGGACTTCAACACCATGTCGGAGATCATGCAGAGCGGCTACACGCGCATCCCGGTGTACGACGAGGAGCGCTCCAACATCGTGGACGTTCTCTACGTCAAGGACCTGGCTTTTGTGGACCCGGACGACTGCACCACGCTGAAAACCATCACGAAGTTCTACAACCATCCGGTCCACTTCGTCTTCCACGACACCAAGCTGGATGCCATGTTGGAGGAGTTTAAGAAAGGTGAGCCCTCCCCTGTGTCGCGCCGCGCGGCTTTATTAAGTACGACTTTATAGTTATGTGGAATTCACTGCGTCTCGGTCTGGACAGTCTCAATAATACAGGCAATCACTTTAGCTGCCTCGGTGGAATATTTGAAGGGTGTAGGGGAAGAGATGAACTGCATTACGCACATGTGGTTGGTTTCCTTTGGGGGGTAATTTGCGGGCTTTTTAAGCCAATTGAGGTAATCGAATTTTATGTTCTGTCTCACGGCAGCCAAGTGTACAAAATTGAAGGAGAAAAACGTTTGTCATGGATTTTTTTGAGAGACCTCTCTGTATTATTCTGCTTACATTCTCCTTATATAGCACACACGTACACACACACATGCATACACATTCACACACATGCGTACAAACATACATACATACATACATGCACACACACACATGCACATACGCATTCACACACGCGCACACACATACATACATACACACACATGCATACATACACACACACACACAAAAGCCTGCATACTGTGTTGTCCCTACCCATGCCTGCTAGTAATAAGTGTTCGTGCCATCTGTGTATTGATGAACTGAGTGGTTATTGTGTGTGTTGGCTTTTCCCTGGGGGTGCTCCTCCCCCCAACTCCCTCAGTTTGCATGCACTACAGTGAACTCAGCCTGGCTGTCACGTGCTGACAGACCAAACGTACAGTGTTCCTTTTTCATTTTTATCTTCTGTCAAAATCTTACATGGTGACAAGCAGTGTTTGCCATGAGTCTATAGTCCACCAGTTTAATATCTCCCTTTCTCCTTCTCTTCTTCTCGTTGAATGTTTATGTGGCAGAGTTCTGCTACTTTGGGCTCAAAGCAACTGCTGGAACATCGCTAGGTTGTGGGCTCATATCCCAAACACATCTCACCAAAGGTTTTCAAATCTGCTGTTGGCAGATTCATAGGCTCACACATTTGAAAAGCAGTTGAAAGATATGCAGGTAGTCTTTTAAAGCTATGGGCTTGATTTAGAAAGTTATTTTGCATATTTAACAGTAGGATGTTGTTGTCTTTGTCAGGGAGCTCTTGAGAGAGAGAAAAGTCTTCCACCGGTTTACACCGTTATCATGTCTGTGTGAACAGAAACTGCAGAGGCCCTGCAACCCTTGCCTGCTTTGTGAGATAAAGCTGTCGCATATGGGGCTCTGCACTGCACCACACAGACACATTTTGTTCCTGGATTTTTGACAGAGCTCCAGTTTCATAGTCAGCATGATGGACACCTGATTATATTTTTTTGTAAATATCTCAGAAACAAGGCCTGGACGAGTTGCGGGCGTCCCCTGAGCTTAAAGAACCATCGCCCTCCCTCACTAGCCTCCTGTCGAGTTTTGGACATGGTTCCCTGAGCAGGTGAAAGGACCCCAATAGACACACATGGAGGTCATCCAATGTCAGGCTGAGCACAGGAGAAACCGTGGAGATTCGTACGTCAGCGTGGAACCAAAAACAGATCGCAAACAGGGCTGACTGTTGTGTCCTCTCCAGCATAAATTTAGTCTCTGCTACCCATTTTATTTTAATCTAAATCGGGGGCAGAGGCTCTCAAGTCAAGGTTTTATTGAGCCCCGCGTCAGTCAAGTGAATTGTTCTCTGCCGCAGTCCCTAAATCCGTAAATAGAGCTGTAGTCAAAATAACAGGTGTGAGGCCCTGAGTGGCGCAACCAGTAAAGGAGCCAGGAGTCCTGCTTAGGGGGGGCGGTTGGTTGTCTGCCACAGGAGGAGGGGGGAAGGAAGTGGGCACAGAAAGCTTCCCTGTGGGTGTGTATCGGCATCACAGGAGACGGCTCGGCTATTTACCCGGATATGCACTCCTGCGATCAGCGAATGTCATGAGAGCAGGGTTCCTATTGTGACCTTTTTTCAGTAAATACCCAGTGTAATGTGTAAGCCCCCTAAGTCATCTGGGATGAGGTTGCCTGCTGAGCAAATAAATAAATGAATGCACACATAAATAAATAAACCACTGCTTAAAACAAACAAACAAAAAGGCAACAGCAAAAAAAAACCTCATGCATGGAAAGAAACCTTCCTGTTTGGCAGGGCGATTGTGCTGCAGTCACATTGACTATGACAGCTCTTGAGTTGTGTTTGAGGGAAGCCGAAGACAGTCCTGACTCAGCAGTGCTCTGCGGGTTTCAATTGTGTCCAGTCATTTTGGTTCAGGTCAAGGTCATGCTCTTTCACCCCCCTCGTTAAATGTATCTGGTTTTGAGGTAGGGGAACATAGGTAGTTAGCTGTAGTGATTACACGTTTGAGTGTAGAACCATAACATGGGCAGTGAGGTGCACACATTCCACTTTAGATGGGCTACCTCCACATTTGACTATGTCCTTTCCAATAATGACTTTCTACTCAATAAAATCTTGAATTGAAGGCCTCTGACCCCCTGAACTTGTTGAGATAAATTGGATAGGGGTGACAGACTATGCTGGAGAGGGCACAACGGTCTGCCCTGTTTGCCATTTGTGTAGCTCCCACCTGGGTGATGCACATCAGCTCTTTGGCAAAAGAACGTTCACCACACTGATGTAAGAATCTCCACAACCAACTTCTCTTGAGCTCAGGGAACGATGTTCAGACCTCAACCAGAGGCAAATGAGGGGTGTGCAATGTTTCTTTGAGCTCAGGGAACAACTGGAACCTTTCCAGCTTTGGTTTCTGAGATATTTTACAAATAAACGAATCAGGGCCTATGCTGACTATGAGGCTGAAGCTAAAAGCCAGAAACAGAATGTGTTTGGTGTGGACAGCAATAGATGTGCAAGTAGCGTTATCTAATGAAGCCAGAAATAAAGGCAAATTTACCCCTTTCCCACTGTAGAGCTGAACCAGGCTGGCTCATTATAGCCCTTTCATACTGTAGAGCTGAACCAGACTGGCTCATTATAGCCCTTCCACACTGTAGAGCTGAACCAGGCTGGCTCATTATAGCCCTTTCCCACTGTGGAGCTGAACCAGGCTGGCTCATTATAGCCCTTTCCCACTGTAGAGCTGAACCAGGCTGGCTCATTAGAGCCCTTTCACACTGTAGAGCAGAACTGGGCTGGCTCATTATAGCCCTTTCCCACTGTAGAGCAGAACCGGGCTGGCTCATTATAGCCCTTTCCCACTGTGGAGCTGAACCAGGCTGGCTCATTATAGCCCTTTCCCACTGTAGAGCTGAACCAGGCTGGCTCATTATAAGCCTTTCCACTGTAGAGCTGAACCAGGCTGGCTCATTATAAGCCTTTCCACTGTAGAGCTGGGGTCCTCCTGTGAAAGAGATGACATTTCAGTGCATCCAGGGTGACCTTTTCCCCACCACAATGTACTTAAGCAATAAATACCCTTTATTAGCCACCCCATTCAGTCTCCTGGAGGGAAGACATTTAAAAACCATAAAGAGGAGTAAGAGAGAAATGGGGACAGAGATATAGAGAGGGGGGAAGGAGGAGAGTGTTTTTTTCTATTTTTTTGTCCGTTTCCTTGGTTTGGACACCCGATTCATTTTTTTTTCCAAGCCAGAGGGTGTTACCATTGTGGCAGATTTTGATGGAGCTGAACAGTTTGCTCTGAAACCTCTATTACTATTATTAGAAGCACTCAAGCCAGTTACAAGCAGATTTTCATTGTGGAGCACAGTCTGCACAGGAGTTCTGCCGTAGTGCCATTAATAATATACTATACTTTGTTAGCAGTAATGTGTATCCTTGTGCATGTGCCAAATTGGTCACTAAGCTGGCCGAAAAAAGCATTCCTCTCGTTATCTTAAATGTCAGGCACTCTCGTCAGAGCCTTCAGCTGTCCGTGACCAGCTCTGCTTGGACCAACGAGCCTCTGAATGATTATAGACTTTCTCAGATATGATGGCAAGATCCTAATTTCTTCAGTGGCTCTCAAAGTATAATTTGAGCTCTGATTGGTTTAGAGAGTTAGAACAAGGGGCTATTTTTAATATATAATACATGCCATTGATCTCCAACGTGGACTATGATTGTTCCTACCATGTATTAATGCACATTTTGTAAGTCACTCTGGATGAGCGTCTGCTAAATGCTTAAAATTTAAAATGTAATGTAATGATTTAGCAGATGCTTTTATCCCAAGCGACTTACAGTAGTGAATGCATACATTTTTCAGTGTATGTGGTCCCAATGGGAATCGAGCCCACAACCTAAGCGTTGTCAGTGCCATGCTCTACCTGCTGAGCCACACAGAAGCACCTATTTCAGCTGAAATGGAGGCTTTAGACTGTTGCGTTGGTTTAATTGTGGTTAAAAATATACTGAAAAATGTATGCATTCACTATTGTAAGTCGCTTTGGATAAAATCATCTGCTAAATGGCATATATAATTGGGTGATTTTTCACTCTGTGACTCTGTGGTCTGTATGCCTTGAGACCACACACACACACTTGGGCTGTGTTGATATATCGGTTCTGTTAAAAATTGTGATTCTATTTTTCACAATGTCATATCGATGCTCTGACCCCAAAGTATTGTTGATATCCCTGGTATATGGTGTGCATGTATGTGAACTGCGATAACCTTACAGGGGTTGACATTTTATGTATGTTGCTCTAAGATGACATAATTGCACACTGTTGTTCAGGCTATGTGTGTTTACTTAAACTGATGAACCTGAAGGTGCAGAAGATCCTTCCATTCCAAGTTATCACAACACAATATTTGAAATTGGCCCGTGCTTTTATTGTGTGGTTTTAATGATGAATCGTGATGTATTGAGTTGTGACGTGCATCATGATATAAATCGTAAATGTTCCTCAAATAAATATAAGTGGCATATACCCAGCGCTAACACACACACACACATCACACACACACGCTACACATGCACTCTGACTCACCGATGAGTAGATAGGAAGTGGCTGGTCCTCTTTTCCCTAAGGTATTTCTTATGAAACATTGTCTGACTAAGTTTAGTGTGCGTGTGCCTGTTTGTGACACCACTCAAAGAAAACATTATGATCTCATCTAAGTCAGGGCCTGGGAGGAAAGGGCATTGGCTGGTTACAGGAGAAGGGGGTGTGGTCTCGAGGGTAGCTGGGAAGGACAGACTGACCTTGCTTGGTTAGGGCCATAGTGGCCCTACTGAAACCTCCCATCTTACTTATGTACGTACATTTTCCAGCAGACAAATGAAAATTACCGGCTTCGCTCACAAAAGTGTTTTACTGTCTGTGCCAAAGGCTCGTACAGAGTTTGGTGAAAAAGTGTTCCAGTTCTCTGCTCCTTCGGCATGGGATGAGCTTCAGAAAGAGCTTAACCTACAGGAGCTTGTCTCAGTAAATTATTTTAAAGCAAGGATTAAAGCTATGGAGGGAAGTGAAAATTGTAAATGCTTTGACCCTCAGTTGCACCACATATTTAAACTGCTCTTGTGTAACATTGTTGCTTGTCTGCTTTTACGTTAAATGTTGTCCTTTTTGTAGTGTCTGTAATCTATTGCTGCTTTCTTGGCCAGGTCTCTCTTGAAAAAAACATTTATAATCTCAATGAGACTAACCTGGTTAAATAGAGGTTAAATAAAATAAAATAAAATAGTTAACCCAACCCCCAGTGCTAACCGCAGATACTTTTTTGTGAAGTAACACAGTGCTGGGGGAGGGGAGGTCAAACAGTTTAAATCAATATGTTTCTGGACAAATATTATATCTGTGTCTGAACAGGCTTCTTAATTCTGAATGGCAAATTCCAAAGCAGAGGGCAAATAAAAATATCAGAGCTTGTCAGTCTGAAGCAGTTTTGAGCCGAGTTAGCGTTACAGTAAATGTGCAGATTATGCACGTATCCGGGTGAGATTTCAGAAAAGAACATCTTTATTGACAATGGGAGTAATAAGCCAATGGAGGGGAGCTAGGGAAGGACAGACTGAGCGTTAGTTTTTGGTCAGAGCTGTGATTAACCCCCAACCTCCCAATGCTAACAACAGATTAATCTCTTGCTAAAGTTACCCCCTTCACTGTAAAGCACTTTTGAGATCATGGATAGCTCTATATAAATGCAATCCATTATTATTATTATTATTATTATTATTATTATTTTTCACCCCTCTCTGCTGATTGTCCTTGCCTGTGGGACAGGTGTTGTGGAACAGCTTGAAGAGGGAGCCTGATGGGCTGACCGCTGCAGATTTATCCCTGAGAGTCGTGGGTTCTGCAGGAGTAACGGCCTTTAGACTGGGCACAGACACAAAGAAGGCTTTCAGGTGAGAAGCAGACACCTGGGCACCTGGGTAAAAAAGCACCCTCGTCAGGCTGACACACGTTTCTCACACCATCGTGCCGTTTACCGAGGTGATATTTTCCCCGTTAAAACGAGCCAGTCAGACTGGGGCTCTCTCATTACCGTAAGCACATGACCGCCACACTAAGAATGCCTAGAAGGGGTGAAATTCAACTCATGAACATAATTATGTAAGAAGCCCCCCTTCTTCCCTTCCTTTCCCTCCCCTGCCTGTAGCTCTGTGTTGTCATGGGATACCACAGTGATGTAATGCCTCACCAGCCTCTGCATCTGAGTCAGTTGTGGGCTGGCAAACACTCTGGCCAATCACAGGGCAGCGCTGCTGCCCATGTCTGCAGCGAGGAAGCGCGAGATCTGCAAGGATTAAAATGTGCGCTGTTCAGGTCCAGTTTTTTCGATCTGAAGGTGTCTTCGGCCTTGTTTGTAATTGCATGGCCTGTTAGTTTTTTAAGTGTGGTGGTGGGGGGTTCTGTTAATCACAGTAAGCCTGTGGGAGATGGGGGCGGGGGGTTCCGTAGCTGCTAGCCAACAGGGTCATCATTTTCCCTCACTGCGCCACCTCTTACACCCTTATCCACTTTAACCTGCCGGCTGAAAGGCTGAGGAGAGGATCACACACGCTGCAGTGTCCCACAGGAAACTCTGATGGAGAGAGGGAGGGGGAGGGAGGGTGTGGGGGGGGAGAGAGGGAGTGGAAGAGAGAAAAATGGATGGAGATAGGGGGAAGAGAAAAGAGAGGGGAGAGAGGGAATGGCGGAGTGGAAGGGGAGGGAGGGGAGGGGATGGAGTATTCTTGTCACACACGAATCAGCTGAACGAATGTTTTTGGGAGGTTGGGAGAGCCAGGGTGTACAGTTAGGTCATAGTCTCTCTCTCTCCCCTCCCCTCTCTCTCTCTCCCTCTATCTCTCTCTCTCTCTCTCTCTCTCCCTCTCTCCCTATCTCTCTCTATATACTGTATATATATACATCTCCCCATCTAATTCCCTCGGTCTCTTTCTGGCTTCCCTTACTCCCTCTTTAAATATATCAATTCTGTATTCAGGAGTTCAACACAGTCCCATCCCATCCTCTCCTCCACAGTCACAGACCCAGTGGTGATCTATATCACAGCAGCCATTCATAGATTTAACGGATAGATCGATAAACCTATCTTTCATTATGGCTTTTACATTTTTATTTCAGATATAAATATTTTTCAGAGTAGTTAGAATTAGAAAAGTTCAAAAGTTTCATGGAAAACGTGGATATGCAGTTGGTTATGAAGCAAGTTGAATTAATTATTGAATTGGATTGTAGCCCTTAAAAGCAGCTCAGGGACGGTTCTCAAACAGTGCCAGCAGCACGGTAATGTGCAGCGGATTGAATGAATCACTGAAACCAATATGCAGTGATAATAGTATTACCTGGCGTAGGGGGATATATTAGCTTTTAAACATTTAAGCTATAAGAAATAAATGCTTAGTAAATGTGCTTAATTTGTCCTTAATGTTTAACACCCACGCTGAGGAAATCTGGGCCGTGACGGCGGAAGAAAACCTGAGATAAACACTGTAAATGAATAGTTAGTCGACTAACACAAATCAATCTTTTTGGTCGACAAGGTAACATTTTACTTAACATTTAATAAAAAATAAAAAAATGTTTTAACCATAGACAGTATTAAATATACTCATAGAACAATGAACAATATACAAAGATGAACAATTTCATCTTTAAGGGGGTGGTTCACTCTATGGCTCAATGTGTATATATATATATAGATATACAGTAGACTCCAACTCCAAGATGAACAAAAGAGATCATATAAAATAAACTATATAAGTAATTAGCTATATTTTATGCTCACAAATGCAAAATGTTTTATTCTTTAATAATAATGCATTGGCACGAACCACAATTGAATGGTTCACAACTTATAATTTTTCCCCAGAAAAATCAAGAATCACAAATATTCACACCCCTGTTATCAGTACTTTGTGGTTCTTCCCTTGGCCATTATAGCAGCAAGTAGTCACCTTCTGTACGTACGACGTTATGGAACTTCTTGGGGGGGGGAATCCTCAACCATTCTTCCATGCAGAATTTTTCTAGTTCCTTCAGATTCTTGTGTTAATGTTTGTGGACTGCTTTTTTGAGTTCAAACCACAAATGTTCAATTGGATTCAGGTCTGGAGACTGAGATAGCCATATGTCAGGACACTGATCTTGTGCTCTGTCAACCATTTTTTAGTTGCCTTGGGATCGTTGTCTTGTTGGAAGGTCCATCTGCGGCCAAGGTGTAGCTTCCTGGCAGAGGGAACAAGGTTTTTGGACAAAATGTCTTGGTACATGCTGGAGTTCATGGTTCCATCTATTTTAATAAGGGTGCCAGATAGACTTGTGTCCTCTACCTGGCAGGTTGGCCACTGTTCCAGTGGTCTTAAACCTCCTAATAAGTGACATAACAGTGGAAAGCGGTATCTTTAACTTTTTAGTGATTTCTTTGTAGCCATCTCTTGATCTGTAGAGGTCAATAACCTTTTCGTCTGATGCTTTCAGGGAGCTCTTTGCCTTTCATCATAATAATGGCTGACCACAGTATTTCAAACGTGTGTTCCATCCTTTTCATACCCTAGGGAAACAGGAAACCATTGTAGGCCAGTGTACAGTTCCATAACCTTCCAATGGATTACATTTAAAAGAATAGTTAGGGGTGTGAATAATTGTGATCTAGATGTTTTCTTGGGAAAAATATATTATTAATAAAATAAAATATAGTTTTATTTAAAAATATTGTATTAGTATTGTAGGTTTGGAATTTTCTGCATTTTTTAGCATAAAATATACCTCATTACTTCTATTTTGTTCATCTGTATCAAGGGTGTGAATAAAAACAGTCTACTGTATATTGCATTGTACCCTTAAAAGGTTGCTCTGAGAACATCCCCTTTAATCAGCCAGTGGGCCAAGTTTATCAGTGATTTTTGCAGTGAGCAAAATGGGGCATATTGTTAGTAATTGTTTTTTTTACTTCTAATTTTTCCCAGTTTTTTTTCTTCCCAATTTGGTTGCCAATTATACCCTCTATTTATCTCAATTCACCCTCCCCCACGAGTCCGCCACCCATCCTCCGGGGCGAGACACTATTTCCGGGCCGATTTTTATCCGCCTCTTCCGAGACGGAAATCTACCACGGACGCCTTTTTCCTGCTCCTCGACGGACTCGTGCCGGCTAACCCTCCCCCCTTCCCCAGAGGCAGACAGCCAAACGCCGCCTCCGATCGGAGCTGACGACCAGGGCCGGTCTGGTAGAGATGCGGGTTTCGAACCGCGTCCCTGACAGGCAGCGCACACCACACCGGACCAGCCAAAGTGTGGTGCGTTAGACCGCTACGCTATCCGCCACCCCCTAGTAATTGTGTTTTAAATATTAATGGTTTCTGAAATTTTCATATGATTTGATGTTTGATTTTTAAGTTTGTGTGACGAGGATAGCAATTTGTTTTGTTTTTATTAGGCTATACATATTTGTGCACTGGCTACAGGCAACAGAGGTTTCTGGAAAACAGGGATTATCTAATTAATCATAAATAGTTGTTGCTAAAATGTTAAAAGAATAATCTGTAATGTTTGTTTGCTTTTAACATCCATAACCTTATGTATTGCATCATACCCTGAAGAATACCATAGGAAATGTAGACACCAGCTAAAGATGTTTCATTCGTGAATTATTTAAAAAGGGACAAATACTGAGAGCCTGTGTGTTTATAATTGATTGATAGATACCAAGTTCATTTTTAATTTGTTCTATTTTGGCCATATGGAAATTGGTGTGGGTGGGTGGGTGTGTGGGCGTGCGTGCGGGCATGTGCCTGGGTGGGTGCGTGTATGAGTCCATATGTTTGTGTGCGTATGAGTGTGTGCATGTGTAGTTGCATATATGTGTGCGTGCATGCATGCGTGTATGTATTTGCATTTGCACATGTGTGTCCATATGTTTTTGTGCGTATGCGTGTATGTGCACATGTACATGTGTGTGTTAAGTATATTTGCATATATGTGTGTGTGTTTGTGTAGTGTGTAGCGTATAACAGCTTCTCTGTCCATCTCAGGTAAATCCCACCTGGCCATCGTGCAGAAGGTGAACAACGAGGGGGAGGGTGACCCCTTCTACGAGGTGCTGGGGCTGGTCACGCTGGAGGACGTCATCGAGGAGATCATCAAGTCCGAGATCCTGGACGAGTCGGACCTCTATAGTGAGTCTGCCGCTTAAACAATATAACAAAACCTGCACCTGTCCTTGTTTGTTTGTTTGTTATGGGATCTCTTTTAGCCACTCGGCTAATCTTCCAAGAGTCCTACAGCAATCATCATACAGCATACACAAGAGTTGAAATAGACAACAATAGCAAGTTCAAAGTAATTAGACAAAAATGAGGATAATAAGACTTTCTAGGTCTAGTACCCCTCTTCTAGCCTTGTTGAATGCACTTACTGTAGGTGAGCAATGGATCCGCGTTGACGCCATGCCCCCTGTCAGTACCCGGGTCTGCCTGGGGAAGACAATGATCCCACCAGCAGACTAAATTCCAAGAGAAGCTTTGTGAGAAGAGCCTCCAAGAATCCTAGTCCAAGTCCCAAAGCCAAAAAGAACAACGAGCCCATGATTATATTACAGCAGGGTCTGCTCTCCGAATCCTTCAACTCAACATTGAGGGCCTATCGGCAGCCAAGCGGAGCCTCATCAAAGTCCTTGCTGTCCAGCACTCTACTGATATCATTTGCTTACAAGAAACCCACATTGGAACAGAAGAAGCAGGCTACTATTCCATCAAAGGTTATCACTTTCTGCGTTACCACCACCTGCGTTACAACCACTCTCTCGGACACCCCAGTGGTTACTGGGTTTCACACAGCCAATGTCTACAAGCCCCCAAGTGCCAGTTAGGAGCAGCAAGTCCTCCCTACCCTCCCCCACCCAGCCATCTACGTGGGGGACTTCAACAGCCACCATCCAGACTGGGGGTACTCAGTGATGGAGAAACGCTTGCAGAGTGGGCATCCAGAAATGATCTGACACTTTGTCATGGCCCCAAACAACGAGGAATTCCCTGAGGCTACCAACCCATTTGTATCCCATAATAAGATGCAGAGAGTGCTGCCTTCCTAAAGGATTACGAAACATCAGGGGACCCAGAGGTAGGGCACCACCTCATCCAGTCCCTAAATGTTGCATGACATAAGAAGTGGGAGGAAACCGTGGCAGAGCTCAACTTCACACACTGCAGCAGAAAGTGCTGGAGCCTCATGCGCTGTCTTGGAGCTGCCCAGGAGCCCCCCTTGCAAAAACACCCATCAGTCACCCCCAACTAGGTCTCCAGCCACCTGCTTACCATGGCCAAGGCACCCCTGGACAAAAACACCAAAAGGGGAATCCGGGGAAGTAAGACTCCATCAGCGGCACTGGGAAGACACCAGCCCTGACCCCTTCGAGGTTGCAGAACAAGCCACTTCACACCAACTTATTCAGTCCACCTAAGACACGACTCCCATCAAGAAGGCCAATCTGGAAGAATCCTCCCCTGCAGGACTTCAACATCAACTCTACCAATGGGAATCACTGGACACATCAAATAAGCACCTCATCACAAACCCAAGCCTACAGCCACCGGGTTTCAACCTCCACTCCACTCCCTCAACACTCCACAAGAAAAGAGTGGTCCACTGTCAGCTGGTTCAGGATTGCTCACGGCTCCTGTCTAGCTAACCTCCACAGATTGGGCATCAACGCCAGCCCTGTACGCCCATGTGGGATGGACCAAACCGTGCACCACATCATAGAGGAGGGCCCAATTTACCAAACCGTGCACCACATTATAGAGGAGGGCCCAATTTACCAAACCGTGCACCACATCATAGAGGAGGGCCCAATTTACCAAACCGTGCACCACATCATAGAGGAGGGCCCAATTGACAGATTCAGAGGAGGCTTGGCTGCACTCCACACAGCAGGACCAGAAATAACTGCTTGGCTTAGGGACTCTGTATTCGCTAAATAAATAAATAAAATGTAAAACTACTGAAGCTAAGCAGGCATGGGCTTGGTTAGTACTGAAGCTAAGCAGGGCTGGGCTTGGTTAGTACTGAAACTGAGCGGGTGTGGCCTTGGTTAGTACTGAAGTTAAGCAGGGCTGGGCTTGGTTAGTACTGAAGCTAAGCAGGGCTGGGCTTGGCTAGTACTGAAGCTGAGCGGGTGTGTTCTCCCAAATAGAAATCCTGTGCTGTAGAAGGTGCCGTCCTTCATTGGATTGTTCCATTAAAGGTCCCATGGCACTTTTAAAAAGAGTAGCGGTCGCCATCTATGGTCATATGGTGTCCTGGTCACATTCCTGCAAAACTGTCTTTTTACATCCCACCACCTACATCTGACTGGTTACATGATCACTTGCATTCCTTATGCATGTTTATTCCCCACGTCGTCACTGCAAATGAGAAATGAGTTCTCAGTTGACCTACCTAGTTAAATAAAGATACAATTTTACAAAGAATAAAATGTTAGCTTAGCATGCAACTCACATTTTTCTTCTATCCACACTGATCTGCTGACTCACCCATGTTTATGACGTGCCAATTGTTCCAGAAAATGTTATTTTCTAAAGGAATGTTTGAGGTCTGAATAACCCAGACGTTCTGTTATGGCACCAAGGCTTCATTTAAAGGAAATCGACAAAAATGTTTTGGTGTATGTTGATATCATCCTAAAGGTCTAGGAATATCACAGTATGATTTTAGTCCACATTGCCCACCCCTACTTACATTCTATACAGTGTCTCTCGTTCCCTCTCTCCCTCCTCTTTCTTTCTCCATCTCTCTCCCCCTCTCTCCCCTCTCGTTCTCTCTCTAATATCTGTTTTTGTCTTTTTGCCTGTGTCTCTCCAGCTGATAATCGCAATAGGACGAAGGTGGCTCAGAACAAGAATAAGCCTGATTTCTCTGCTTTCAAGCAAGAGACTGAATCTAATGTGAAGATCTCCCCTCAGCTAATGCTGGCTGCACACCGCTTCCTGGCAACAGGTGAGTGGACAATACCTCAGTTTCAACACACTGTACAACTACACACTGCAGCCTGTAACACTGCACACTGCAACACACTG
The DNA here is from genome assembly GCA_029706075.1 of Aldrovandia affinis. Classification (NCBI taxonomy): domain Eukaryota; kingdom Metazoa; phylum Chordata; class Actinopteri; order Notacanthiformes; family Halosauridae; genus Aldrovandia; species Aldrovandia affinis. The sequence goes on from JAINUG010000079.1 coordinate 2,635,994, forward strand.
TACAACTACACACTGCACACTGCAACGCACTGTACTACTACACACTGGTGACTGCAACACACTGTACAACTACACACTGCAGCCTGTAACACTGCACACTGCAACACACTGTACAACTACACACTGCACACTGCAGCACTGCAGCCTAACACTGAACACTGCAACACACTGTACAACTACACACTGCAGCCTGTAACACTGCACACTGCAACACACTGTACAACTACACACTGCACACTGCAACGCACTGTACTACTACACACTGCAGCCTAACACTGAACACTGCAACACACTGTACAACTACACACTGCAGCCTGTAACACTGCACACTGCAACACACTGTACAACTACACACTGCACACTGCAACACACTGTACTACTACACACTGCAGCCTAACACTGAACACTGCAACACACTGTACAACTACACACTGCACACTGCACGCACTGCAACACACTGCAGCCTAACACTGAACACTGCAACACACACACTACACACTGCAGCCTAACACTGCACACTGCAACACACTGTACAACTACACACTGCAGCCTGTAACACTGCACAGCAACACACTGTAACACTGCACACTGCACACTACTACACACTGCAGCCTGTGCAAACACTGTACAACTACACACTGCAGCCTGTAACACTGTGCAACTACACACTGCAGCCTGTAACACTGTGCAACTACACACTGCAGCCTGTAACACTGTACACTGCAACACAATGTATTGTATAACGCATACAGTAGATACATTGCAGTACACCACAGTATACATTGTGGTACAGTGCATGCAGGACTATATGCAATCCAGCCTCCTCCAGGCCAGCTGTGTTCTGTTCTTGCATAAACAGTGAAACAGAAGGTTGAGCCTTTTTACTTTTTTTTTGTTTATGCGCTATTTTTAAACAGTGCAGGGACAAAAATATCTGCAGCAAGATGAAAACAATTGTTTTAAGCCTGGTAGGAATGATAAAAATGCTGCTCCAACTTCTGTCTGGTAAGATAGCAAAACAAACAGTCACATGCACCCCCCCTCCCCGACACACACACACAGAATAAAGAGGTTTGTCCTGACCGAGGAAGTCAAACGGCAGGCCTCAATCCTGTAATCCTACCTAAAGGTCCTGTCAGCGTCCTGCAGCACTGTGCAGCTGACATCACTAATCCCATTACCGAGGGCTAAACCTGGATACCTCAGGGGGCAGAGCTTTTGGCTTCACCTGGCTGTGCAGTGCATGATGGGTGATTGGGGGAAATGATCAAGGTGATACCTGTATCTTGAATAGGCTTTTTTATTTATATTTTTTTTTTTTAACTTTTTATTCCCCCTATTCTCCCAATTTTTAGTAGCCAATTATACCCTCTCTTTTTCATGTCAATTATTACCCCCCTCCTATGAGTGATCGCTGCCATAGTCCTGAGACTGGTAGTGGCACTGCACCGCCTCCTCCAAGCCAGCACCCACCAAGCCGTCACCGTAACACCCAGGACCACTCATATATGCAGCGTGCTCATATTGGCATCCCTCCCCACTCCCTGGGGCGGACAGCCAATTGCCGCCCCCTAGTGGCACTCTCGGCCAGAGCCGAGCTGGCATGACCTGGTGGAATCGAACGCCGGTCGCAGTGGGCAACGTCGGACGATCTTGAATAGATTTGAAGGTTCGCTCATTGGTTTTTAAAGCACTGGATGATTTAGCACCTGATTACATGAGGGACTGTTTGTCTGTTTATCAGCCAAAGCGAGCTCTCTGTTCTGCAAACGCGACCCTGCTCACCTTACCAGTGTAAAATACAGTGCAGATGCAGAGGAGAGTCTGCCTTTCGGTTTTAGGCCCCTAAGTTATGGAACTTGTTACACCAGTACATAAGAGGTTCTTCATCTGTTAGTAGTTTTAAATCCCAACGTACTTTTATTGATCTTATTTGTTTTATCCACTCTCTTACTTACTTATATTCACATATAACCCTTTTTAATATACCTTTTATTCTTTATTTTTATTTACGCTTTTTATTATTTTATTGTTTTACAAAAATGTACTGATAGCCGGGCCCCTGACACAGGTTGTGCAAAATGCCTAAAGGACAGCTGTCAGTGAGCTAACAGTAGCAGGCTGTGTGTCAGTGAGCTAACAGTAGCAGGCTGTGTGTCAGTGAGCTAACAGTAGCAGGCTGTGTGTCAGTGAGTGAGCTAACAGTAGCAGGCTGTGTGTCAGTGAGCTAACAGTAGGCAGGCTGCCTGTCAGTGAGCTAACAGTAGCAGGCTGTGTGTCAGTGAGCTAACAGTAGCAGGCTGTGTGTCAGTGAGCTAACAGTAGCAGGCTGTGTGTCAGTGAGCTAACAGTAGCAGGCTGTGTGTCAGTGAGCTAACAGTAGCAGGCTGGATGTCAGTGAGCTAACAGTAGCAGGCTGTGTGTCAGTGAGCTAACAGTAGCAGGCTGTGTGTCAGTGAGCTAACAGTAGGCAGGCTGCCTGTCAGTGAGCTAACAGTAGCAGGCTGTGTGTCAGTGAGCTAACAGTAGCAGGCTGTGTGTCAGTGAGCTAACAGTAGCAGGCTGTGTGTCAGTGAGCTAACAGTAGGCCGGCCGGATGTCAGTGAGCTAACAGTATGCCGGCTGCATGTCTGTCAGCCCGCTGTGGGACACTGACCTTATCCCCTCTCCAGAGGTGAGCCTGTTCAACCCAGCCCACATCACAGAGAAGGTGCTGCTTCGGATCCTGAGACATCCCCACGTCATCCAGGAGATCAAGTTAATCGACGGCAACAAGCACTCGCCCAAGCACTACATCTACCAGCACGGCAAAGCCGTTGACTACTTCGTACTCATCCTGCAGGTACGCCCCCGCCCGCTCTGTAACCGCATCATTACATCTGGAGTCACTGACTGCTGGGGTGGAGGGGGTGGGAAAGGACATCGTACCCTTGACCCTGAGGTATTTAGCTTGAATTGCTTCTGTTATTATCCAACTGTTTAAATGGATAACGTGCAAGAGGCGTGCGTGCCGCTCGGGATAAGGGGCGTCAGTGCTAAGCGAATTAATAATCTTTTAACAATTTAATCCCATCACATCCATTCCCATCCAATCACACCACATCACATTCCCCACCACTCCCGTTCAGGTACGTCACACCACATCACATTATATCAAGGCTGAGCCATCCCCTGCAGTGGCATATTTTTAATCTGTGCATACAGCAGTGTCAGCGTTTATGTAATACTGCCTGCTTAGATAAATGCCCCTATCTGCTTTAAAGGTGAGAGACACAACACTCAGGCAGGCACTGTTACGGATGAAAATTAGGCTGTTTCTGTCTTTACCCAGAGAAATGTAATTGTGTGTTGCTGTCTGCATGTTTTCTCTGTGTAGGTCAGTGAAGGTCAGGGCATATGTGTGCTGTGTGTGATTGTGTTGGTCAGGTTGTGTGCGTGTGTGTGTGTGTGCGTGTGTGTGTGTCTGAAGGTCAAGTTTATGTGTGACAGGTCAGTGTGGTGTATGCGTGTGTTTGTGTTGTTTGAAGGTCAGGTTTATGTGTGTGTGTGTGTGTGTGTGTGTGGCAGTGACAGCTCTGTGCTCACAATGGGCAGTAGCAGCTGTGTGCTCTCTGGGGGGGGTGTGTGGCAGCTGGGACCTGCAGGTCTGACCTGCTCATTTATCCTCTTACGTAAGAGAGGAGCCGACACACTGCCAACGAACCAACATCACAGCGCTAATCCAACCCCATCCACAGAGTCCAGGGACATGGAGACACACACACACACACACACACACACACATATATATATGCATGTACTCTCTCTCCCACACAGATACACACACACACATACACCCTCTCTCCCTCACACACACACACACACACACACACACACACACACACACACACACACACAGCTTCACGGTCCACACACACACACACACACATATATGTATATACACACGCACATACACCCTCTCTCCCACACACACACACTTACACACACACACACACACACACACACACACACCGTCTCTCCCACACAGATACACACACACACACACACCCTGTCTCTCCCCCACACACACACAGCAGGAATGGAGATGTAGGTGCAGAGATCATTGGACTTCCTTCCCTGTCCCGTGGAGATGAGCACGGCAGGACTCAGGGCGAGTGCAGCCCACGCCGTTCCCCCTCAGGGGGCTCCCCATCACGAGACCGTACAGGTCACTCTGCCCCTCTAGGCTCTTTATTTGGTTCCCGCTTTCTTGGTGAATAACATCATATAGCGTATTATATACAGTCTCACCTATTCGGAAAGGTTGGGTACACATAGTAAAGCATTGGTATTTACGGGCCTATACGTAATGGTGTGTGTGTGTGTGTTTACCTGTTTGTTTGCGCGTATGTCTGTGTGTGCTTTAATGTCAAAAATAAAGACATGGTTTGTCTGTGTGTGCTTTTTAATGTCAAAAATAAAGACATGGACATTTTTATGTCACTGACTATATACATATAGAAATGTTTCCCTAGAGGGCTCATTGCGGCCTGTTCCTCAGTTCAGGCGGGTGCGTGCTAGTCTGTAAAACACGCCACGTCAGCCGCCTCTTCTTCTCACTCTGCAGTCCACCAGTTAAGCTCACGCAGACATTGAATCGGAGGAAAGCGCTTCATGTTCTGCTTCTGCTGGCAGACTGTGGGCGTCCGAGGGACTCGCTAGTATGTGATGAGACACAGTCATCCCGCCGGCTGGATCCCTCCCTCCCTGGGCAACGTTACAGCCAATTGTGCGCCGCCCTGTGAGGGTGCCAGCCACCACCGACACTGACACTGACACCGGCACTGGCACTGGCATGGTCTGGTTTCGATACCAGACCACGGGGCTCATCCACACACTAGAACAGTCCCTTAACAGGATGCAGACCGTGGGGCTCATCCACACACTAGAACAGTGTCTTAACAGGATGCAGACCGTGGGGCTCATCTACACACTAGAACAGTGTCTTAACAGGATGCAGACCGTGGGGCTCATCTACACACTAGAACAGTGCCTTAACAGGATGCAGACCGTGGGGCTCATCCACACACTAGAACAGTGCCTTAACAGGATGCAGACCGTGGGGCTCATCCACACACTAGAACAGTGCCTTAACAGGATGCAGACCGTGGGGCTCATCCACACACTAGAACAGTGCCTTAACAGGACGAGCCAGCCACCCAGCAGCCCCGTCAGTGGTGCTGTGATGGGCGTGCCGCTGCTCTTAGCTCTGTGCCCCATCACGTTCTGCTTATCCTCTGCAGTCTTGCTGTGGGGTGGACAGAGAAACTCAGGAGTGAGATTACAGAGGAAGGCGTAATATTGAACTGGGGGCGAGAGAGGGCTCAATCCAAGCATGTAACACCTGTCCACCCGCCTGCACACTAAAGCAGCTGCTCCATGCACTCCCTACCTGGAGGACAGGTGGGAGAGCCACAGATCTTAGGGACCCACCAGATACTCGGCTCTGTGTTCCTAACACTGAAAGTGTTCTCTCCCTACCATGGAAGCTGGAACATTTGATGCTGAAAATCTTAAGGGCCTCTCCCAAGGACAATGCTGTGGCAACGGACGTTTGGTACTGTAGTACAGCTCCTGAAACAAAATAGTTAAGAGGCAGAGAGGATGGAAGGAGCAGGAGTTGAGTATCTGGTGAGTCTAAAGAATCTGTGGTAAACCTTTCCACCAGGCCAGGCCATGCCACAGCTCTCTGTTGCATTTAGAATGACTGCTCCTCAAGAAGGTGAGGTGTCATTTTGTTATTGTAATTTTAAGTGTAATTCATAAGTGTTTGGTAGCTATACAAAACATCTACAAGTTGTTTTAATAGTGACCATGGGGTGTTGATGTTACAACAGTGTAACAAATCCCTAAAATAATATTTCAGCTGAATCCTCAGGAACCTGAGTGGTGAGCACATTGGTCTGAAATCAAGTGGTTTGTTAAATGGAATGACCCTGCTTTTCAAATTTGGCAACTCTTACGGTCGCTTAAGACATCGTTTTTTCTGGAATACATTTACATTTTAGGCATTTAGCAGACGCTCTTATCCAGAGCGACACTTTTACATTTATTTTACATACAATCCATTTGTACAGCTGTATATGTTACTGAAGCAATTCAGGTTAAGTACCTTTAGCTCAAGGGCACAACGGCAGTGTGTGTGTGTGTGTGTGTGTGTGTGTGTGTGTGTGTGTGTGTGTGTGTGTGTGTGTGTGTGTGTGTGTGTGTGTGTGTGTGTGTGTGTGTGTGTGTGTGTGTGTGTGTGTGTGTGTGTGTGTGTGTGTGTGTGTGTGTGTGTGTGTGTGTGTGTGTGTGTGTGTGTGTGTGTGTGTGTGTGTGTGTACATGTACTGTGGGTGAGTTTGTGTGTGTATGTGTGGGTGAGTTTGTGTGGTGTGTGTATGTGTATGTGTGTGTGTATGTGTATGTGTGCACTTGTGTATGTGTGCGTGCACGTGTGTGTGTGCGTGCACGTGTGTGTGTGTGTGTGTGTGTGTGTGTGTGTATGTGTGCACGTGTGTGTGTCCCAGTGCTGGAGTGTAAGGGGATACGGTGACAGTGACACGCTGGCTGCAATCGGAGCGAGCGGGCCTGGTTACATGCTGTGGGTACAGGATGACACCTCTGAGGTGGCGGCCGGGTGGAGTTCACTCCTCTCTCACCTAAACCCCAACCATCCAAAACCCCAGTACCCTGCATTATTAACGGAGGGTCCCACCAATCCTCCCGGCAGCACGCGCAACACAGGAGGTGTGATGACCTCACAGTGGGCGTGGCCAGACATTTCATTTCACGCCTGTCTCTCTGCCTGGGCTGGATTGGCTTCCTGTGGATATGTAAAAATAAAAACCACCTGTCTGTCTTTCACTTTACCACTTTTTGTTCAAAGAAAAAAAAAAAAAAAAACGAATTTATCTCTTTCTCTCTCTGTTTCTGTCTTCAGACAGTAGGCCTTTCAGACAGAGATCGAGACTGTCATGAGATAGAGACTGAGGTAGAGTAGGCAGTGATGTTCTCATGTCCTGTCAATAAAAGGTTGTTTTTTTACTCCTTACTCCTTCTGCAGAGGTGAGGAAGTGATGGGTTTGGGACCTTGGGGCTGTTAAAAAGGGTGTATGTTGCACCCTTCTGGGAAATATTTGGAAACTGGGCTATGTCATGAATCCACTGCTACATTTACATTTTACATTTTAAGCATTTAGCAGACGCTCTTATCCAGAGCGACTTACAAGATGTGCATAAATACATGGTAGGAACAATCATAGTTAGCGCAAGAGATCAGTGCAGTAATACAGCGATAGACATCGCATCTGCGTACCATACCTGTAACACTGGGAAGGAAAAGGTTAGTAATTATTATTATTATTTTTATTTTTTTTATGGAGTAAGGAGGGGTATATAGTGTTGAACAAGTAGGCAGTGGTGATGACAATTAGCTAGATGGACAGAGTTCAGTGGTAGTGGAGTCTGAAAAGGTGGGTTTTGAGTCTCTTGCGGAAGATTGCAAGTGATTCCGCGGTCCTGACCGATTGCGGAAGGTCGTTCCACCAGCGAGGGGTCAGGACAGAGAAGAGGTGAGACCACGAGGAGCGGCTGCCAGGCGCCCGGAGGGAAGGGACAGTCAGTTTGCCAGAGGAGGCGGAGCGGAGGAGTCTGGCTGGGGTGTAGGGAGTGATTAGTGACTGGAGGTATGGGGGAGCAGTACCTCTAACCGCTTGAAAAGCAAGCACCAGTGATTTGAATCTAATGCGTGCTGCGATGGGGAGCCAGTGCAGAGAGGAGAGTAGAGGGGTGACGTGGGTGAACTTCGGCTGGTTGAACACCAGACGAGCGGCAGCATTCTGGACTAGTTGCAGTGGCTTGATGGCACAGGTAGGCCTGCCAGCAAGGAATTGCAGTAGTCCAGACGTGAGATCACCAGGGCCTGGACTAGGAGTTGTGTGGCCTCTTTGGTGAGGAACGGTCGGATCCTCCGGATGTTGTGGAGGGAGAATCGGCAGGTCCGAGTGATCGCTGCAATGTGGCTCGAGAAGCACAGCTGGTTGTCCAGGGTCACTCCAAGACTCCTGGCAGACTGGGATGGAGACACTATGGAGCCTTCCACAGTGATTGATGCATTAATCATCGGGGAGCCCTTCGCTGGGAGGAAGAGCAGCTCTGTCTTCCCCAGGTTCAGCTTCAGGTGGTGGGTGGACATCCATGCGGAGATGTCAGCCAGGCATGGAGAGATCCATGCCGGGACCTGGGTCTCAGATGGATAGAAGGAGAGAAAGAGTTGAGTGTCATCAGCATAACAGTGATGGGAAAAACCATGAGCAGAGATAACAGAACCAAGTGACTTGGTGTACAGGGAGAATAGGACGGGGCCTAGCACCGAGCCCTGCAGTACTCCGGTAGAGAGGGTGTAGGGAGAGGAGAGGGATCCTCTCCAGGCCACCTGGTAGGACCTGGTCAGCCAGGTAGGACTTGAACCATGTCAATGCAGATCCAGAGATTACCATCTCGACGAGAGATGAGAGCAGGATCTGGTGGTCCACGGTGTCGAATTCCGTCGACAGGTCGAGGAGGAGGAGGAGGAGGACGGAGCTAAGGGATTGGGACTTAGCCACGTGAAGAGCCTCAGTGACCGCAAGGAGAGCAGTCTCTGTGGAGTGGCCTGCCTTGAACCCAGATTGGTTAGGATCAAGCAGGTCGTTCTGTAGGAGACGAGCAGACAGTTGGTTATAGACTGCTACACATAGGTCACAGGTCAGGTTCTCCTGACCATCGCCCAGCTCCTCACGGATGCCCACACATTACCAGCTGTCGTCAGTGGGAGGTGCTCCTCTCGCCATATCAGTGCCAGTTCTCCCCTGGTACCCTGTGCGGATTGTCAGGTGGAGAATATTCACTGGCTCCCCTGGTACACTGTGGATTGTAGTGTGGAGAGTCACAGGCTCGCTGGGAGAGTGAGTGGCACAGTGCTGATGCAAGTTCGTAGTTTCAGGAATGTTGAGGGGGTGAGGCAGGCCTTGATCTGCTGGCTCAGATGATTTGGGGATAGTGGGGGATGGGGGGGGCGTCATAGGGGCGGGGCAGCTCTTGGCGGGGCTGGGACAACTTAAGGTCTGTATTGACATAGGGATCAGCACCCGGGACTAGCTCCATGCCAGCGGGTTTGGGAGGTGACGTTCAGTCTTTGTATTTCCATGGCGACGGAGATTCCCAAAATGCCTGAATAGCACGGGGGTATTAACTGTCCTCTGCTTCTGAGCCTGTTCACACGTTCCTGCTCCAGGAACAGGGCCAGCGGCCCCGATGTGAGACAGATGTGTGTGTGTGTGTGTGTGTGTGTGTGTGTGTGTGTGTGTGTGTGTGCGCGCGACTGTGTGTGTGTGCGTGTGTCTGTGTGTGTATGTGTATGTGTGTGCGCGTGTCTGACTGTGCGCGTGTGTTTCTGAGTGTGTGTGCGTGTGTGTGCGTGTGTGTGTGTGTGTGTGTGTGTGTGCGCGTGTGACTGTGCACGTGTGTGACTGTGTGTGTGTGTGTGTGTGTGTGTGTGTGTGTGTGTGTGTGTGTGTGCGCGTGTGACTGTGCACGTGTGTCTGTGTGTGTGAGTGTGCGTATGTGTGTGCGTGTGTGTGTAATGCATGTTTTTGTTTCTCAGGGCCGGGTTGAGGTGGAGGCGGGGCACGAAAACATGAAGTTTGAGACGGGACCCTTTTCCTACTACGGAGTCATGGCATTGAGTTCTCCATCCCTGGGTGAGTGCCACCGCCCATCTGTCTCTCTCCCTCTATCTCTCTCTCTCTCTCTCTCTCTCTCTCTCTCTCTCTCTCTCTCTCTCTCTCTCTCTCTCTCTCTCTCTCTCTCTCTCTCTCTCTCTCCGGCTCCTCTCTTACTTTTATAAAAAGGGTTTTTAATGGCCGGTAATGTGCTTTTGACAGGCAGGATTCTGGACACGCAGGTGAGTCCTTGGAACGCCATTTCCGCCTGCATGCTCTCACTAAGTGCTCTGTTTGTCACTCTGCATTTTTTAATGCATTTCGTTTTTACCGTAAAGCCTGTTTTTCTGATGCTGACCCAAAGATCCAGCTCAATGGTTCACTCAAACGATGCTGTCATCAAATCATTCATCCTTCTCCTTTTTTTCTCTTGTGATTGCGAAGCTAAATAATGCGGTTACCTGGAAAACTGACATGCTGATGTGCCTGTTGCAAAGTTAACAGGGTGGCTTGGGAGTGTTGCGGCTGATTGGAGGAGCTGAGGTTCTTCAAAGGCTTGAATACGTACTAGCGCGGGTTGGGGTGGTGGAACTGTGGTGAGGGTGTTCGTGTTCTTGTGTCTGCGTCACTCTGGGTTTTATGTCGGCACTGGATAGGTATTGGATAAAGGTAATTGATCACTGAAGTAGTTATCTGATTACCGGACTATACACCGTTGCACTGTAGGGTGAGATGTATTGGAAACTGCTGATGGTAACACAGTGATGCCTACTGACACCTAGTGGCTGCAAGTCAGTATGGCAACCAAGACAAATATTGTACTCTACTGCACAGGGGTGGGTTTCCAGGAAACGTTGGAGATTACGTACGACGTTACGATTAACATGGGAAGCATACGTGCTACTTCTACATGGGTTTCCCCCGAAAGCCGTCGTTAGCTGGTATTTTAGGTGTGAGTTTAACGTGCTTCTTAGTTAACTCCGCCCCAGCACCAGTCTGGAAAAAAGAAAAGCAGGTCGATAACGCTGGTCTACAAGGACTTTGGAAACTGGTTTTGGCTCATTTTGGGCTGCTGAATCCAAATCTGAGCTCAGATTTGCTCTATCACATCAAGTGTTTGTGCTATCTATGCTTCATATTCATGGATTTTTACAAAAGTTGACCATCCAGTCTGGCAATCTTGGTGGGGATAAAACAGCAAAAGCTTGATTATTCTCACCAAAACTACTTCATTTAGGGCCTTAAAATAATTGTTTTAAGTCATAAAAACATGCTTTACATAAGTTTATGTTTTTTGTGCTTTGCAGCTGTGAAGACTCTACCTAATCTGCTATTAAGACTCTACCTAATCTAAGTTTTATAATTAAATATTGTAATTGAAGTAGGTACCTTTCATTGTAAACATTTTTGCATCTATCGATCTTCTAATGCGACAGTGTTTTCTCAAAAATAATGATTTTTCATAGTTCAAAAACCTGATGTGATAGGCTAGAAAAAACTAATTCCAGATTTGCAGTCAGCACTCTGCAAAATTTTTTAGCTGAGTAAATTAATCCATTGTAAAAACCCCATTTGCAAGAATACAATTACAAAAAAGGTATTGACCACTGAATCGATTGCCTCACAGCAAATCTCTGCAACATCCAGTTTTTTTTTTTGGGGGTACTCCGGTTTCCTCCCACATTGGCATGATGTAAATTAATTTGAAATTGTTACAAGTAATTATAACGGTACATTTTGAATAATACAATTACAGGGAAAGGTATAAATAGGCACAAAATTGGACAACTGATCCCTCTGAAGTAAAAGGAAATGGCAGAACCTACAAGAAAGAGGAAATAACACCTTATTTACTTCTTTTGGATGAAGTAGCACAACATAAACAAATGTTATTTTTAAAAGCTGGGGGGGCGTCTCCCCAAAACTTAGGAACAAAATGGGACGGTGTCGCAAACGAACAAACTGCTTCGGACTGGGATGGACCTTTTAGGACTAGGATGGACCTTTTAGGACTAGGATGGACCTTTCCATCCAAGCCAAACAAGGGGGGTCAACTACACCGTCACAGGGTACATCTGATGCAGAAACCACGAAAAAACATTTTTAATAGACATTGTTTTCTTTAGAGAGACCCCAATGGATGCCTGGGTCCTGTTTTTAGAAACAACACTGTAGAATGTGATTGCTTTTAGATATTTACATCCAGTTTTTTGGGGAAGTGTACAGCTCCTTGTGGTAGCACATAATGCGAGTGGGTTTAAGTTTGCCTGCACAGCAACATAAAGGCGCACTGCTTGGCTGCGTGGAGGGCGTAGCCGACTTAGACGGCGTCTTTGGTTCAAATGGAGGATTCTCTGAACCGCTGCCACGATTAGAATAACCTGGTTAGGCCTGCCTGCTGCTCTTATTTTAAGGTGGCAAGTTCATTGAAACTCGACTTGATATGGAGCCCAGGAAAAGTCTTTATCCTTATAGGCGAAATTTTGGTGAATCATCTTCAAAAGAGGAAGTGGTTCTGTGTAGCTCAGTTGGTAGAGCATGGCGTTGGAAATGCTGACGGTTGTGGGTTCAATTCCCAGTGGGACCACATATATACTGAAAAATGTATGCATTCACTACTGTAAGTAGTAGCGGTAAGCTTTGGATAAAAGCGTCTGCCATATGTATGTATATGTTGGCTTCCTTCTTGCAACCTTCTTGCAACTCTGCCATAAAGGCCATTGAAATGTAGGCATCATCGAACGGTAGCTTTAGACACCTTGTAACCCCAAGATGCCAGGTTGTTTTGGAGATATTGAACTGTGCCCCTTGGACTTCTTTTTGCCTTTCGAACCATCCATCTCACTACACGTGGGGGCAAGATAGACTTGCATCCTCTACCTGGCAGGTTAGCCCTAAACTTCCTAATAATTGACACAACAATGGAAAGCAGCATCTTTTAACTTTTTAGTGATTTATTTTGTAGCCATCTCCTGATCTGTAGAGGTCAATAACCTTTTGTCTGATGCCTTCGGGGAGTTCTTTGCCTTTCACCATGATGATGGCTGACCACAGTATTTCAAACCTGTGTTCCCTCCTTTTTATACCCTAGGGAAACAGGAAACCATTGTAGGCCAGTATATAGTTCCATAACCTTCCAATGAACTTCAAATATGTTGTATATTTATGAAGATTTGTTTTTGTTGGATTATAGTTAAAATAATAGTTAGGGGTGTGAATAACTGTGATCCAGATGTTTTCTGGGGAAAAAATATTATTGATGAAACAATGTTTTTCTGAACAATTGTATTAGTATTGTAGGTTTGAAGTTTTCTGAATTTTTTGAGCATAAACATTATACCTCATCAGTTATATTGTTTATTTTATACAATCACTTGTATTCATCTTTATCAAGGGTGTGAATAAAAACTGAAAATTGGTCCCAATGGGAATCGAACCCACAACCTAAACATTGTTAACACCAAGCTCTACCTACTGAGCCACACAGAACCACGTAGGCTGCAGTCATTGGACAGTGACAAATTTTTTGTTATTTTGGTTCTGTACTCTAGCACTTTGAGTTTGAAAGGATGCAAATGAGGTTGAAATGCAGACTGTCAGCTTTAATTTGAGGGTATTTTCATCCATATTGGATTAACTGTTTAGAAGTGACAGCACCTTTTGTACATGGTCCCCCCATTTGAAGGTACTACAAGTATTTGTTGAATTGGCTTCACAGATGTGTTTTGTTAGGCAGGTGTATTCATTTGTGTTGTTAGTGAATGCAGAAGAGAGCTGTTGATGTCTAGTCTTGACTTTGCAATTGCTTTTGGAGATTGTTTTTGGGGTGTGTCAACATCAGGAGGACAGCAGTGTCGAAGCAAATTAAGCTGGCCGTGGCTCAGAAATGAAAATCAATCAATCAGGAACATTGCAAAAACCCTGGGCATGCCCAAGTCAACAGTTTGGTTCATCATTAACAAGAAAAAAACAACTGGTGAACTCAATGTCAAAAGACCCGGTAGGCCGAGGAAGACCACTGTAGTGGATGACCGGAGAATACTCTCTATGGTGAAGAAAACCCCCCTGACAATGGCCCAACAGATCATCTCCTGGATGCAGGATGCAAACCACTGATAAGCCTGAAGAACAGAAATGCAAGATCACAGTTTGCTGAAGAACAGAAAGGCGAGATCACAGTTTGCTAAAAAGGACCTAAAAGAGCCCCAAGAGTTCTGGAACAAAGTCTTGTGGACAGATGACACAAAGATGAACATGTACCAGAGTGATGCCCATGATCCAAAGCATACCACCTCATCCGTGAAACATGGTGGAGGGGGTGTTATGGCTTAGGCCTGTATGGCTGCCAGTGGAACGGGCTCACTTGTCTTTATCAATGATGTGACTGCAGACAGAAGTAGAACAATTAATTCTGAAGTCTACAGAAATATTTTAACTGCTCAGATAAAACCAAATGCCTCCAAACTCATTGGATGGCACTTCATCATGCAACAAGACAATGACCCGAAACATACTGCTAGAGCAACGAAGGGGTTTTTGACGGCCAAAAAGTGGAAAATCCTTGACTACAAGAGTCAATCACCGGATCTGAATCCAATGAAATATGCATTTTAAATGCTGAAGAGGAGACTGAAGGCAAAAAGTCCCCGAAACAAGCAGGAACTGAAGATGGCTGCAGTACAAACCTGGCAGAGCATCACCAGGGAAGATACCCAGCGTCTGGTGATGTCTATGTGTTGCAGACTTCAAGCGGTCATTGCATGCAAAGGATATGCGACCAAATATTAAAAATTATTACTTTATTCTACATTATGTTAAACTGTCCAATGAATTATGGTGCCTGAAAATGGGGGGGACCATGTACAAAAGGTTCTATAATTTCCAAACAGTTCATCCGATATGGATGAAAATACTGCATTGTCATTGTATCCTTTCAATCTCATCCATTGTATCCTTTCAAGTGCTAGAGTACAGAACCAAAATAACAAAAAGATGTATCACTGTCCAATGAATTATGGTGCTCACTATGTAGGCTACAAATACAGGCATCTTTGCAAATTAAACCAAATTCCATAAAGAGCCATTGCCGTCTTGCGCTTGTATTGCGGCTGAATCTTATAATCACTTTGGTGTTGAAATAGGCTATCCAATGCTGCTTTGGCTAACCATGTGATGATATACATAGGCTACACAACACATCATGTTATAGGCAGGGGTTAATAAATAGCCGGAAAAGAAAACATGGGAGCCGCACCATTTTCTTATTTTACATGTATGTAAATAAAACACTCCAAATAAATGTCCAGAATGTATAGTGACTTGATTTTGAAGTACTCTTTGTGTTTTACTGTCAAATAAATGCAGTGCAGTGCAGAGCTTTGTGTTGGAGCTGGCAGAGCTGGCAAAAGTGAACTTAAGAAGCACATTATTTAACGTGTGGGTCGGGTGGCATTTTAAATAACGATGGAGATAATGTGCTACTTTGGTTACGAGTGTTTTTGGAAAACCCACGTAAATTAACGATGGATCTTACCATGGATCTTACGGTGCACTTAGCGCTATGATGCTTTCAGGGAAGCCACCCCTGTCCGGTGCGTTCATCTGATTCCTCACAAACGTGTTCCGTGTCTCTCACCAGCATAATGTGCTCCCTGTATTTCTGTCTGCTCTGTCCCTGTCTAAATAATCTCAGCACTCTCTCTCTCTCCCTTCCACTCTCTCTCTATTTCTCTCTCTCACTATCTCTTTCTCTCTTCCACTCTCTCTATCTCTCTCTCTCACTATCTCTTTCTCTCTTTCACTCTCTCTATCTCTCTCCCTTTCACTCTCTCTATCTCTCACTTTATCTCTATCTTTCACTCTCTCTCTCTATCTCTTTCTCTCTTTCACTCTCTATTTCTCTCTTTCTCTCTCTGGGAATGTGGCAGTGCTTCATTCTCTTTTGTCTCCCTCCCTTCAAGCTCCCTCCTTTTCGTTGTTCTCCCTCCCTCCGTCTGTGTGGAGTTTTGGAGTTTTTATCCTTACTCTCCCCCTCTCTCTCTGTCTGTCTCTCTCCCCCCTCTCTCCACCATTTGTCTTCCTGTTTCAGCTGTCTCTCCCAGTCTCTCTCCCTCAGTGGCGTCGTCTCGTCCTCGTCATCTCTCTCTAAAGAGGTTTTCTCTGTTCTCTCGCTTTCCAGGTAAAATATCCTGCATGACCAGGGATGGGGGTTCTAACATTGGGGGGGCTAACACAGTGACCAGAGGGGAGAACTACTTTCTCATTACTCAAGAGCCCCAACCCAGCACATTTCACATGCAGTGGTTTGGTTTTTTAAAGGGTTATTGTTCCCAAAAATCTAAATGACATGATTTTGGATTATATGTGTTGTCGATCCATCCAGATAATCTTTTTTGATGAATATTTAGCTTGTTTATGTTTTAACTTGTGCCAGCACCTTTAGCAAACTATACACCGAAATTATCTCGAAACCTTCAAACTATACACCTAAATGATTAATAATTTGACTTAAATTAATCTCATCTGGCTGCATAGCCTTTGCCTTTAGAAGCTGTAGAGCTGTACATGGATCAGCGACTAAATACGTTGAAATATTATTGGATTAAATAAATGTAATATTAAATACGTGAGCCCCCTGTTACGAAGTGTTCACAAGGGCAGTGTGTAATGAGGGCAGTTCCAAGACTACCACATAATCCACACACTTGTGCATTTGTAACTCTTTTGTGTCTCTGCAATTAAACCATTCACACGTGTGTTCTGTACAGGTCGTTGTTAACCCCTCCCTGACCCACTGACCATTAATACAGGACACGACACAATTATTTCTCACTTCTTTGTCTCTGTATGAATCAGCTTTTGATCCTACGGTGTGTGTGTGTGTGCGTGCGTGCGTGTGTGTGTGTGTGTGTGTGTGTGTGAGTGTGAGAGATTGTCAGCACTTGTCCCTGTCTCATGGTGTGTGTGTGTGTGTGTGTGTGTGTCAGCGCTTGTCCCTGTCTCATGATGTGTTTGTGTGTGCGTTTCAGAGTTGCGCTCTGTGTGTGTGTGTGTGTGTGTGTGTGTGTGTGTGTGTGTGTGGTGTGTGTCTGTGTGTGTGTGTGTCTGTCTCTGTGTGTGTGTCTGTCTCTGTCTCGGTCTGTGTGTGTGTGTGTGTGTGTGTGTGTGTGTGTGTGTGAGTGAGTGAGTGAGAGTGTGAGTGTGTGTGTGTGTGTGTGTGTGTGTGTTTGTGTGTGAGTGTGTGTATGTCAGCGCTTGTCCCTGTCTCATGGTGTGTCTGTGTGTGCGTTTCAGAGTTGCGCTCTCCATCCCACCTCAGTGGCCTGAATCGTTCCGCTTCGCTGAGCTGCACAGAGCCCTCTGAGTCTCTCTCCATCAGTGGGAGCAACACTCAGCTCAACAGCGCTCCCTCTCCCCACTACACCCCCGACTTCAGCGTGCGCGCCCTCACCGACCTGCAGTTCGCCAAGGTAGGGCTCCGCACAAACACTCTCTCCAGCTCCTGTGTGTGCACACACTGTACAAACCACTGGCTATCGGTTGGCTAAAACACCGGTTTTCAGTGTGTTTATTGGCCCCGTGGTCTGGTTCCGAAGCCGTGTCATCGCCCAGGGAGAGAGGGGGGATAACTGCTTGGTTGGCTAGCTGTTGTCCTTGTCCTCATCGTTGAAGAGCGACTCCTCTGGTCAATTTGGTGCCTGCAGTCTGCCTGCGCAAGCTGCGCATGAAGTGTTTCCTCGGACACAGTGACTGCGCAGCTCAGCTATTGGCATGATATTGGCATGATATTGGCATGTGTGGACGGCGTCAGTCTCTGCAACAGGGGAGTAGCAGGGTTGCCTTTGTTTTGCCACAGCATGGCTTGAAAAGTCACCGAATATGTGTGTGCCTGTCTGAGTAAAAAAGAGGACGTCCGGATGAAGAAGGCGCGATGTCCTATTAAATGTGAATGTGTGGAAGCAGGGTGGAAAGCCACTGAGTGTTCGTTGTTTGTTTCCCTGGAAGGGGATTCCCACCTCGGAGGAAGCGGGCCTTAATTCAGTTTTGTTTGTTTAATTTAGTTTATCATTTTAGTTTGTTGTTTTATTCTTTAACTCAGACAGGCACACACATATTAGATTACTTTTCAAGTGCTTCCCAACTCATGCACACAGAGACACTCAAACTTTTCAGTGACAGTTCTCACCACACACATACACCGAGACCCTCGCCACTTTTCCAGTGAGAGCTCTCTGGCAATCAGCCCCGAGACACTCTCCACTCTTTCAGTGAGAGTTCTCGAGCCATCACCCAGAGACACTCTCCACTGCTTTAGTGCGAGTTCTCTTCACAAGCACAGAGAGAGAGAGGCACAGACACTATTTCATTGCGCCCTCTCTCTCTCCTTCTTACACACACAGGAAGCACTCTACTCAGTCACTTTTAACGAACGCACACAGAACTCAACACACAGACTCCACAGGGGGGAAAACACTCAACACGAGCTCCACGTTCTCCGATGTGGAAACCCCCTTCCGGGGAACACACACAAACACTCAACAGTACGTCACACCTCACATCAAACCAACACCACACGATACGCGAGCACACCCCCACACGTGAACGACAAGACTAACAACTCTGATGATACACACACTTGAATAACTAGACCAACAACTGATTCCCCATTCACCCCACCTGCTCTTAAATAGGCTTACTTTCTGCCTGGCTCAGGTGGGACTCAATCACCTGTCTATCATTCATACACCTAATCACAAAACACCAAATAATTAACAAACCACACCCACTCATATTTTCACACACAAACACAATCAGTCAAGTGAATAATCACTTGACATCCACACCAATTAACTGATTGAATAATTACTAATTATGGCCTTTGGAAGAACCTTCCGGGCAACAGTTCACAATCTCGCAGTCTCACACCCTGCGAGAGTACCAAACCTGCCCCCGGAAAGTTCCACTGTCCCAAAGGCATCCGGAGCCATGCTGTGGCAAAACAAAGGCAACCCTGCCTCTCCCCTGTTGCCAAGTCTGACGCCCTCCACAGCATGTTACTGGCATGACATTACAGAGCTGCCAACGCAGAGGCGACAAATAATAACAACCACAATAACAACACGCAAAACACACAGACATACACACACACACATACACCAGTTTCTTGCCTCTTGCTGTTGTGCTGCTTCTCCCTTTCATTGTCTCTCCCGTCTTACCGCTGTACTGTTTCACCATCTCCCCTCTCTCTCTCCCCCTCTTTGTCTCTCTTCAGATCACCCGCTCGCAGTACCAGAACGGGCTGATGGCGTCGCGGCTGGACAGCACCCCTCAGTCCCCCGAGAGCGGCCACACACCGCGGGACGGCCCGCCCACACCGCCCCACACCCAGCCCCGCGAGGCCAGCGACAGCGGGCCGGACGAGACCACCTCCCTGCTGAACGAGCAGAACTGCCTGCCCCTCTGCCGCCCCAACCACAGCAACATGCTCTCCCACCTCCACACCCACGCCCACACCGAGAGCACCATCTGATGGGTGTGAGAGGGGACCATGCACAGAGAAACACACACACACGCACACACACATGTATACACGCACACACACACACACACACACACACACACACAGAAATGCACACACATATGTATGCCATCATTCACACACACACACACACACACACACTCCCCATCCAATCTATTCTCTACTGAAGTGACAGTTCTCCACACCCTGATGGGCTCAGGTTCTGAGCATGTGAAGCATGGGTGATGGGGAGGAGGAGCAGGGAGGTGCTCTCGTGGGTGATGGGGAGGAGGAGCAGGGAGCAGAGGTGGTTTCTCTTGACATTCGTTTGCTCCAGCCCCACATACCCCCCGAACTCCTTCCCCTCCTCAGGAATGGGAGGAGTGTGTGTGTGTAAAGGAAGAGCAAGGAAAGCCACTAATGTGAACGGAGAGGGAGAGGGAGAGGGAGACAAGTGCTATACTGTCCACTGCTGTGAACAGAGCTCCAGAGACTGAGAGGGAGAGCGTGTGTGTGTTGGACACCGTTTCAGGGGAGGGGCGAGAGGACGTGTGTGTGGTGCAGTGTGTCAGTTCAGGGCTCACTCTGGGATCCGCACTGAGTGGGGACCATCTGCTAGCTATAGGTGTGAGGGTGGGGTTGAAGTCAGGGAGGAGTAAATCTTATGAGGTTTTGTAGATAGACTGCACAATTAGAGGTTTTCTGCAGATCCAAGTTAGAGGTGCAATTTTCTTCACTTTATGCAAGAACACAAAAGAAAGAAAAGAAAAGCCACATCTAGAATGGCCGCCACATGTGGCCGGGAATGATGGGGGTGAAGTTGCCTGTCGCCCTGCGATGAGTACGCGTCTGTTTGTGTGTGTGAGTTCTCACTGGTCAGCTGTATCGTGTGTGTGAGTTCTCACTGGTCAGCTGTATCGTGTGTGTGAGTTCTCACTGGTCAGCTGCATCGTGTGTGTGAGTTCTCACTGGTCAGCTTTATCGTGTGTGTGCGCTCACACTGGTCAGCTGTATCATGTGTGCTCTTGTCACGTGGCCTTACGGCCTGCCACAGAAACTCAGGGAGACCGGAGACACACCCACCCCCACACCCTGCACCGCGCCCCCACACCCCATCCAGCAAGACAAACATCTTTAAGAGCATCTTGCTGTAAAATGGCAAGATGTTGAGATATAGTGTCTATATATAGAGAGAGCGATAAAGAAAGAAAGAATAGTATTTATTCACATGTTTTGCACGTACACACGTAAGTTTTGCACGTTCCACACACACACACACACACACACACACACACACACACACACACACTATTCTTTGAAATGGACCTTGTGTTTGCTGTGGCAAGTCTGCAAATTCTCACCTAATTCTTGATTTCCAGGGGGAGGGTGGGCCCAGAGTCACACACCCTTAGAGACTCAAAGACAATGTGTGTGTGTGTGTGTGTGCGTGTGTGTGCGTGCGTGTGTGTACGTGTGCGTGTGAGTGTGTGCATGTGTGCACATGTGTGTGAGTGTGTGTGTGTGTGTGTGTGTACATGTACATGTGCTGTCTGTGTAGAGTGACCCCTCTGGCACGAGCAATACATTCCTGGTGAGAGAATCCGGAGTTGTCATGGTTTCTCCAGACGGGGCAAAGGTGTCCACCCCTGGCTTGGGGAAAACGAGGTCCGTATTGCTGTGGGGATAAGCACATTTGGCCACATTTTGCTGAAAATGACTGGTTAATCAGCTCCTGGTATTGCTAACGATGAGCCATGAGAGATTGGGACAGAAAAGCTTTAGGAGTGCGTTGGTGGCTGGCTGCTAGGCTCCCAATAAAAATACACACCCGCCTCCCGGATATAGATTATATATATCTAAATTATAACAATATATACAAGATTTATTATATTTATTTTGAAAAAAACATTTAATTTGTATATTTTTGTGGGGTTTTTTATGTTGTAAATTCTATTTTATATTATCATGTTTATTTTTTTCCCATTCATGTTTTGTTTTGTTTTTCCTCGCTGAGAAAAGCAAATGTTCTCATTTTTGTAAAGTGAGTTGCTGAAGGAGTCGAGCGTTCGGGCACACAGACTGACCCCCCTTACGGTCCCACTGTCTTAGTGCTGGGCGTCTCGTTAGTGCAATAGAATGACCCTACGGTTTTCATTAGAATGTTAGCAAATTATTGCCTGTGAAGGTTATGCTTTAAGGACTGTCTGTTTTTTCAAGCTCTTGTACGGCCTCTGCTCTATTTATTAATGTATTTATTTGTCTGCAGAGTCGAGGCAGCGAGCAGGCACGCACGGGGACAGCTAAATCCGGGTCCTTCCGTGGGTCCTTCCACTCACTGGCCTGTCCCTGCTGCTTTGAGATGAACTTGAACGGGAGGGCCAGTCACACACTCCCTCTGGCGGTGTCCCACTGTGCAGTAGGTGTGGAAGGCCCCTGTTTTTAACCATAGTATTGGTCCCCAGCACTTTCAAATACCACTGTGACATTTTGTAGCAAATCCCACCCCTTGTCGGACTGTGACATTTTATACCAAACCCAACCCCAGTTACGGTTGAAATGGGCAGTGTGGTTCTGGCAATGGCAATATTTGGGAATGAGGTATGTGTGTATTAACGTAACATAAATTATGTTGGGGTTTTTTGGGTTGCCTCCAAAAGTACTTTTCAGACTTTGGTACTTTATACTGGGGTGCAACTGTAAGTTCTTCCATTTGTTTTATCAGAAGAAGGGAAGGATTGCAAAGGGACTAAACTGGACTTGCTTGGTTCTTGTATAGGGGATTGATCAAGCATTTGTCATTTGAAACTGGTTAATTGTTGTTGCTGTTGTTTTTATCCTGTGTTTTGTTTTTGTGGGGGAGTAGGAGGTGGTGTGGGTCCTGGTCAATGCTGTGAGCATTGAGTCTGCCCACTTCTTGTATGTTGCGATGACTGAGTTGTTTTATGTGATTAAAAAGGAAGCTAGAATGAAACTGAAATTATTCAGGTGATCAAACATCTGGTGAAGTAGTGCCTATGGCTACAGATTTAAACAGGTGATATGAGTGAATTTGTTTAATTAGACAAAGATTTTTGTTTTTTGTTTTCTGTTTCGTCTGTCCTGGTCAAACACTGTTACTGGATGTAGTAACATATTTTGTCCACTTGGGGGAGCTCCTTCATAAATCCAGGATTTCTTCCTGTTATCCCCGGACAAAGACACTGTGCCAGTCGTAACCAAGATGGCAGACACTGAGAGTTCCTGTACCTCCCTGCGTTACTGAATGGAAGGGTCCGTGATGGGAACTCCTTGGAAAGACCTGGGAGGGACAGAAAGCTTGTTGCCTCCCGGGTCACAAACGGACTCTGCCTTGGAGGTGAAGCTATGTCATTCCAAAGAATCTTTTGTCCTGCTCCAGGGACTCACATAGCTACTGTTTAACTGGGCCACAGGTTTCCAGCAGATTAAGCGATAACTCAGTCTTTCGACTGCGGGTCGATTTTGTTCATTAATGAAGTCCAGAAAAAGGGTGTGAAACACACTATCAGAATATTATATTTTGCAAAAGAGTTGGATAGTAGATTTAAAGTGTATAGGGGGAGGGGGGAGTATTCTTGTATAAGGACTTCCACTTGTAGAAATAATATCTTAACATGTGAAGTCTGTTTTAAATGAGAACACTTACAATATCTTATGTGATTTTTTTTATTTTTATGCATTGGTCAGTTTCCTCAAATGCGTGTCACTAAAAAGAGACACTGACAAGAACAGGCTTTGTCCAGGGACTGACTATTATGGGGTGTCCCCTTATTAGTGCCTTTATGCCATCTAGTGGTAACACAAAGGTACTGTAGTGTTTTAGGGGAACCGGTCAGTAAACAGTCAGTGAGGGACACTACTGTTTCTGTCGGCTGTTAAGTCACAGCCAAAAAAAGAAGAAGAAAAACCGTTACTGTAAATAATATGTTAAAACAAACATGCATTAGACTAATAATTGCATGGTTGCACAAGTGTTTCATGAATGTTGCCTCTTTAAGAAGAAAAAAAAACAGTTAAAGGAGAACCAATTGTGCATCCTTATTGTCGTTTGTTAGTGTGCATTAAATGGAAAGGCAGGCGTTGTACAAGTGTTTTTTAATCTTTTGTGGTGTTTGGTCAAAGTGCAGAGTGGGTTTGGCCTTTTTTCTCACAGTTACGCATCTAAAGGTAGCAGAACTTTTTTTTTTTTCAGTATCCACACAATGTTTTTTCCAGTTTATTTCATCTTGGAGTTACGACGAAAAGTAACTGCTGTTGACCGTTGACAGCAAATCGCTTTGTACTTTGATTGAACCCAACCCATCCCCCATTTGTCCATCCCCTGCTGTACTCTGCAGTGGTCAGTAGCTCTGGTGCGTTCCCCAGCTCGATTCTTGCTGACCGGGCGAAGGTAGGAGGGAATACTCCTGCTGCCCGGTTTAAGATTGAAATCCCTTTGTGCCGAGTCAGGGCTTTTGATTTGGCGCATTAATCCTGCTTTTCACGTTCAAAAACCTTTCGTTTCTGAGGAATGCGGCAGGAGGGCAGTTTGCCCCAGGTTTTCTTTGGGGGTTTTTGTTCAGGTTTTTGTGTGTGTGTGTGTGTGTGTGTGTGTGTGTTAGCTCACAGTTGATGATTACACGGAGACGAGGGGTACAAATTTGGAGGCTTGTTTCCGGGCAAAAGGCCCATTTTCCACAACACAATATTCAACTGCACACGCCGTGTGTAAGCGACGCTCAGAGCGGCCACCCTCGACGTTGTGTGCTGCCATCACCTCTCTCGTTTATTTATGTATTTATTTATTCATTTGACAGAGACAGTGTACAGTTCTCCACATCTCGTGGCAGATGCCACTCATTCCACGGCACCAAAGTTGACTATGTAACTTTTTTTTGTTTTTTTACTCCTGGGCAGGCTAAGACAAAACAACAACACACTATCAACCAGCTTCTTAGTCATGGACCTGTTTTTTACATGACTCATTTATCAGTCCAAGATTTCACCTCCATCACCATTTTGTGTAGGCAGCGCACGTTTATCTCCGTGGTCCCAGAGTAGCGCAGTCCCGGTCAGGATTAACGACCGTGAGATTCAGGCACCATGGCGAGGTTTTGATTTGGTAACAGACCGGAAGGTTGCAGGTTCGAATCCCAGACAGTGCTGTCATACCCATAGCCACATGCTTTTGCCTGAGCCAGGAAGTATTACGGCAAGCCGGGTGACCCACCATTATTATTATGTATTTATTTATTTGCTTATTTTATTTATATAGCACCTTCCAGCAATACAGCACAAAGTGCTTCACAAAAAAATAAAAATAATATATATATATATAAAAGGGATAAATAAATAAAAAACACCATTAACCTTCAGTCTTCCTGGGTTAGCAGAGCCGACTGCCCCAGCGTACCTGATGTCCTTGTGTGGTGATTGGGACTCACAGCTCAGCACTTTAGCAGGGAAAGAGGTGTCCCTGGCAAGATAATAGTACAAATACAGCCATTTCCACGGAAATGCTTCAGTCCAACTTGTCACTTCGGACCTCCGGACCGAACCCCCTCCATCTGGACTCCTAACAGTATCACGTTCTTGTAGAGAGATGTACCACATTGGGAACCGAAGAGCAAGTCGTCATTGTTTTTTATTTATTTATTATTTATTTTTATTCATTTTTTGTCTCGTTCCTGATTTTGCTCAGGAAAATGAAAATAACTTATTTTTATTTATTTATTTGTTTATTTATTTATTTATTGGTCAGGTAGCTTAATGCCTAGCCACATTTCCACAATGGTAAAAATATATATTTATTTCTTCATTACTTTTCAGATTGTAGGATTTTGGCATATTCTGAGATCTGTGTAGGTACTTTTGTACTGAGGTACAGTCAGTTCTGTGTCACTTGTGATCAGCACTATTCATGTTTTCGGGGAAGAGGGCCAGAGAAGAGATGGGAGTCATATTTGAAGTGTAAATGTGCTATACCTCCCATTTTCCCTGGCATGTGTCCATTTAAAACAATGTGTACATATTGTTTTATAATTAGTGTTAATGAGTTTTGAAGACAAAGAATAAGAAAGGTTAATAAACTGAGATATATTTCTCTACTTTAAAAAAATACATTTATTTTTGTTGTTTCTTGGTCTCTCTTGTTGCTGTATGTTCTGTTCTGTTCACTATCCTGTCAAGTTTTTACATTTTGTAAACGTAACATATTTTCTTTCGCTGCCAAAGTCCATTTGGGAAGTATACTTGTACATTGCAGACCCCTTTAATAAGTAAAAGCTGTCGTTTCCTCAGCAGTGTTGGTTAGAGATGCACTAATATTAGATGAGTTTCCACTAACCCCCTTGCACCTTCAATGTCCTGCCCTTGACTTTGTTTGAATTGTTATGGTCCCACCTGTACTTACTGAATATGTGCATATCGGAGGTAAAATGACCTGCTTCCAGCTTAACTGGATACACAAGCATTGTACATACAGGTAAATCCACTGCCTTTCCAAGTGCACATTTTCACCTGTAGACTCAGTCAGTAGCTATATGTCCCTTGAAAATGTCCACGCACTTTGAAACCAAATAGTAAAGGTGTGATGGAATTCTAAATGTCTAACTGTGGACTGTGCTTAACATTAGTATATTGTGCAAGTTTGTTTCCATTGTGGTTACTTGGTGACTCCGAGGGGGTTTATCTCAGAAATAATTTACAATGCTTTTGCTTGAGCAATCTGGTGGTGCAAGCTGTCTGCCTTAAGTGTGTCCTTATACCATTGAAAAACTGCCTCATTATTTCCATGAAATTATGCAATGTTTCAGGAGGGTAAACACAAAGGGATTGTTTTACAGTAGTAGATTTGACACTGTTACTTTAAGTACAGTGACTTGTTTACAAGACCATTTCGCCGAACCTGACAAAGTAAGGCGGGGCACCGTTTCCCTTTAGTTTTCTATTGGAGGCCAGTATTTTTCGTCAGCTATTGGCCCATTCTTAAAAGTGGGCGTAAGATTAATGAAGGCAATGGCTTCCATTGTGGCTCAATAACAACCGACAGACTTTCCTCGTGATATAAGCCCTGTAGATCCAAAATGGCGGACGATAGCGAAACACTGTCCTGCAAGCGCGTTGTGTGATTCGCTTTGCGTCAGGGGCATGTAGCTCCAACTGCGGGCAAGTGTCACATGATTCACAGAGCCCAGCTGCCCAATTCCAATATGGTGGTGAGCTTGGCAGACTTACGTTTCTTGTTGACGATATTGTTCTTCTGCGGGTTCGGTATCGTCGCCTGCAGCCAGGAAGCCCCGCAGGTTTTAGGTCTGCGTTTAGAGGAGCCCTCGGCTCAGGTATTTATGCAGAATCGGGTCATCACAGCGCAGTACGGAGCCAAATTCCAACTGCGATTGTTCGGTTCTCACCTGTACAACAGGACTTGGCCGTGGGTCGCTTTCGCTGAAGCCGCGAAGGGGGAGGCAGGTGCCGTTGGAGACGCAGCAGACCCGTGTGAGCAGGAGAGTCGTCGCAATTCGGCTGCGTTCCGAGTCACGGGGGAGTTTAACGCGGATGAGGAGAACAGTGGATTGATAACGGTCCAGGCGGCGGATGGTAGCGCCCCTGCTGCATCCGGGGTAGGAGATGAGACCAATCCGGGATACCATCACGTATGCATCCTACACGGCGTCAAGTGGGCATCCGTGGGTCCAGACAGATTGCGTATCGTGAAAGATCACGGGCTACCGAGCGATTACATCCCAGCATGGGGTTTGGCAGTGGGTATTGTGTCGATCATTTTTGGCTGTGCCGTGTTTAGAAGTCTGAATCTCAGCCTGCTTTGGTTGGACCCGCTGGAGTTGTACGTGTTGCACAGCTGCGGATCTGAGAAAGAGAAGCGGGCGGCAAAGCGACTGGAGCCAGTGAGAAGACGGGGCAATTTCTTGGCATGCGCTCTGTTGTTTACTTGCGCTGTGGGTCATTCCGCACTTGGCGTTTTGTTCTACCGCGCCCTGGGATCCGTGGTGCCCTCTGTGTTCGTATGCGGTCTCTTAATTTTTCTTTTGGCCGAATTGCTACCGCACGTCATATGCTCCGGCTACGGATTCCAGCTCGCACCGAACGTGACCTGGTTGGCTCAGGTTTGCATGGTGCTGACCTGCCCGCTGTCCTGTCCACTGGGGCTGCTTCTGGACCTGGCCCTGCGCCGCGACATCACCACCTGCAGCGTGCGAGAGAAGACCATGGAGATGATCAGAACCAACGTCAACGACCCGTACAACGAGTTCGTCAAGGAGGAGTTCAGCCGTGGCGCGCTAAGGACCAAAACGGTGGAGGACATCCTCACCCCGTTGAAAGATTGCTTCATGCTTCCCTCCACTGCTGTGCTCGATTTCGGGACCATGTCGGAGATAATGCAGAGTGGCTACACGCGGGTTCCCGTGTACGAGGAAGAGCGCTCCAACATCGTGGAAATCCTGTACGTCAAGGACCTGGCGCTGGTCGACCCCGATGACTGCACGCCGATGACCACCATCACCAAGTTCTACAACCACCCGTTGCACTTCGTCTTCAACGACACCAAGCTGGACGCCATGCTTGAGGAGTTCAAGAAAGGTCAGTCGCTTAAATTGTTTTTAAAATCTCTCCGCTGATTGTCACACCGCTTTTTACATGCCGGCAATATTATTTATTAGTTTATTTGTAAGGGACAAGCACAGTGAACATTGTCAGCCGCAGAAGCAGAGCCCGACGCACTGTGCATTTGTATATAGCCGAAGCTCATTTCCAACACCAGTCCCTTGATGGGCATTGGTCGTTCAATCAATCAATACAATTACGGTGTTAGTTAAAATCAGTGCATACAATGACCGAAAACAACAACAACAACAACAACCATACATGACACGACAAAAACAAACAAACAAACCAGATAAGTAAAATTAAAAAATACCCGACCGCAAAACAGTCATTGTGTGAAATTCATTGTTCATTATTATTGCCGTTCAAAAATGATGTTGCTCATGCCAAAGCTATAAGGGTATAGCACGAGGCGGGGCAGAAAACGAGGTCTCTCAGTATGTCGGCGACTTACTTTTGTATGTTGTGGACCCCTCTAGCTCTTTTCCAGCTGTTATATCAATTCTCGACAAATGCAGTCAAATATCAAGATATAAACTAAATCTAGCAAAAAGTGAACTATTTCATGTCAATGCAACTGCTAGACAGCAATCTTTTGATTCCCGTCCATTTAAAACCGAGTCCAACCAGTTTACTTGTTTTGGTATAGTGGTGACTAGGGCCTTCTCAGACCTCCACTTAATGTGCACAAAGCGCGATCTGGAGAGGTGGTCTCTGTTTCCTATTTCCTTTGCGGGTAAATTCAATTAAAATGACATTCCTCCCCAAGTATTTGTATTTATTTCAGAACATACCAGTTTATATTAACAAAGCTTTATTTACTCAGATAGGCAAAATGATGTCTCAATATTTATGTAATAAAAAACCACCCCGCATTAGAATTTTATTTTTGCAACGGCCAAAGACCCTTGGAGGCGTAGCGCTGCCTCATTTTCACTTCTACTATTGGGCATGCGATATCAGAGCTTTATCATCCTGGCTTCTTCCCCAGCGAGTGAGCATCTCCTGCTTAAATATTGCAAGAGTGTCCTGCAAACCAACATCACCTGCAGCATGGGCATGCTCTGCACTACCCCATACACAAACCCAGTAGATTCACAGTCTTTAGAAGTACGAGGACTCTTTGGCTGGCATAGCAGCCCACTGCTAGCCCCCGTTGCAGCAAATCATTTCTTCCCTCCTTCATCGATCGATAAATCCTTGCAGCTGTGGCATAAAAATGGGAGTTGTGCATTGATGCAGCATACCCACAATTTGATCAGTTATCCAAGAAGTATAACATACCAGAACTCATGTTTTTAGATTTCTGCAGATCCGGGATTATCTTTGCCAAAACACATCCACTTTTCCCTCAATCTCAGAGTCAGCCCCAGGGGAGTCCCTGAGCTCACCTACTCCTTATAGCAGAGGGACAAGATGCTCAAATTACTTTCGTTTGTCCAATATACAGACCACCTCTCTAGATCTGATACGAACTGCTTGGGAGGATGATTTGGGATTGGAGTTTGTGGAGGAAGAATGGAGGTACTTTATACCTGCCCGTTAGCGCCTTGTTTAAAAATGTTTAGGTAATTGTCCAAAAAGTGGCAGAGCTGTCCTTGAAACAGATGTCTTGTATGTTGACCCGTTTTGTTGAAAATCAATAAACCGAGTTGCAAAGGAAAAAAAGAAATAATAACAATACAATAATAATAAACAAAATCAACATAATCATAAATAACAACAGTATTGTATTTATTGAATGAAAACACAAAATTATGTTGCATGACTAGCTGCTCTAAGGGCGTGTTCCCAACTTCATACTGAAAGTAGAGAAAGAACGGTTGCTACTGCCGAATTTGCCCAAATGGTCCAGCTTTTGTGGAACAGAATTTCACAAATATGTCCAGTGCATAGTGTAGTAATATTGTATGTATTGTGTGTACAGTATCCCTCTGGATATGCAGTGTATTGTTACGTGTAAGACAGGATATAAGAAAGAACATTGTCCAGGTTCTGGAAGCAAGAGGTATCTTTGAGCGTCATTGTGCACATACATCATTGCTGCTAAATTCAGAGATTTAAAAAAGTTTTTTGGGGGGGTTTGTTATTTTATATCAATTTGTAATGGTTTATTTCAATAAAATAATTAAAAAATTATCTCCATTCCTCCTGTGCGACTGTCTCTTTCACAGGCAACTCTCACCTGGCCATCGTGCAGAAGGTGAACAACGAGGGGGAGGGTGACCCCTTCTACGAGGTGCTGGGGCTGGTCACGCTGGAGGACGTCATCGAGGAGATCATCAAGTCCGAGATCCTGGACGAGTCGGATGGCTACAGTGAGTGGGGCCACCGAGATGTGCATTTGTGTGGGGGCATCTTCTGTGCAAACTGCGGGGGGTCATAAAGTTTGGACCTGGTCCTAGCGGGGCCCTTTCCATCGTCAAAGCGTTGTCTTTGTGGTACAGTTAGTGAGCTGGCTTTGTGCGTGGGATATTTATCTTTTTTTGATTACCAATCCTGGCCCTCCCAGCTACCCACAATGTACATCTTTCTATCTCTTGTTTTCCTGTCTTCTTGCCCATTTGTGACATTAACACAACCCCTGCCCCCCTGTTTTGCTGTCAAACCCCTGACTCCCATCGACTCCTGCAGTGGAGACCAAGGTCAAGCGGCCCCTAGCCCCTCTGGAGATCCCCCTGGAGCCCCGAACCGTTCATGAGGAGTTTTCCCTCTTCAAGGTGCCCGAGGGGGAGTCCAAAATCCGCACCTCCCCCCAGCTGCTGCTGGCCACGCACCGATTCCTGTCCCGAGGTCAGTACTAGTCCGGCGTGGTGCATTTCCCCCAGGGATTGTACATTAATTCCACTACCAAGTGTCACTGGAGAGTAAAGTGTGCATCAAACTAGCCCTGATACCAAAAACAAATCCTTTAAAATCCTACGTTTGGTCATTTATACATTGAGGATAACCTTTAATTGAAGTAAAATTATTCAAAGAAGAAAAAAAAATCCTTCTCAAAAAGTAAACATTTTTCTCAAAAACATGTGTCATAATTATTGGCACCCCTGCATTTCGTACTTTGTGCACCATCCCCTTGCCAAGATAACAGCACTGAGTCTTCTCCTATAATACTTTAATACGAATTTCTAAGGGTGCCAATAATTGTGGCACGTGTTTTTGAGATCAGGATTTGATTTATTTTTTTCTCATATATTTCTCATATTTTGAGTGTAAGATCAAGCTGATGAACAACAAAGGCTTTTTTTTCATAGCCTTTTTTGCTCATCTTTACCAAGGGTGGCAATCATTTTGGAGGGCACTGTATATTGAAAAGCTGTTGGAAATATGAATGTGATTTGAGTGGGAACCCTGTGTGGGTGTTCATCCGTGTCCAGGCTGTCCTTGCCGTTTGTCTGTGCTTGCCCACTCGTTCTGTGTTACTCAGCAACGGGGAGTGGGGGGGCCTTTGACCTGGACTACCACAGATTTTTTTCTAGTTTGTGTACCGTCTGTATCTTGGAGCACGAGCACACATTCACCTTGGCGTAATAATTGATCAAACACGCACGTACGCACTCACATGCACACATATTAATTCACTCACATTCATACATGCGCACACACACTCTCACAAACACACACACATACACACACATTCTCCACAAACACACACATGCATGTACACTCACACACACCCATGCACACGCACTCTTACATACACGCACACATTCGCACAAACACACTTGCATACAAACACACATGTGCACTCTGCAATCACACACACACACACCCATGCACACGCAGACGGTCATACTCCATACTGACCCTCCCTCACTCACTCTCTCTCTCCTCTCTCTCAATTCAATTCAAATCAAATTGGCTTTATTTGCATGACAAGTGATCTTGTGTTGCTAAAGCATTAAAATATATATGTGAGAACAACAAGGAAACAAGGAAAAAAACAACAAAACCTACAGGTAACCCTCCCCCTCCCACACATATGTACCCCATATTACAGCATTTTAACAAACAAACAAACAACCCACCCCCTCCCACACATATATATGAGAGCAGTGCAGTATAATGGTTAGGGAGCTGGGCTTGTAACTCGGAGGTTGCTGGTTCGATTCCCACATAGGGCACTGCTGTTGTGCCCTTGAGCAAGGTACATAACCTGAATTGCTTCAGTAAAATATCCAGTGGTATAAATTGATTGTACAATGTAAACTGTGTAAGTCGCTCTGGATAAGAGCGTGTGCTAAAATGCCTAAAATGTAAATGTAAATGATGGCAGGCAGAGATGTTTTGAGCTGCTGTCATGGCAGATGGTGTCCGCTTTGCCAGAATGTGTCCGGGGTGATGTAATCGGAATTTTGGACTGTAGTTGCTATGCCAACATGACGAGCTCGCATTCCTGAGTGAGAAAACCCAGAAGAATGTGTCCGGGTGACGTCATTTAGCTACGAATAAGCTGTACAGCTAAGTTAGCTGCCTTGCTACAAACATAATATATGAATTATAATATATCATTATATTATAATTATATAGCCAGCTAGCTACGAACATAACAATATGCATTGTCTGTTCAGCTGTACAGTTAAGTTAGCTGGCTAGCTACTAATATAATGTATGGAAGGTGGCTAGCTACGAATAACAATTGCTTGTTCAGTTGTAAAACTAGCTAGCTGGCTAGCTAGAAGGTGGCTAGCTATGAATAACAATTGCTTGTTCAGCTGTAAAACTAGCTAGCTGGCTAGCTATAAGGTGGCTAGCTACGAATAACAATTACTTGTTCAGTTGTAAAACTAG
Organism: Aldrovandia affinis; assembly: GCA_029706075.1. NCBI lineage: Eukaryota > Metazoa > Chordata > Actinopteri > Notacanthiformes > Halosauridae > Aldrovandia > Aldrovandia affinis. The sequence continues at coordinate 2,668,648 of JAINUG010000079.1, forward strand.
CTAGCTGGCTAGCTAGAAGGTGGCTAGCTACGAATAACAATTGCTTGCTCAGCTGTAAAACTAGCTAGCTGGCTAGCTAGAAGGTGACTAGCTACGAATATAACCAGCTAGCTAGTTTTACAGCTGAGCAAGCAATTGTTATTCGTAGCTAGCCACCTTCCATACATTATATAGCTGGTGGTGTGCTCCAGGGTGTTGACTCCCAAAGTGAAGTGGTACCTGTTTCCCTGACACCTGGATATTTTCTGGAAGACCATAGGTTTTGGTCTTATTCAGATTTACTGTCAGTGCCCAGGTCTAACAGAACTGCTCTAGGTATGACAGGCTCTGCTGTAACCCCTGTTCTGTAGGTGACAGCAGAACCAGGTTGTCTGCATAGAGTAAGAATGCATTTATGTCTTTATCATGTTAGAATGAGCCCAGGAGCAGATGGTTCCAACAGAACTGCTCTGTATGACAGGCTGCTGTAATTCATTGATATAAATGTTGAAGAGTGTTGGACTCAGACTGCAGCCCTGTCTCACTCCATGCCACTGATTGAAGAATTCAGTTATTTTAGTTCCAATTCTGATACTGCATTTATTCTCTGTCTACATTGATTTTATGATGTCACCCAGAATTCAGGACTAGGTTAAATAGCTTGAGGAGGGCTTCATGTAGTTTAGGGCTGCTGTTTTTGCACACATATATATGCACATCAGGTCCACATCTCTCTCTCTTTTTCTCTCTTTTTCTCTCTTTCTCTGTCTCCCTCCCCCTCTCTCTTTCTCCCCCCCTTCCCCTCTCTCTCTCTCTCTCCCTACCCCCCTCTCTCTCTCTCCTCCCTCCCCCTCTCTCATTTGTTCATACAGTGTCCTAGGTTAGTAGAACTGTTTAGATTATTAGAGTTGTGGTTTCTGGGATTGGGGGAGTGTTTTTCTTTTGATTTATTCGTTTTTGGTCCAAAATACTCTGCAAGGAAGAAATATGTTCATATTCTCATGAATTTTATGTCAGGGGTGGCTAAGCTGGCCATCTGGATATCTCGAAAAAATTAAATCTGGGGTGTGGGGTCTAGACCCAGTGCAGGTTTTGCAAGAACTCGTGGCAGCCAGCCTTAGGGTTGAGCATGCTTATCACAAAACAGTGGACAGTCTAGAGGTGTTAAGCTCCATATGGGCTGTGGGAGGGGTTTTGTGTATGGTGGAAGGTGATGAAGATTTAATTCTTTCATTTTGAAATGACTGCTGTTTTTTTTTTTTGTTTTTTTTTTGTATGGTTTAATATGAGGTTTTCTGCTGAAGCAAGTAAGTGTTGTAAGCTCTTCTGTTCTGTCTGAGCATATGGGATGTCTGATGGACTATGTTCATCCTCAGATCTGATTTGTGCCAATAAAGGCGGTTTTAAATCTCTCTGTCTCTCTCTCTCTCTCTCTCTCTCCTTCTCTCCCCCTCCCCCCCTCTCTCTCTGTTTCTGTCTCTCTCTCTCTCTCTCTCTCCCCTCTCCCTCCCTCTCTCTCTCTCCCCCCCTCTCTCTCTCCCCCTCCCCCTCTCTCTCTCTCCTCCCCTCTCTCTCTCTCTCTCCCTCCCTCTCTCTCTCTCTCTTTCTCTCTCTCTCTGTCTCTGTCTCTGTCTCTATCCTCTCTCTCTTTCTCTCTCCCTCCCTCTCTCTTTCTCCCCCTCCCCTCTCTCTCTCCCCCCCCCCTCTCTCTCTCCCCCCCCTCTCTTTCTTTTTCTCTTTTGTCTGTCTCTGTCTCTCTCTCTGTCTCTCTCTCTCTCTCTCTCTCTCTCTCTCTCTCTCTCTCTCTCTCTCTCTCTCTCTCTCTCTCTCTCTCTCTCTCTCCAGAGGTGGAGCACTTCAGCCCTCAGCGCATGTCGGAGAAGGTGCTGTTTCACCTGCTGCGACACCCCAGCGTCAACCAGGAAGTGAAGTTTGACCCAGGAAACCGGCTGAGCCCCGAGCACTACCTGTACACCCGCAACCACCCCGTGGACTACTTCATCCTGCTGCTGCAGGTACCCTGCACACCTCAGTACATCATCACAGCAGCTCATTGTCCTATACCTCTCTTCACAAAGGCAGCTGATCGTGAATTCATTTTGGTGATCACTGAACTCGCCAAACCGAAGTCACAAAAAAGTAACACTTCCATTTATTCCATGTTTAGGATGACATGCAGCTGTCCCAATCCTGTGCTTTTTCACCACGCAGGGTCGTGTGGAGGTGGAAATCGGCAAGGAGGGCCTGAAGTTTGAGAACGGGGCCTTCACCTACTACGGTGTGTCGGCACTGACTGCTCCCTCTTCAGGTAGGTCGTGGAGTTGCGCGGTCAACGGTGCCAGAATGTAAAATAAAATCAGTTGTTCAGTCAACATAAAATGTAATCAGTTCATCATTGGGGAAGGTCAGTTCCAGCAGGCTGAATTCTCTTGTACAGGTATTTTTATTGTGTTTCTCATCTCATTTGTTTCAAAATCTCCTTATGTCTTACACAGGACATGTTTTTTTTTTGCAATAAGTAGCTTTTGGGAAACTGAGCATTGTGTGTGCGTGTGTGCGCGTGTGCGTGTGCGTGTGCGTGTGTGTGTGTGTGTGTGTGTGTGTGTGTGTGTGTGTGTGTGTGTGTGTGTGTGTGTGTGTGTGTGTGTGTGTGTGTGTGTGTGTGTGTGTGTGTGTGTGTGTGTGTGTGTTTGCATCCCCAGTGCATCAGTCCCCTGTCTCCACCCAGCACCGTTCCCCTAGGGACCCCTTTGAGCTGGGGGAGGCTTCCAGCCCGTCCAGCTACTGCCCTGACTACACCGTCCGCGCCCTCACTGACCTACAGCTCATCAGGGTGAGAACCACAAACGTGCAGCATCCCCCCACACTGAGGGGGCTACTGTCTAGCGTCTCAAACCACGGACACAGTCCAGCGGCTCTAAAACTCCCCGTTGCATGCTTAGGATCTGTTTCAGACATGTATTTAGTACAGCATAAATACAACAAATTCCAATTATCATAATGTTACCAAGGCTGTGCAAATCACACTTTCTTTGTTTTTTACTGTGTCATTTATGAAATATGTAAATCAGGGTTGGGGTCATGTCAGCTTGGTGAAATTAATTTAAATTCATTTGTTTCAAAATTCCCATTGTATTCTATGGAAATTATTCATTTCCAGAATTGACTGAAATGAACTGGAATGGACCCCAATACTGGTGTATACTGTATGTAAACAAGATATTGTTATAAATGTTCTCCATTTTGCTGTGGACCCATTTTGGGAACCCCCCTGTGCTAAAGCCCTGAGCCCCGTAGGGTGGAGCCAAAGCCCTGAGCCCCGTGGGGCGGCGCTAAAACCCTGTGGGGTGGAGCTAAAGCACTGAGCCCCTTGGGGCGGAGCTAAAACCCTGTGGGGTGGAGCTAAAGCACTGTGGGGCGGAGCTAAAGCCCAGAGCCCCATGGGGCGGAGCTAAAAAGCCCTGTGGGGTGGAGCTAAAACCCTGTGGGGTGGAGCTAAAACCCTGTGGGGTGGAGCTAAGGCCCTGACACCCTTGCTCTCACCCAGGTGACCCGGCTGCAGTATCTCAACGCCCTGATGGCCTCCCGCGTGGCCCAGAGTCCTGACGCCCCTGAAATTAAAATCCTGCCCAACAGCCAGACCAAGCTCCTAAACGAGAGGAACACTAACCCAGGTATGAGGCCTGGGGGGGGCGTAACACATCGCAGTGCTTTGGAGGGGTAGGGTTATAGGTGGAGGTGTAGGGTAGGGGCATGGAAAGAGATTGTTTTTTTACACCCCCCCCACATTATTATCCTACCTTGGTCAAATAATTGTTTACAATACTTGAATTTGAAAACGCTTTAAAGTATTTAAAGAATTACTTGACCCAGGTCTGGTTATTAACTTTTAATGTGTAGAAATGATCCAGTAGCAAATGATGTAGATGTGTACAGGGTAGGGTGTACAAAGCAATACTCTTTTATTTGTCATACCTTTAAATGCAAAAACATATATTTTATATATTATGTAATCCTCAGGCAGAAAAGTACTTTTAACAAGTCATCATGGGTTGAGGCCAAATTAAAAGTAACAAAGCAGAAAGAGGTGATGTTGTGGAGTTTCTCTCCTCTCTTAATCTTGTTTCCTTCTCCCTTCAACTGAACTAAGACTGTTTTCTCTCTTTTTTTTTCCTCTTTCTCTTTTTTCTCTTCTTGTCTCTCTTCCCTCCCCCTTTCCTCTTTCTCCCTGCTCCAATATCACCCCTAGAATTCCCTGTTCACTTTTCTTTTTTTGACAAAATCGAGAACTACTGTTAGTATACGTTGCGTGAGGTAAAAGCACACCCTGTCCACTTTGACTAGGACTTCAAGTTCTACACTTCTAACAATTCATCCCCATTGGTCATGTGCCCTCTTTGGTTGTACAGACTCAGTGACCAGAAGACAAGGCACATTGCTGCCCAGTCCCCAGTCCATTGATCAATGTGTTTTGACACAGAACAATTTAGGTTTCATTGGCTGTAGGCTCCTGTGAATGATAATGGCACAATTGGTCCAATGTTAGACGTCACATTCCATTAAATCTTAATTTCTCAGTGGCCTGACTGAATTGAATTATAGGTGGGTATAGTCAACACATACATAAACAAACACACACACACACATACACACACATAGACACACAAACACACACGCATACCCATAAACACACACATACGCATACACACACATACGTACACACAAATGCATACACACACACACACACACACATACACACACACACATACGTACACACATATGCATACATACACAAACATACGCACACAAACACATACCCATACACACACATACACACATACGTACACACATACACAAACACACGCATGCACATACAAACACATACAAAAACATACACACGTATACACATACACACACACATCCACAAACATATGCATACACACACACACATGCACACACACACATACACGCATACACACACATACACGTATGCACACTGTCTGTGCTAAAGCTTTGGTGTAAAAGGGTTGTGAGAAGCTTTGTGCCAGATCATATTTCTGTGACACACCTCATATCTACAGTGATTTATTTTTGGTTTGTGGCCCATAAAATACTATTTTTATAATGGTCTAAAATAGTTTAAAAGTGTTTGTAAATGTCAGTTATCTACACAAGGGCTGGGCAACCTTGGTCCTGGTCTGGTTTTTGTTTGATCCGAGCTTGATTGCAGAGTTTCATCAATTATCAAGAGTCTGAGTTTGAATATTCAGAGTGTGAATGGTGAAACATTGAGTACCTTCAGCACATGGTCACCAGTGTTCATTAAGCCTAATAATAACACAGTTCTGTAGTTAGGGGTTTGGATGGAGCCAAAATCGGTAACATCTCTGGCACTCCACGGTAGCCTACCCCTGATCCACACTAAAATGGGGCAAATGTGTTTTCGAGAGGCCTATTGTGTGGGTTTTTGCAGGTCACCTTCCCAGAGTGTTAATCTCTCGTTTCAACCTGCAGGTGGAAGCAAGAGCACGGAGAGCATGGCCGGAGAGGAAACTCACGGATAGAGGGTGGGGGGGGGAGAATTATTATTTTTTTAATTTAATTTTTAATTATAATTTTTTTTAAATTTAACTAATTGTTAATTGTTTATGTGTAGCTCCAATCGAGAGGATGCTTCTTTTTTTTTTCTTTTTTTTTTTTTTTTTTTTAAGAATCATAATTTCCTTTTTCTTTTTTTTTCTGGAACATGGTAAATGAGCCACGGCTGAGACTTAAGGACTGTGGGAGGCGGAGCCTAAAGTGCCACATAGACCCACAGCAGACAGACAGACAGCACACAGACCCACAGCAGACAGCAGACAGACCCACAGCATTCCTCGCTGTGCAGTAGGTGTGGCTGCCGGGGGGGGTAGTCCCTCCTCCTGCTCCTTTGTGTACACCTTATTTCTCCATATGTTTTCCCCCACTGGCAATTTCAAAATTATTTTATATATATACACACACACACACACACACACACACCTTAAGGTGTGCACGAGTGTGTCTGCCTGTGTGTGCATGTATCTGTGTCTCTGTGTGTGACTGACAGTTTGCCTGTGTGTGTGTGTGTGTGTGTGTGTGTGTGTGTGTGTGTGTGTGTGTGTGTGTGTGTGTGTGTGTGTGTGTGTGTGTGTGTGTGTGTGTGTGTGTGTGTGTGTGTGTGTGTGTGTGTGTGTGTGTTCTATGCATGCCTCATCCATCCTTTCTTCCTTTTCAAAATCTCCATCGAATTACACTGAATTAGACATCAGCCCCCCCCTTCAATAGTAGTCACTCTTCTTCAGAAGTCACTTCATGTAATGTGGCTTTCAGTAAAGTGGGCAAATTCCTGTGTGTGTGTGTGCATGTGCATGTGTGTGTGTGTGTGTGTGTGTGTGTGTGTGTGTGTGTGTGTGTGTGTGTGTGTGTGTGTGTGTGTGTGTGTGAGTGTGTGTGTGTGCACACCCAGTCTTCTCAGCCAAGTGTGTGTGGTTATACTGGGTATTTGTAGAGTGCGAGAACATGCAACATTTTGTCCACCAGGCAGTGCCAAAGTCATTCCTAAGATATCAGGCCCTCAGGGCCTTGTTCCTCCTGTTCGTGTGTGTGTGTGTGTGTGTGTGTGTGTGTGTGTGTGTGTGTGTGTGTGTGTGTGTGTGTGTGTGTGTGTGTGTGTGTGTGTGTGTGTGTGTGTGTGTGTGTGTGTGTGTGTGTGTGTGTGTGTGTGTGTGTGTGTGTGTGTGTGTGTGTGTGTGTGTGTGTGTGTGTGTGTGTGTGTTTGGTCAGTGTTTGATTCAGGGAGAACTTTATGCAGTGTTGTCCAGAAATAGGATGCCACCCAGCCATGCCCTCTCTGCCAGTGTGGAAATGTGCGTGTGTCTGTCTGTCTGTCTGTCTGTCTTGTCTGTGTATCCGTCCATTCTAGGAGATGCATAATAAGACTAAGGTCAATGGCAGATTTGCACAAAGTGTTTATCCTGTGCACTATAATTGTTTATTTTTCTTGGTGATACGGTACGTCCAGAATCGCTATTCTCTAATGCCATTTCACTGGCCCCTATGTCAGTGTGCACGCCAATATATACACAAAAGAGCTTATTAGCTCATTTTTACCACACTATGTAAACAGTATTTGGTGCCTAATATTAATGTTGTGAAATACTGTGACTGGAGACACGTTACCACCATCAAAAACATGGAAACCTTTTTAGTTTTGTTTTGAAAGAGCTTTTTATTCACCCGTCTCAGTCATACTCACATACATCTCTCTCTCTCTCTCTCTCTCTCTCTCTCTCTCTCTCTCTCTCTCTCTCTCTCTCTCTCTCTCTCTCTCTCTCTCTCTCTCTCTCTCTCTCTCAATATTGAATTCAAAATGTTTTATTGGCTCTCTTTCTCTTTCATACTTTTCTGCAACTCTTCTTTCTTCTTCCCCCACCACGTATCTACCGCTGTAATCTGTACTCCATTAATGTGTGCCAACTCGGACCGAACTCCTGCTCACATACTGGGCTTGAGATTTGCCAACAGGACGGAGAAGGCTTCCATTAAATGTGGAAGTTCCTCGTTCTTTTTATTCTTCTCCTCTCTTGAGCCCAGTAGGGTTTTTTTTATTAACATTCCAGCTTACATTATTGTATTTTGTTGTGGAAACCACATGTTGTATGTGTTTTTGTCTGCGTGTGCATGTGCGTGTGCGTGTGCGTACATATACAGAGAGAGAACAGAGATTTGTGAACAGTTCTCATTCTCATCGGTCAGTATTGAGTCTTTGAGGACGCCTTCAGGAAAATCTTTTACTATTAAAATGTGTAACTGCATGCGCAGGTTAAGGACATATTCTTAACATTTGTATTGTTCATCCATATATATTTTCGAGAGCCACGGAGACTTAACAATGTGTTTGGACTCGTATGCTGTTGAAAACAGTTGCGTTCAGGATACTATTTTAAAACGGGCCCTTTTTCCTCAAAATCTTTAGATTTATTTACAATAATGAACAAGTACTAAGAGGAAACAATTAATTTTGTGATTCCAAGTAAATATTTTTCAGCTGTTGAAATATACTGTATTGTTTGCCCTGCTGTAAAACTGCATTTATATTGTAACAAAAGATTGAATGTATACTGTAAATGAATAATCATTTATTGTGCTACTATACCTAATGGGATACATGCTAGGGGTTTGGAGGTGCTAGAGATTACTGTATATTAATATATAAATATACACACACTTCTATGTATAATAGAGAATATATATTGAAGATGCTAATAGCTGGTAGATAAAACTTTTGTTTTTCAGGTACAAGAATATAATGCTGTTACCAGGGGAAAATGAAGTCTAGGTATTATTTTTTACCAGTTTCTTCCTTTTTAGAAAAAACTTCTTTTTGTTGTAGAATTTCTCATTTTTTCTAGAATTTTAGAAGTCCTGTGTGTATAAACCATTGCATTGAATTACTTCATGGTAAACTGAATGGTATTTCATAGGGAATAAACAAACTCATACAAACTCATTCTTTGTTTATTTATTGTATTTATTTTTATAGCATCGTTTTGCTTGCTTTTTTGCAAAGGTAAAATGAATCACGAAGATGAGAAAACTTGTTAAGTCAGAGAAGCTCAATTCTGTAACAAGAATTCTCTATCTAAGCCAGGGGTGTCAAAGTCCATCGAGGGCTGACAGTATGCAGGTTTTTATTTCAACCAGTGCACTACACCAGGTCATTTCAATGAGTTCCCCTCCTTGGTTGAAGAAATTAGTTACTAAGTGAAATCACCTGGTGTAGTGCATTGGTTGCAATAAAAACCTGCATACTGTCAGCCCTCAATGGAATGATTTTGACACCTGTGCTCCACACCTGACTTTTTTGAGTTATTGAAACTGAACGGAGCTTGTCAGGTCGGCATTGTTTTCAAACCTTTAAAACATTCAAACAACTTCACTAAAGAGGGCAAGTGTGCCGTTTGTTTATGAATGAAACAATGCATGTACAGTGCATCCGGAAAGTATTCACAGCGCTTCACTTTTTCCACATTTTGTTAGGTTACAGCCTTATTCCAAAATTGATTAAATTCATTTTTTCTCAGAATTCTACACACAATACCCCATAATGACAAAGTGAATTTTTTTTGCAAATGTATTAAAAATACAAAAATAAAATATCACATGTTTATAAGTATTCACGCCATTTGCTATGACACTCAAAATTATGCTCAGGTGCATCCTGTTTTCACTGATCATCCTTGAGATGTTTCTAGAACTTCATTGGAGTCCACCTGTGGTAAATTCAATTGATTGGACATGATTTGGAAAGGCACACACCTGTCTATATAAGGTCCCACAGTTGACAGTGCATGTCAGAGTAAAAACCAAGCCATGAAGTTCTAGGAACTCTCCATAGACCTCCGAGATAGAATTGTGTTGAGGCATAGATGTGGGGAAGGGTATAAAAATATTGCTAAAGCATTGAAAGCACCCAGGAGAACAGTGGGCTCCATTATTGTGAAATGGAAGAAGTTTGGAACCACCACAACTCTTCTTAGAGCTGGCGCCTGGCCAAACTCAGTAACCGGGCAAGAAGGGCCATGGTCAGGGAGGTAACCAAGAACCCAATGGCCACTCTAAGAGAGCTTCAGAGTTCCTCTGCAGTGATGGGAGAACCTGGCAGAAGGACAACCATCTCTGCACCACTCCATCAATCAGGCCTTTTTGGTAGCACTTGGCATTCAGGCCAAAAAGTTCAATTTGTGTCTCATCAGACTTTTATCTTCCGTCTAGCCACTACCGTCTGATTGATGGAGTGCTGCAGAGATGTTTGTCCTTCTACCAGGTTCTCCCATCGCTGCAGAGGAACTCTGAAGCTCTCTTAGAGTTCTTGGTCACCTCCCTGACCATGGCCCTTCTTGCCCGGTTACTGTGTTTGGCCAGACGGCCAGCTCTAAGAAGAGTTGTGGTGGTTCCAAACTTCTTCCATTTCACAATGATGGAGCCCACTGTTCTCCTGGGTGCTTTCAATGCTCTAGCAATGTTTTTATACCTTTCCCCACATCTATGCCTCAACACAATTCTATCTCAGAGGTCTATGGAGAGTTCCTAGGACTTCATGGCTTGGTTTTTACTCTGACATACACTGTCAACTGTGGGACCTTATATAGACAGGTGTGTGCCTTTCCAAATCATGTCCAATCAATTGAATTTACCACAGGTGGACTCCAATGAAGTTCTAGAAACATCTCAAGGATGATCAGTGAAAACAGGATGCACCTGAGCTAAATTTTTGGTGTCATAGTAAACAGCGTGAATACTTATGTACATGTGATATTTTATTTTTATTTTTTTATTACATTTGCAAAGATTTCTAAAAACCTTTTTTCACTTTGTCATTATGGGGTATTGTGTGTAGAATTCTGAGGAAAAAAAAAATAATTTTATCCATTTTGGAATAAGGCTGTAACATAACAAAATGTGGAAAAAGTGAAGCGATGTGAATACTTTCCAGATGCCCTGTACATTATGACACATTTTCATTTTTCTAAAGAAAACGGCTTTCACTCATACCACATGACATGTGCAAAAACAAATTTGGGTGGCCGCGGTCTCAATATTCTTCAAGAATATTCATTTCTGGTTGAGGTTGGTCACAGCCAATGGTAACCAACTGACAAGTGAAATTATTTTGATAATAAATATATATTCCTGACAGGGGGGACTTTTTATCTTTGTGTACCCATTGCCCATTTGTCTGCCCAAGCAGTTTTTTCTGAATAAGGTGGCGGAAACTAACAGAAAAATCGGACATTCTTTGAGTACAAATGTTTATATTCGATAAAAAGAAGTGTAATCTGAACATAATGTCTTCTTTTTTTTTTCCTTTATGTCTTGCGTAAGACAATTGTTCTATTTGCTTTGGGTGAATATACAGTAGTTAGTGTTTTGTGGGTGCCTAAAGAGATCAAATGTATGTCCTCAAAATGACAGGCTTGAGCTTGAATCACCAGACTTTCCTATGAAGCTGGCACATTAATCTCAAAAACCAAAATGGTTTTACTGGAAGTATAATATACTCACAGTACACTTTTGAGTGCCTAAGGTACATGCAAGTGAGTTGCTGCTTGAAGTTATAATGCTTATAGAGCGTGGTAGATGTACTATCATAGTACGCAGGTCCCGGCACGGATCTCTGCATGCCTGGCTGACATCTCTGCCTGGATGTCCACCCATCACCTGAAGCTGAACCTGGGGAAGACTGAGCTGCTCTTCCACCCTGCGAATGGCTCCCCGATGATTGATGCTTCAATCACCGTGGAAGGCTCCATAGTGTCTCCGTCTCAGTCTGCTAGGAGTCTTGGACTGACCCTGGACGACCAGCTGTGCTTCTCGGGCCACATCGCATCGATCACTCGGACTTGCCAATTCTCCCTCCACAACATCCGGAGGATCCGACCGTTCCTCACACAAGAGGCCACACAACTCCTGGTCCAGGCCCTGGTGATCTTGCGTCTGGACTACTGCAATTCCTTGCTGGCAGGCCTACCGGCCTGTGTCATCAAGCCACTGTAACTAGTCCAGAACGCTGCCGCTCGCCTGGTGTTCAACCAACCAAACTTCACCCACGTCACCCCTATACTCTCCTCTCTGCACTGGCCCTGGCCCATCGAAGCACGCATCAGATTCAAATCACTGGTGCTGACTTTTCAGGAGGCTAGAGGAACTGCCCCCCCTTACCTCCAGACACTCATCACACCCTACACCCCAGCCAGACCCTTCCGCTCAGCCTCCTCTGGCAAACTTACTGTCCCATCCCTCCGGGCGCCCGGCAGCCGTTCCTCGTGGTCTTGCCTCTTCTCTGTCCTGACCCCTCGGTGGTGGAACGACCTTCCGCAATTGGTCAGGACCGCGGAATCACTTGCAATCTTCCGCAAGAGACTCAAAACCCACCTTTTCAGATTCCACTACCACTGAATCCTGTACATCTACTCAATTGTCATCACCACTGCTAACTTGCTCAACAATTCTTGTATATATATCCCTGCCTTCTCATTTTATAAAAAAAATAAAAAATAACTAACCTTTAATTTCCCAGTGTTACAGGTATGGTATGCAGCTGCCTACAACGATGTCTATTAGTGTATTGCTGCACTGATCTTGTGCGCAAACTATGATTGTTCCTACCATGTATTAATGCACATCTTGTAAGTCGCTCTGGATAAGAACGTCTGCTAAATGATTAATATTTAATATAAAATGTCATAACAAAGCTCTTCATATCTCCAGGTCAGTAGTAGTAGTTTATAGTAGCAGGTGCCATTTTAACATCACGTCACTTTTGTGTTAGAAATGGCATTTACCCATGGAAGTTCCCATGTGGTTAATGCCCCCCTCCCCACACACGAGTGAATGATTTCCAGGAAAATCTGCTGGGGTGGGTTTCATAGCCACACCTCCTTTGTTGAAACCATTTGACCACGCAGGAGGCCGGAAGAGGAGGGCTTAAAGGTTTTTTTTAAAACTTTTGACAGGCTGTCACCGGACACCTTGAAATTGTTGACTGTGCTGAGCTTTTGTTTCTTCTACACTGTGCACAGAAAAACACCAGTATGATTCCTGCAGATTTGACACATTTTAAAGACACTATCTATTTTCACCAATATCCATAACAAAATTATTATTTTATATGACTACGTGTAGTGTTTTCAAGTTCTACCAGCATTTAAATAGTTAATATCATCACCTTAAAATTGTCAAGTTTTTCAAAAAACAGAATAAACTGAACCAAATATAGAATATATGATATTTATTAATCATTTCACACTAAAAGGTTATGACAATATATGACTATTGACATACAAATAACGCTGTCTGTCAATTATGTAGCATAGGAGGATTAGATTACTTAGGCTAATTTACGAACATGCCGTTGTGACTTTGTGCAATTTTAAACCTGACTTAGGCAAAATTACTTCTGGAGTAAGTGATTTAGGCAAGCAGCTGCCATCTTGAAAGCTTGTAAAATTGCCTAAGTCACAAGCTTGACGTAGGCCATTATACTACCGGGGTAGGAACAGCATGATCTTTTCAATTAATGATGTAGGCAATTTTACCAGAGGTGGCCAGCATGAAGAGATGACTTAGGCAAAAAAATAATTTTCCTTAGGCCATTATTATAAGAAGGTGATGAAATGTTTCGTCCCATAACTGCAACATTCACCAAAGGCTTTGAACATTTGAACTTTGGGTGGACACTGTTGCCGGGACACTGTTGCCGTCCCCAGTGTGCAGAGCCAAGCTTTTCTTGCGTGGATACATCAGTTTGCAGCTAGCCAGTAAGTTAGGTAGCAAACGAGCCAGTTAGTTTGGAAGTTAGCTTTCTAAATATCTGGCCATGCTTGTATTATTTTATACATATCTCAGCATCCTGGTGGCCTGTTTTGCTGCTGTGACATGCAGCTTTTACAGTGCTTTATGTGACAGAAGTGCATAACTTTTAGGACATAAATTATGAACAGTGAGAGTATAATGATTATAACACAATCTCAACATTGGGGGGCATGATGCTGTCCCCGTTACCTGCGACACTTGCCCATGACTGATCGGTCTGGGCTTAGCCTTAGTCTCAGCTCTTGGCTCACCGTCTGAATATATTTGTTCCAATTTTTCTGCCCTAAAAGTGTCTTGAGGTCAAAGTAGTCTTTAGTCAAAGTGTCTTTAGTCAAATTTCACTCAAAGTATGCCTGGAGTAGCCCAATTTCTTTTAAAATTCTTTAAACCGTTTGGCGTAATGTGTCATGCGTTACACGCTGAAGTTGACGGCAAAGATACATAAACAGGATGTGAGGCATATCATTTGACCTGCATTGCTAATGCCTTCCTGAGCTTGTAGGCTAAATGTTTGCACCATCCATCCAATAAGCAGCGATTGGCACATTTCGCTCGGACCCCATTAATTGCCGATTGCAGCTATATTATCTTTAATACTAATTGTATATCTTTAACATTAATATTAACACATAATTGTATTTCTTTTGTAAACAGTATATAATAATAAATTCAGTCTGTGGTTGGTTTATGGATTTTCAAATAATAAATTCAACACAGAATAAGTCTGTGGTTGGTTTATGTCACCAACCTTTTGAAACTTTTCAAGTATAGGGCTACCAGTTTGTCATGAAATAACTAATTTGTTTTGCCTTTAGTTATATATTATTATTAATGATAAATGATTCATCTGTGAAGACACAACGTTAATGATTTTCATTATCAACAATGAATAAGTTCAATATTGCAATATTTATTTCTATTAATCTCAGCAATTGTTTACATTTTCAGATGATCACCTACTACATTTCTGGAAAAATGTCCCATTTGCCTAGATGACAAGAAAGGACTCACGGTAGAGGGCTGGTTGGGCACTGTGTTGTGTGGCCTAGATGAAAGGAAGGAACGGTAGAGGGCTTTGTGTGTGTGTGTGTAACCAAACAATGGAGATTTTCACAGTTCCTTTTTGCCCATGCAGACAGATGAAAGTGAGAAGTTGCACACAAAAGGGGAAGCAGTAAGTGGATGTGAAACAAATTGTGATTGAGGCATCAGCAGGGCCTGGCTCGATATGTCATCCTAAACATTCCAAGAAAAACTCCTGATACTGTTTGAAATGTTAGAATTCAATCCATTAATTTGCTTAGCAGGCAATCGTATCCAGAGCAACATGCATAGCTTGTTATTATCATTTACACACTATTCGTTTAGACGGCTGGATATTTTTCCAGACATAATTCAGGTTAAGTGTGTTTATCAAGGGCACAACAGCAGTGGGGCAATCCCTACCTGTGTTTTGAAGTTGTTGGGGTGGACAGCCAAATACCATTCCCCGATCGGGGCTGATGACCAGGGCCGGTCTGGTAGAGAAGGGTTTCGAACCATGTCTCTGACAGGCAGCGCACACCATATCAGACCAGCCAAAATAGACCGCTATGCTATCCGCCACCGTGTTTTGAAGTTTTAACCTACACTACATTGCTGCCCCATGAAACATGGAAATAACATGTCTGATGGCATTTTCAGCCTGGAGCCCTATGATCCAAAGTGATTTATAGTGTCCAAACTCAAGTCTATATAGTTTTGCGTGTGTGTGTGTGTGTGAGTTCAGCTTCCTGAATCATGTGGCACAGTCCTGCATTGTGACTCATTGTCTGGTATCCTGCAATGACGAAATTTGTCCCACATTTAAAATAAAATAACATTACAGAATGCCCCCCCCCGCCTACCCATCCCCACTCAACAAACATTTCAGTTTTCTCTTGCCTTTTGATTACTGTTTTCCCATCCCATGGTGTGCCACAAAATCATCTTACTTGCTGTATTTGTAGTGTTAGGATCTGGTCACCCTCTGTGTGGGATATGTGTGACCCTAATCCTAACAAGTCACTTTTAGAGACCCAGGATTGACTGCAATCCCATACTTCCAGACATCTGAGTCTGAGTGAGTGAGATTATCACAATGATTGTCAGCGTGTGCATAAGCAGGGTGTGTGGGAGGAATGTTGCTCATTCATACTGGAATATTTGAGCCATTATCTGTAAACCTTGTCTTGGCTGTTGTGCTTTCACACCGTGCAGTCAGTCAGTGAAAGCTGTAGGCTGGTGGAATTTCCAGGGTGAGGGGGGTTGGCAGGGGTATTTTTCTTATCAATGTAGGCACGCGATGTGCATGGGCAATTAGAATATACATAAAAAACATTTGTTTTATTTAGTTTGCTTTGAATTGATAAAAAAAAAAAAAAAAGTTCTGACTGTTCTAATATAATAATAATATAATAATATACACCATTTAACAGATGCTTTTATCCAAAGCAACTCACAGTAGTGAATGCATACATTTTCAGTATATGTGGCCCCAGTGGGGATTGAACCCACAACCTAAGCGTTGCCAATGCTGTGCTCTACCAACTGAGCCACAGAGAACCTAATTTGTTCTAATGTTGGTGTGAGTTCTGACTGTGTTCTGGTGTTGGTGTGCGTTCTGTGTTCTGATGTTGGTGTGCGTTCTGACTGTGTTCTGGTGTTGGTGTGGATTCTGTGTTCTGGTGTTGGTGTGTTCTGACTGTGTTCTGGTGTTGGTGTGAGTTCTGTGTTCTGGTGTTGGTGTGCGTTCTGACTGTGTTCTGGTGTTGGTGTGGATTCTGACTGTGTTCTGGTGTTGGTGTGGATTCTGTGTTCTGATGTTGGTGTGGATTCTGACTGTGTTCTGGTGTTGGTGTGGATTCTGTGTTCTGGTGTTGGTGTGCGTTCTGACTGTGTTCTGGTGTTGGTGTGGATTCTGTGTTCTGGTGTTGGTGTGCGTTCTGACTGTGTTCTGGTGTTGGTGTGGATTCTGTGTTCTGATGTTGGTGTGCGTTCTGACTGTGTTCTGGTGTTGGTGTGAGTTCTGACTGTGTTCTGTGTTCTGATGGATCAGGCAGGCCATGAAAAGGGAAGGTACACACCTAAGAGCTGACTCTCCTTAATAATGACAATAACACCAAAACGGGGAAACCCCAAGATTGTTCGTCAGCACGGAGAACTATGAGGCCTCACCCAGGGCTTTCACATCACCTTTTTACACTGTGGTGAAATTGGAGCAGAAAGTTAACAATCTCTAATGTGGACGTTCGTATGGTGGCCTTTGTTATGTGGTATGAATTTCAGCAATGACAATGATTAGACTAGCTTCCTGTTCCTCTAGCCATTGTAATCATTGTAGAAAACTCTGGGGACCCATGAAAGGTTTCCAGAGCATTGGGGAACATTATGGTTAGATTCCCATTTGGTTGTGAGATAATGCTATGGTACGTCTCCCAAACAGTCCTAGAACATATTTACTGTTCCAAATCAAACTCACAGAGAAAATTCCAGGCATGCTGCATATATAATAATAATAATATAGGTATTATTATTTACGTTCAGAATTTGTTTCAGATTTTCTCCCATTTTCTCCCAATTTAGTAGTCAATTACACCCTCTATTTTTCATTATCAGACCTTGTATTGCGAGTTCGTTGCCGTAGCCCTGTGACCGGCAGTGACAGAGGCAAAGTATCGTCTCCTCCGAGACAGCACTCGCTAAGTCTGTCGACTGTAACTCCGGTACTTCATAGCCACTCCTATATGCAGCGAACTCATGTCGGCTTCCCTCCCTCCTTCCTGGGGCGGACAACCAATTGCCACCCCCTAGTGGCACTCCTGGCCATAGCCGACTCTGGCGCGGCCAGTGGAATCGAACCCTGGTCACAGTGGCCAGAGTCTAACGTTGTAACCGCTAGACCACCCGGGAGGCCCCATAATATATTATTATTACCCTCACTTTCCAGGAATGTTCTAGGAACTAAAAATTGTTAGCTGGGTAGTTCAGCAAGACCAGCACCCCCTGCAGTTTCAAGTCTGCAACTGCACTACTGTTATTCCGTTGGTTGCAGGCTTCTATTGGCTGTTTAATAATGAATAATAATGTTTAATAATGTGTTACTTTCTTTTTTTTCCTTTTATTTCCCAGTTTTTTCTCCCAATTTGGTTGCCAATTATACCCTCTATTTATCTCAATTCACCCTCCCCCCACGAGTCCGCCACCTGTCCTCCGGGGCGAGACATTATTTCCAGGCCGATTTTTTTCCGTCTCTTCCGAGACAGAAATCTACCACGGACGTCTTTTTCCTGCTCCTCGACGGACTCGTGCCGGCTCACCCTCCCCCCTTCCCCGGAGGCGGACAGCCAAACGCCGCCTCCGATCGGAGCTGACGACCAGGGCCAGTCTGGTAGAGATGCGGGTTTTGAACCACGTCCCTGACAGGCAGCGCACACCACACCGGACCAGCCAAAGTGTGGTGCGTTAGACCGCTACGGTATCCGCCAGCCCATAATGTGTTACTTTCGACACAAAAATAATTGTAAAAAAAATAAGGACATAATAATGTTTAATGATGATGAGAATATGTCGTTCAGCCCATCTAAGCTTGTCATTTTGGCGACCGTCTAGGACTATTTTCCACAAACTATTTTATAATCTATGGATAAGTAACATGTACAGGTGTGTGTACAATGTAGATGCATTCTTTAAATATGCATAGCTGGCCTCCTGGATGGGGTAAAGGTGAGAGCGTCCGACTAGAATGCAAGTTGCCCACTGCGGCTGGGGTTCGATTCCTGGCTGCGCCAGTCCAGCTTTGACCGGGAGTGCCGCTAGGGAGCGGTAGTTGGCTGTCCCCCCCAGGGAGGGGGGAGAGAAGCCGGTATGAGCTCGCTGCAGAAAGGGGGAACCCATGTTCACCCCATGTTAAAGCCTTGCTTTTCTGCAGAGAGCAGTGTCTCTCAAGATGAAAATGCCCCTGTCCATAGAGCTTGATTAGTCATACAGTGGTTTGAGAAGCACAACACTATTACAGTTATTTTCAATTGCTAACATGCATTGGTCAAAACTGAAGTCACATTGTCAAAACTCTTCACACAGTCAGCGAAACAGAAGTCTATGTGGACCAAACTGTGAATAATTTTTCATTGCTTTCACACAAAATGCATTCAATTACCACATTTTCCCAAATCCATGAACTCTTTTCTCATTCATACTCCACCACCCGCAAAACACTATATATTTGCAGAACATTTTTCAAATGCTAACACACTGTTTTCAAAAATATTAAAAACACATTCAAAACAGAATGAGGGAGCTAACATCACAATGTGTGCAGCACTGTCCAATGATGGTTTGCTGTTACACAAACCACTCATTGGCCCCTACAATACAGAGAGGCTAATTTATTTTCTGGATGGTCTGCATAATCGGCTTGTGCCAGCGGAGGAGAGAGGGGCAGGAAACTCCCCTACCTTCGTTGTTGTGTGGGATAATGTGGCATTCCACCACTCTGCTGCAGTCACAAACTACTATTCCTGCCTCCATACTCCCCCTTCCTAAACCCCATAGAGGAGTTTTTCTCTGTGTGGAGGTGGAAGGTGTATGACCACCGTCCACATGACCAGATGTCCTTACTGGATGCCATGAATGCGGGGTGTGGAGACATTTCTCCTGAAGACTGCCAGGGTTGGATTAGACATTCCAGAAGATACTTTCCAAGATGCATCACCAGAGAAGACATAAGATGTGATGTTGATGAGAAATTGTGGCCAAATGCAGGAGAGAGGGAGAACTAGAACCCTCACAGTACTGTACAGCAGGGGTCCCCAACCACCGGTCCGCGGCCCGGTACAGGTCCGTGAGGCATTTGGTACCGGGCCGCACAGAAATAATAAAAACGTTTTAATTTGAATTTTATTTCCATTTGATTGACTATCGCAGTCTGCAGGGTGTTTTATTGTGAAAAATGACCACTTCCGTCTGTGCCTCTTTTCCGCACTTGTCTCCGTTTTTTTCCATACACCCCCTGGTCCGTGGAAAAATGGTCTTGCATGAAACCGGTCGGTTGGGGACCGCTGCTGTACAGTATGAGTGATTATACTATACGTGTTATTGTTTTTTTGTGATTATTATTGCAGCCCTGGAATTTCAGGAAATATATATTTTTTGTTTCAACTTTTTATTTTTCACAAGTAAATTATGTTCTATATGCATAAATAAAGGATATTGAAGCAAATTGCTGCATTTCTGATTAATTCTTGTTACATATACTTTAGTACAGTCAATAAAGTGAAAAGGTGTTATTCTTATTCTATAATGAAGTACTGATTTATGTGAAAAATAATTAAAACTTCAAAGATTCAAGACTCAAGATTCAAGATTAACTTTATTGTCCCACAAAGTGGAAAATTTGGCTTGGGCTTTCACCCATGCTGCAGCCGTAAAAAGACAGACATTCCACATACAAAAAACATACAAAAATGACCTGCTGGTCATTCCACATACAAAAAACATACAATGATCTGCACAAATCCAAAAAAGTTCATCATTTATGTAATGCTCCCTGTTGTTAGTGTTTTTTAGGTCAGTGTGTTATGAGTGACAATGTATGCTTTCTGAGTGAGAATTGTTGCCAGTGTTATGGTCAAACAAGCTTATTTTGAGACATGATGAAGTGTTTTGGTGGTTTGAGTGAGTTTTGGAAGTGAGATTAACTGTTTGGCCATGATGCATGTTGGTAATGCAGACTGTATGAAGAGTTTTGAAAAAGTGGCTTCAGTATTGACCGATGCTTGTTAGCAATTGAAAAAAACTGTAATGTTATCATGGCCCTCTTTGACTAATTCCACTGATGAGTCTTTACAGCTTCCTTGAACCTACAGAAGCCCTAAAACCATGCCTGCTAGGCCTGATTACTCATCACACACTATACTGGGCATCCTCATAGACACTACACAAACCTGTGTCTGCATCAGATCCCACAAAAAAAGTATCTCTACATCTTGCAAAATATTCCCCTGTACATCTGATTGGCAACATAATTTGATTTCCAATGTCATTACTGCAAATGAGAATTGAGCTCTCATTTTATTTGGATTTGGGATTTCTTCCCACTGATAAACACAAAAATCTCTATAATGTCAAATACAACTAACAACTCTAAAGCTTTTTCATAATTACAAATAAAGAACAGACAATAATTGATTCCATAAGTATTCACCCCTCCATAAGTCACACCTAAATAAACTCTGGTGCAATCAATTGTCTTCAGAGGTCACATCATTATTTGATTGGAGTCCAATTAAGGTGTTTCAAATTATTGCAAATTAAATACACCTGTCTGTGAGAGGTCCTACAGTTGGTTTGTGAATTTCCAAACAAGAGCTTCATCATGAAAACCAAAGAAAAGAAATTCTAAGCAAATCTGAGAAAAGGTTCTTCAAAAGTACCAATCAGTGGAAGGATATAAGAAGATTTTGAAGACTGAATAGCAGAGCACCATTAAGTCCATCATAAACAAATGGAGGGAATATGGCACAACTGTGAATTTGCCTAGAACAGGCTGTCCTCCAAAACTAGTCTGTGTGTGTTTGTTAAGTGACTGAGTAGAGTGCTTCCTGTGTGTATGGGAAAGCGAGAGAGAGAGGGCTCACACTGAGAATTGAATGCTGCACCTGTTACCACAGTCTGTCTTAATCTAGGTCATTTCCTATTGCATGCATGTTTAAAGCTCACATTAGACTTGCATCTAGGTCAGTGGCGTGGTGTGACGTGATTAAAACTACCTTTGACTGTAACTCAAAAGCTGTAAATTCCACCGGATAAAATAGAGACCTGCAGGGACGCAAATACATTTCCTGGCCTAGCAGGAGGCTTATAAGTATCAATGCAAAGAGCCAAAAGGCAAGCGCTGGTATGGAAATATGATGCCAAATTTAATTCTCAAAGAAAATAGCAAACATGAAATCTCTAAGATAATAGAAAGTGTACACAGTGTTTATAATACAGACTGACTATCAATGCAGTATCCACCAAATGTATTCACATGTTATGAGATTGGGGAACATATTGGGGGAATTGTTGACCATTCCTCGACACAGAATCTTTAAAGATCCTTCAGATCCTTTGGTTTGTACTTTTGTTCCTCCGTTGGTACCCTCTTAATTTCAAGCCACACATTTACGATCGGGTTCAAATGGTCATTGGAAAACAGTAATTTTGTGATGAGTTAGCAAGGTCTTGGTTGATTCAAAGATATGCTTGGGATCCTTGTTTTGCCGAAAGATCCAATTATGGCCAAGTTTCAGATTCCACTCCGCCTCCTCTGGCAAACTGACTGCCGCATCCATCCGGGCTCCTGACCCCTCGCTAGTGAAACCACTCTCCCTGCAGTTCCTGGCGCTCACGGAGACGTGGATCACTCCTCAGAACACGGCCACCCATGCTGCTCTCTCCGCTGCCTACACCTTCTCCCACACTCCACGACCCACAGGTAGAGGTGGAGGGACAGGTATACTGATCTCCCCCCTGTGGAGATTTGGTATTGTTCTTCTTCCTCACTTCTGACCCTCCTCCTTTGAATTTCATGCTGTCACTGTCACTGTTCCATGTAAACTGCACATCATTGTTCTTTATCACCCTCTAGGTCCACTGGGGAGTTTCCTAGATGAGATGGATGCCCTACTCAGCGCTTTCCCTGAGGATGGCACTCCCGTCTTACTCCTCGGTGACTTCAACCTGCCGCTGGAGACCCCTCAGGCCTCTGCATTCCTCCCCCTGCTTCAGTCCTTCGACTTCACCCTGGCTGAATCCCCATCCACCCACAAGGCTGATCTTGAACTGGACTTGATCTTCACTAGGAATTGCGCATCACCCAACATTATGGTATCTCCTCTACATGTGTCTGACCATTGCTTTCTGTCTTTCTCCCTCCCCCTCCCCTCTGTGCCTAAACCATCCTCACCTGCTCCCACTGTCCTTGTCCATCGCAACCTCCGCTCTCTCTCCCCCGCTGCCCTGTCAGCTACTGTTCTATCTTCCCTTCCCCCTACTGATGCCTTCTCTCACCTACCTGCTGAGGAGGCATCGTCCACCCTACTTTCCTCTCTCTCCTCCTCCTTTGACTCACTCTGTCCTCTATCCACTAAACCTGTGCGCCTCCGACCCCCCACCCCCTGGCTAACCAACTCCATTTGGGCTAATGGAGAAAATCCAAATCCCCTGTCCACCCATCACCTGAAGCTGAACCTGGGGAAGACAGAGCTGCTCTTCCTCCCAGCACGGATCTCTGCATGCCTGGCGGACATCTCCGCATGGATGTCCACCCACCACCTGAAGCTGAACCTGGGGAAGACAGAGCTGCTGATGATTGATGCGTCAATCACCATGGAAGGCTCCATAGTGTCTCCGTCCCAGTCTGCCAGGAGTCTTGGAGTAACCCTGGACAACCAGCTGTGCTTCTCGAGCCATATTGCAGCAATCACTCGGACCTGCCGATTCTCCCTCCACAACATCCGGAGGATCCGACTGTTCCTCACCCAAGAGGTCACTCAACTCCTAATCCAGGCCTTGGTGATCTCACATCTGGACTACTGCAATTCCTTGCTGGCAGACCTTTCTGCCTGTGCTATCAAGACACTACAACTAGTCCAGAATGCTGCCGCTCGTCTGGTGTTCAACCAGCCGAAGTTCACCCACGTCACCCCTCTACTCTCCTCTCTGTACTGGCTCCCCATCGCAGCACGCATCAGATTCAAGTCACTGGTGCTTGCTTTTCAAGCGGCTAGAGGTACTGCTCCCCCATACCTCCAGTCATTCATCACTCCCTACATCCCAGCCAGACCCCTCCGCTCCACCTCCTCTGGCAAACTGACTGCTGCATCCCTCCGGGCGCCTGGCAGCCGCTCCTCGCGGTCTCGTCTCTTCTCTGTCCTGACCCCTCGCTGGTGGAACGACCTTCCGCAATCAGTCAGGACCGCGGAATCACTTGCAATCTTCCGCAAGAGACTCAAAACCCACCTTTTCAGACTCCACTACCACTGAACTCTGTACATCTAGCTTATTGTCATCACCACTGCCTACTTGCTCAACAATATACACCCCTGCTCACTCCATAAAAAAACTAACAAAACAAAAAACACAAAGTACTAACCTTTTCCTTCCCAGTGTTACAGGTATGGTATGCAGCTGCCTGCAATGATGTCTATCGCTGTATTACTGCACTGATCTCTTGCGCATACTATGATTGTTCCTACCATGTATTTATGCACATCTTGTAAGTCGCTCTGGATAAGAGTGTCTGCTAAATGCTTAAAATGAAAATGTAATGTAAAATGACTAGTGGTATACGGAAGTCATTACATTACAGCTAGGTGGCTAGCTACGAATAAGCATTGCTTGCTCAGCTGTACAACTAGCTAGCTAGCTAGCTACGAACATAATATATTAATTTTATAGCCAGCTAGCTACGAAGATAATAATATGCATTGTCTGTTCAGCTGTACAGCTAAGTTAGCTGCCTAGCTACGAATATAATATATGGAAGTCATTATATTACAGCTAGGTGGCTAGCTACGAATAAGCATTGCTTGCTGGCTAGCACTAGCTAGTGTTAGTGATGCTAGGTATTTCACTAGCCATCTAAGCAGGCGATCCATATATTATATTCGTAGCTAGCCAGCTAGCTAGTTGTACAGCTGAGCAAGCAATGCTTATTCGTAGCTAGCCACCTAGCTGTAATGTAATGACTTCCATATATTATATTCGTAGCTAGCCAGCTAACTTAGCTGTACAGCTGAACAGACAATACATATTATTATCTTCATAGCTAGCTGGCTATATAATTATAATATTATGTTCATAGCTAGCCAGCTAGCTAGTTGTACAGCTGAGCAAGCAATGCTTATTCGTAGCTAGCCACCTAGCTGTAATGTAATGACGTTTAATTATTTAAGAATTATTTAATGTTTAAGAATTCCAATGACATCACCCGGACACATTCTTCGCAACCGGACACATTTTTCTTCCGGGTTTTATCACTCAGGAATGCGAGCTCATCATGTTGGCATAGCAACTACAGTCCAAAATTCTGATGACATCACCCGGACACATTCTTGAGCACCCGGACAAATTTTGGCGTGGCAAATTTTTCCACAGATGTGAAATCTCTAAATCACAAATGATCTTGAAATTGTGCGTAGCTGAATGGCTTTAGATCTTCGCCTTGTAATCGCCCCCTAATTAATGTAATTAGCATATAAAGGAGCTCGAATCAAAACACAAATCCTCTACTTGATAATGGCGAGCTGCAAGAAAAATAATTTTAGCGTGGCCGAAATCGAGGTCCCGTTGGCGGAGGTGCAGATACGTGCAGGGACGCTGTTTGGGAGTCTTTCCAGTGGCGTTACCAGTAAAACCAAGTACGTGGTCTGGCAGTCTGTAGCCCAGGCTGTGAACGAGGTGGGGGGACAAAGGGGGGGGGCAAAGGTCCCTGAAGGACGTAAAGAAAAAATGGTTTGATTTAAAACTGAGGTCAAAATGTCTAATAACTCGTTCCCTTCTTATTGCACGGTTGGCGATATCTTCGAGAAGTGACAATGCTGCCATTCTTCCTCTTGCAAACCACTGGATTATTGGACATTTTATAGCCTATAGATTGGCCGACATGTTTTACACGTGTGGAACATAATATGTATATTAAATAAATGTTCTTCAAGGATGTGTCAATTATGCTAATATGGGTAGTTTTGGAAAACCAATGTGTGTTTTTGTTTTGTTTTCCACAAGTAGCCTAGCTTATGTTGTTTTAATTTATTAATAACTTTATTGTGCAAACCATTACGTATAGCCTAAGCAATGTGTTCAATCTGGTAATACTACTACTACTACTACTACTAATAATAGTAATAATAATGAGGAAACAATTAGGCAGTAGACGACATGTTGGCGCTCTTAGATTTCCGAATACATTTTACATTACATTTACATTTTAAGCATTTAGCAGACGCTCTTATCCAGAGCGACTTACAATATGTACATTAATACATGGTAGGAACAATCATAGTACGCGCAAGAGATCAGTGCAGTAATACAGCGATAGACATCATTGCAGGCAGCTGCGTACCATACCTGTAACACTGGCAAGGAAAAGGTTAGTACTTTTTTTTTTTATGGAGTAAGCAGGGGTATATAGTGTTGAGCAAGTAGGCAGTGGTGATGACAGTTAGCTAGATGTACAGAATTCAGTGGCAGTGGAGTCTGAAAAGGTGGGTTTTGAGTCTCTTGCGGAAGATCGCAAGTGATTCCGTGGTCCTGACCGATTGCGGAAGGTCGTTCCACCAGCGAGGGGTCAGGACAGAGAAGAGACGAGACCGCGAATACCTGCAGTACTCCAACATTGCCACAAGGAAACATGCGTACGTCAAGTTGAAACCTGACGTGAGCTGAGTACTTTTCCACGTCAAAGACCGTTTTTATAAATCGGAACTTTGGCGTGGATTTGAGCGTACGCACGTTGTAAGATCAAATCTGTGCGTAAGCATGTTTTTATAAATGAGGCCCCTGGTTTATTAAGGAATGTCTCCCTGCTTTGGCTCCAGTCTTAACTTACATGCGTCATTAAAATCTGGAAGTGTTCCGTCTGTTTTAAAACTGGCTGTGTTTAAGCCACTCCTGAAAAAACACAGCTTCTCTCCAGAAGAAATGGTAGAAAAGATTGCAGCAAACCAACTTCAAGACTACTTTCACGGAAATGGCATTTTGGAGAAATTTCTGTCTGGTTTTCATTCTGGATATAGCACTGAGACTGCTTTGATAAGGGTCAGCAACAATCTTCTACGGTCAGTGATCTATTTTAATTCTACTGGATCTCTCGGCTGCTTTTGACACTTTAGATCACAGAACCTTATTGGAGAAAATGCACAGCCATAAAGGAATTGGAGGTACTGCCCTGGAGTGGTTTTGTTCATATTTGACACACCGTCACCAATTTGTTTCTTTGGGCAATTGGTGTTCAGAAGAGGGCGATGTGAGGTATGATGTTCCACAAGGCTCTGTGCTTAGGCCTCTGTTGTTCAGTCTGTACATCCTCCCCCTTTCTGCCATCATTGCAAAGTTCAACCTTGGATTTCATTGTTATGCTGATGACACAAATACACTGCTCATTTCCCACAAAACGAGAAATGGTGAAATCCAGGCCTGAATGACAGAAAACTGCTTGAAACTGAATTTGCGAAAGACAGAAGTGTTACTGGTTGGCTCCAGGCATAGCTTAACTAAGTTGCCATGTATAGACATCCCATTTGATGGCAATTCACTGAAACAGTCGAAAACTGTAAGAAACCTGGGAAGTATAATGTACCCTGAGCTGTGCCTGGATGCCCACATGAACTCAGTGGTTAAGACATCTTCTTTTCACTTACGCAATATTGCGAAATTGAGAAAATTCTGACAGAGAAAGATGCCAAAATGCTGGTGCACGCCTTTGTAATGTATAGGCTGGACTATTGTAAGGCTTTGTTCGTTGGTTTACCAGACTCTTCATTGCAGCGGCTTCAACTAGTGCAGAATGCAGCAGCTAGAGTGCTCACCAACACATGCCACACATCACTTACTACTTATAAAGTACTTCATGGCCTTGGACCTTCATACTTGCAGGATCTGATTGAATCTTATGTTCCTAGCTGCAATTTGCGCTCAGCAAATGCTGATCTCTTGGTGATACCTCATAGTCTTTTAAAAACAGTTGGGGAAAGAGCTTTTAGCTGTTATGCACCTCGTCTCTGGAACTCAATTACAAGCCATATCAGAGGTGCAGCTACAGTCATCTCTTTTAAATCGGGTCTTAAGATTTATTTGTTCTCGTGTGCCTATTCCTCCTAGTTTGGATTTTTAGCTGGTTTTGATTTTAATTTGAAGAAAGCGCTTGTAAAGCACTTGGAATGACTTACCTGTTCTCATGGGTCTATTCTTCCTAGCTGATTCAGATTTATTTATTTATTTTAATTTTATTTATTTATTTATGTAATTATTTGATTGACTTATTTAATTATATTTTTGAATTGTATTTTTCTCTTTGTAAACGGCCCTGGCTTGTTCGCAAGGAGAGTGCTATATAAGAGCTTTTTGTTTGGTATTGTATTCTCATCTCATCTCATTGTCTAAGCCGCTTATTCCTGGTCAGGGTCGCGGGGGGGCTGGAGCCTATCCCAGCATGCATAGGGGCGAGAGGCAGGAATAAACCCTGGACATGTCGCCAATCCATCGCAGGGCACACACACCATTCACTCACACACTCATACCTACGGGCAATTTAGACTCTCCAATTAGGCTAACGTGCATGTCTTTGGACTGTGGGAGGAAACCGGAGTACCCAGAGGAAACCCACGCGGACACGAGGAGAACATGCAAACTCCACACAGAAAGGCCCCCGGCCTGGATTCGAACCCGAGACCTTCTTGCTGTGAGGCGACAGTGCTATCCACTGCACCACCGTGCTGCCTGGTATTGTATTGTATTGTAATATTTAAAAAGCATTCTAAGATATTGATGTATCTCTATGTATTGTGTGTCATGGTTCTAGGTTGGCGTAGTTCAAATATATGCCTCTCTTTACTTAAGTGATTACGACATTCATGGCTACATTGTTTTCCACTTAATTGGGAACCAGACAGCTTGACAAACTCTTGCCAAACATGCTTGCCAAACATGAAAGTGTTGTCTTGGCCGTAAACTGATGCTGTCAGCCCAGAGATAACAACAGATGAAGCACTGAAAAGGTTTGCTTTAAAATATACTGTAGTAATGAGGGGGCTGCTGGGTGGCTCATCCTGATATGGTACTGTTCTAGTGTATGGATGAGCCCCACATTCTGGTACTGAATCCAGATCGTGCCAGTGCCAACTCGCCTCGGGGGCGACACATAATTGGTGGTAGCGTCACCCAGGGAGGGAGGTATCCAGTTGGCCTGGTTGTCCGCATATCATCGTTGACAAGCAACCCCTGCAGTTCGATCAGGCACCCGTTGTCTGCCGGAGACATGATGTGTCTTCTTTCGGCTCAGGTCTGTGTGAGCTTACTTATGGACTGCAGGGTGAACAGAAGCTGACATCACGTGTTTCTGAGGACGTGCACTTTCCTGTGCTCTCTCGAACTGACAGCAGGGGTTGAAGCAAGAGCGCTGCCTAATAATACGATTGGACGTTCCAAAAGTGGGAGAAGATTGTAGTGAGTTGAATATCATCCATGTTCAATGGCTCTTGAATGAAGGCATGTGGATATGAAATTTCAGCAAAGAGTGATGCCATTCTCCCTCACAATGTATAATTATTAGGGGAGACCAGGGCTGGTTGTCACATGGGTTGGTTGTCACAGAGCTCATAACTTTTTACCTAGAGGGAACTGCTGTACAATGTGTGCCCTCTTTATGGAGAGTATCCATTTTTTTAATTATATAACAAGGTCGCAACACACTGAGGTGAAGATAGTTTGGATATTTTGCATAGCAAAAATTTAAAAATTGGCATCTTTGTTATGTTGGTATACCCACAACCTGTAATTTACATTGCCAATAGCCCCCACGCAATAAAAAATTTGTTGACATTAAGATACTGGCAATCAGTTGAATTACGGGATTGTTACGAGACCAGTGATTTCATAAATGTGAATGCTCTTCGGTTGTTTACGCATTATTTCAAATAACGTATAACGCAGGTTGCAAAACAAAATAACAAAATTGCAGTCGCACTCGATCCCGTCAAACCCTCCCATAAATGTCCGCCCGCTTTGTGGTAATTTGGTTTGGGAACTTCCCATTTCGAGTGCCTATATAAGGTTCCAGCGATCAGAACATCTGAACATGAACAGGACTCGTATCCTAGCAAAACAAAAACTAGAAGGTAGGCTATGCTACTCTATTTTATGAGCGTTGGATAGATGGGTTTTATCAATATAATTGATCGTACTATTGATTTAATTTACCAGACATGTTGTTTAATTAGCCCTGTGGACGTGATGCTATTGTTTTCTGGTTTGCTTTAGACCCAAAGATCATGTGTGATGCAAGCTTCGATTTGGCTCTGGCATTGGACAGGTGAGATTTTGATATATGGGCACATGGGTCATTCATCAGGAATGACAGCGGAAATGTGTTGTGCAAATAAGGGACTATCATACTTAAGTGGCTAACCTACCTTCAGCATCACGAGCTCAGCAATAATCATTGCACCAAAGTCTAAACATGCATATTTTGTCACCGAACAACATTATTTATTTTGTTTACTTATTTGCTCGGACTCTAAAAGTGTGGCTTTAGTTGAATTGAATATGATTAACCAGCAGTAGCTATATAGTATATTTAATGTCAATATTTTGGCGTTTCATATTTTCAGTGGTCACCATTCGAATTTTGGAATGACTTGTCCGTTATTTAGCTATAAATGTGTATATGTTTTTATATTTCTGTATGAGTTGAAAAAACGAAAATTCCTTCTTTATAGTTGCTCACCCTGAAAATTTGAGAATGTTATGTTAGTTAGTTGACACATTTCTTTGGTTCCTGCAGTCCTTGCACGCCTGACGACATGGAATTTGGAGCAGACTGCCACCACGCGGTTAAGGTGAGATATTGTAACTGTTCTTTTTAGCTTCCGTGTTCAACCAGACAGTATATAGGGGGAGAGTGGGGTAATCCCGAACACTTTTTCTTTGGGGTTAATTACAACAAAACGAGAGAGTGATTTTCATCATCACTACAAAGTCCAAGTCAGGTGCTAACTAGAAACATCTTTTTATTAACTTTTCAACATTGAAGTAAGTACATTGAGGCTACAGAAATAAAATGCTGTTGTTTGGGATTACCCCATACTCTGGGGGTAATCCCAAACAGTGTTTTACATTTTAAGCATTTAGCAGACGCTCTTATCCAGAGCACAGAGATGTGCATTAATACATAGTAGGAACAATCATAGTTTGTGCACGAGATCAGTGCAGTAATACAGCGATAGACATCGCTGTAGGCAGCTACATACCATACCTGTAACACTGGGAAGGAAAAGGTTAGTAATTTATTTATATATTTTAATTAAATGAGAAGGCAGGGATATATATACAAGAAGTGTTGAGCAAGTAGGCAGTGGTGATGACAATTGGGTAGATGTACAGAATTCAGTGGTAGTGGAGTCTGAAAAGTTGGGTTTTGTGTCTCTTGCGGAAGATACGGAAGTGATTTCACGGTCCGATTGCGGAAGGATGTTCCACCACTGAGGGGTCAGGACAGAGAAGAGGCGAGACCACACTTGTGAACATAGAGAAATGCATTATTTTCATTCTTGCAGTGACATAATTTGACGCAGAATATCTGGTTCATATCTCAGGCGAGATATTTTCCTGACGTATGTTCACAGCATTCTGAAAAGAAAGGGGAAAACTGATGCAAGTCAAAATGAATATTCTGATTTAAATATCCCAAGAAAATTGTCACAAAGCTTTCAAATTGATCATAATACCAGCATGTAAGATGATCAAAGTATCCACTGGATGCTCTGGAAGGTAATCCTGAGTGGGCACAGGGTAATTACCACGCAGGTACACTTACAGGTTTTCATCTGTTCTTGTTTTAGCCCATATTTCAGTGATACCTAGTGTATACTTATTCGTTAGGACAAGAAACAAACTTTACATAAGCATACAACAATTTATTTCGCAATTCCATCAACAACTACAAACCGTTAAAACATGGAGACAATAAAAAGTCGGAAAT
The DNA here is from genome assembly GCA_029706075.1 of Aldrovandia affinis. NCBI lineage: Eukaryota > Metazoa > Chordata > Actinopteri > Notacanthiformes > Halosauridae > Aldrovandia > Aldrovandia affinis. The sequence goes on from JAINUG010000079.1 coordinate 2,699,780, forward strand.
GTCACTTTGACGGTTGTCAAGGGAGAAACCGTCAGGTGTCTACATCTCTTGAAGTCAGTCCCTGCTAACAGATATTGAGGTGTTTGGGATTACCCCGAATCCCGTACATACATTTGCTTGCACTCCACATATCTACATAGAGGTACATATATATCTGCATATCACTCATATACATATATATATGGAATCATTTTCTTAAATCATTAAAAAAAGGAATCTCCAATGTGTATGATTGCTTGGTCTGTTTTGGGGGGGTTTAGCATTGGGAGGGTAGGAAGTACTCATTGGTTTATTTCTGTGGGTGCAGGGAGGGGCTGGGAGCGCGGGCCAATGCTGTGACCATTCCGGGCTGGAGGTGCAGGTGTCACGGACGCCGGACATGCGTCAAGTGGCAAACCTCATCATCGCCCTGGAGAGGATGAAGCACAGCCAGAAGATCATGAGCACAGAGTGCAGTGACCAGGACCTTTTGAGCATAATGATGGAAAGCGTAGTGGAAGGTAAGTGCCAATGTGGAAATGAAATTATATGACATAAAATAATCTCAGATAAGATTAAATAAAATCAAAGTAAGGAGACTACATAAAACAAGGGCAGTGTTAGCATAATGGTTAAGGAACTGGGCTTGTAACGCAAAGGTTGCAGGTTCGATCCCAGGTGTGGCACTGCCGTTGTACCCTTGAGCAAGGTACTTAACCTGGACTGCTTCAGTAAAATATCCAGCTGTATAAATGGATTGTATGTAAAGAACTGTGAAACTGTGTAAGTCGCTCTGGATAAGAGCATCTGATAAATGCCTGTAATGTAATGTAATGGGTCAAATAATTATCCAAAATGAAAAAACTAATTTTCAACGAAACATGCCACAAACCAAAACGTATCTTGTAAAAGAAGAACTTTGGTGAAAATAGATGTTTTCTTTCAAAATTGTCAGTAATCTGCAGGAATTTTACTAAAGCGTTAAAGTGCACTATTTTATTTCTTTATTTGATCCAGGTCTGGTTTAAGCTATACTTTACTGTTCCAAACAGGGAATGTTTTTGCGGCCCCGTAGCCAGGCAGAGCACCTGTGAAACAGGTGGCTGAACTGTCCCGTTTCCCTGCCTCCACAGAGCGCGTGATGCTGAAGGTGCAGAACCTCACCTGCAGCAAGGGCAGCACCTTCATGCGGAACCAAAGATGCCGGGATATGGTACACTCCGTGTGCACCACGGAGCAGAGGAAACTGGTGCACAGTCCGGACGACTCAACCCTGCATGCCGTGGCCTTCCAGGCTATGACCCTACTGGACAGAGAGTTCCGCAAGAGGATTGGTAAACATCCCCCCTTCACACACACTCACACAGACACACACACACACACAGACACACACACACACACACACACAGCCTGAATTCCCTCCTGAATGTGACGGGCAGGACAGTAGCCAGACCTCAGTGAAATATGTATTTGAATTAGGCGCTGGTCAAATATAAAACACTCCTGCAGATTCCTGAGAATTTTCAAAGAGACATGTTACCAACCAAAACATACAATAATATGAAAGAAGAATATATTATTCTGAAAATTTATTAGAACATTTTCAGTAATCTGCTGGTGTCTAAAGGGGTAAAGTATTTCAAATAATTAATCATCCCCATGTCTGGACAGAACACAGAACAGTAGTGTTATTTATTTTATAAATTTGTTTCTGATTTTATCCCATTTTCTCCCAATTTGGTAGCCAATTAGACCCGCTATTTTTACGTCAATCCCCCCCTAGTAATGTGAGTTCGCTGCCGTAGTCCTGTGACCGGTAGTGACGAAGCGAAGTGACGCCTCTTACGAGACGGCACCCGCGGGCGTCGACCGTAACCCGGTACTACAGGGCCACTATACGCAGCGAACGTCACGTCGGCTCCCCTCCCCCTCCCTGGGGCGGACAGCCAATCGCCACCCCCTGGTGGCACTCCCGGCCAGAGCCGACACTTGGCGAGACGGGGAATTGAACCCCGGTCTCCGTGGCCAGCGTCGGACGTTGTAACCACTGGACCACGCGGGAGGCCAGAACAGTAGTGTTATAACAGGGGTTGTACCAGATCCTCCTTGCCAGACACTGCAGCTATTTATGACATTTTATTATTATTATTATTATTAATATTATTATTATTATTATTATTGTGGTATGAAATTGTATGCATTTTCAAATAAATGCCATTGTCAGCTACTCTCACATTAATTTCAGTTGTGTGCTTTCCTCTTGTGTGAGGGTGTGGATTTGATAGGTGCACTGTTAGACTGGGTGGAGTGCTCACCATGACCTCTGACCTCTCTCACCCTCTGATCTGCAGTGCGTTTGAGTCTGTCAACATACCACACTTTCAGCCAGCTTGGTGACCGGGGCCAACCCATCGCTCTGGGAATCGCCAATAGCAACCTCTACCTGTCCTGTGCGGCGATTAAATCAGACACACCCATTCTGCAGTTGGAGGTAAAGGCACATTTTATTCTATACAGAGGCTATTCTATTTATGCATGTACACTGTAGCACTACATCTCAGTACGAAACGGGTTTAACTGTCTCCTGGGAATCAAATGGCAGTACACAGTGTTCTGTGATGACCATAATCAGTTCACGACTGCATCCCTGTGCCATCTTGGTTATAAACTGTGCTCCCCCCCCTCCCCCACCTGCAGGAGGTTGACAGCAAGAAGAAATTGGAGCACATCAACACAGAGGGAGACATGGCCCGTTTCCTGTTCTTCAAGCAAGGCGAAGGCTTCTCTTCCAGTGTGTTCGAGTCGGTGAAGTTCTCCGGCTGGGTGATCAGCACGGCGCACGAGTATGACGCTCCGGTGCAGATGTGTGCCAAGGGGTCCGCCGACCGCATCACTACCTTCATCGTCAGACCCTCAGATTCATTTGACAAGGACTAGGGGTCCTCCTGACTCGTCAACCGCCGATCCTCACACACAAAACAAGGTCTGAGTACAGAGAGTGGGAGGGAGAAAAAATAAGTTATTGATGATTTCCTATAACTGTTGACTGGAGTTTGAGTCACTGATTTGATGCAATAATGCTGGTTTGGTCCTGAGGGGGTTCTGAGTATTGTTTGCCACTAGATGGCGACCTCTAGCATCAATGATCAGCTCTCTTGGAAGGCTTTCTCTTCCCTACCTTTAACAGGTGTCACACCAGTATTTAAAGCATTGACATTTCAGTGTGTACACTTATTTTATTTTCACTTCCGAATGAAAATGGACAGTGTCCCAGCCTTAAAGTAATTTAGACCAAGATAAATGTAAAATACATAATGTACTGTATAAGACAGAAAATGTGAATTCATATTGAATTCTTTAATTTACAAAGCATTTTGTTTGTAATTTTATTGGAATTGCTGTGAACTGTGATGTAATGGCAAAAGGACGTTGAAATGAGCCCTTGTGTGATAAAATCACATTTAGCCCAGCTTGAAACTCTGCTATATTACGTAACATTTTCTAGTGTGTGTGAACTTTATTTTTTTTGCTATATTATCTTATTTAAAATGAGAAATGATCATGTTACATGTCAGAAATAGGATATTTATTGCTATATAATGGATTGTAATGTAAAAATAAACTTTTTAATTCTCTGTACCCTCACCTGCTCTATCTATTTTCTTTTTATTTAACCTTTATTTAGCTGAGCCATCTCTTGAGGTTAAAAATCTATTTTTCACGAGAGACCTGCAAGAACATCAGCAGGGAAATGCATGGTGTCAAACTTTTTTTGTCTTAAATTCAGACAATGATGCCATTTCCTCTGATATAAAAGTATTTTGGCTGTAACGCTTTTAGTGAGGCACAAAGATAGTGCTTTAGCCTCCCGATGGAGAAAGGTCCATTGTCCACATGTCATACCAAGCAGTGCTGGGTGAGTCTGGCATTTGTTATTAATCTCATAGCACACGATACTTGGTGTCCATCACCTTCCGCTTGCATACAAATAACGTCACCATCATTTAACACACTGAAAAAAATGCCTTGCACAAGATCTTTCCTGACTGGGATTGAAAAGGATGATTTATTCTGAACATAAAATCCCAATTTCTGTTTCAGTTTCTTTGACAAATCATAAACATGTTGTTTAAAACTTTTCATCCAACCAAATGCCCAATTACAACTGCCCTTCTGCTGTCAACAGTAACAGCGTATTAGATTTCTCCTCGGCAGTGTAAGGAAACTTTATGTACTGAGGGGACAAACGAATGATGCCTCTGCAGCTCCTCGGCAGTGTAAGGAAACAGCTGGCATAATTGTACTAACCGATGGCTGGGATATGCCTGATGTTATGACCAATACCCAGATTGGACCCAAATGCAGACACTGACACAGAGGATGAGATAAGGTGAGGGTATTTATTATATACAGGGACTGGGGTAGGGAAACGATGGTGAGGGCAGACGAAGGAGGCAGGCAGGCAAGCAGGGAAGCTGGCTGGCAGGCAGGCAAGCAGGGAAGCTGGCTGGCAGGCAGGCAAGCAGGGAAGCTGGCTGGCAGGCAGGCAAGCAGGGAAGCTGGCTTGTAGACAGGCAAGCAGGGAAGCTGGCTTGTAGGCAGGGCAGGGAAGATGGCTGGCAGGGAAGCTGGCTTGTAGGCAGGTAAGCTGGCAGGCAAGGAAGTGGGATGGCTGGTCCGTGGGCAGGCAGGCAGGATGGCAAGCGAGTGAACAAGCAAAACAGGCAGGCGAGAAGTTAACCTGAACACGGGGAAAAAAGGAAAACACATATAAACCAACGAAGAAAATAAACACGGAAGAAATCACGGCTTAGAAAGGTCTGCTGCATGTAGTTACCCCTGGAGCGAAGAGACAGAACGATCTGACGAGGAATGAAGGAGAAACCAGGGTTGATATACACTGCCGGGCTGATGATAATTGATGGCAGGTGAGTAGACAGCGCAGGTGTTGCAGATCTGTTGTAATCAAGGAGGGAGCCAGAGAATGCAGAGGAGGAAGCCGCACCCACATCACACACGGACAAACACAACAGGGAGAACAGGAACACAGGGAAAAGGGAAGGGAAAAACGCGAGGAAACATAAAAATAAACAAAGTTGCGGCCGTGGCCGTAACACCTGACCGGTCACCAATTTCTCTTTGGAATGTTCCTGTAGCCAGGAACCCAAGGACGGATAACAATTGCACCTCAACGGGTATGGCCTGGTTACAGTTGGTGCGTCTCTGTAAATTCGGGCCCATCTGGGCACAAAGCTCTAATAGCTCTCGGCAAACGGTACCTGCTTATCAGCCATTCGTCATCATGCGCAAAGAAGTCTGCCCGATCTCTAATAATTCGTTCCCTTCTTATTGCGCGGTTGGCGATATCTTCGAGAAGTGCCAATGCTGCCTCTTGCAAACCACTGCATTATTTATAGCCTTTTGATTGACCGAAATGTTTTACACGTGTGTAACGATAATATATATATTAAATACATTTCCTGCTAATAGGGGCAGTTTTGGAAAACCAATGTGTGTTTTTGTTTTGTTTTCCACAAATAGCCTAGCTTATGTTGTTTTAATTTATTAATAACTTTATTGTGCAAACCATTACGTATAGCCTAAGCAATGTGTTCAATCAGGTAGCACAAGTAGGGGAGAGCGGGGTATGTTGTCACACTTTTCACTCTGTCTTACCTGTACTGGGCGCAATACATCACAATGGTATAAATGTCATACCAAATGAAAGGTGGAAGTCTTGGGCACATATTTTGTATTAATTGCATTTTCATGTATTATTTCAGTATGGAGTTGTAGACAGTTAAATAGAGGGTGTGCACTTGTGACAACTTACCCCATCAGGGGGTAAGTTGTCACACTATGTCATAGTATGTGGGGTAAGTTGTCACATTGGATTATCAACAAATAAAATACAACAAAATAATTGTGAATAAAACATTTTTTACTTTCAAATTCAAAACCAAGTACATTTAATTACAGAACTCATTCATTAAAGAGCAAAATGCACAACGAAACACTTCTAATCAGACTCATCTTCAGAGTCACAGTTCTCTGGCCTGGGGTGCAAGCATCATGGGCCCACTTCTTGCATCTCACACACTGCACCCAAGTCTCTTTTGGGCTGCTGTTAGAAAATGGCTCCATGCAGACTAGGCAGAAGCACTCCTCTTCATCTGATGATGACTTCGTCTATTTTTCTTTTACTCTTGCCTTTTTGTTCCCTTTTGCACATTGCTCCAGAAACAGCCTGTTTTTAGATTGTGATTTTTCCATTTGTAGTGCTTGCTTCATGGGTGTGTCTGTTAGAATTGTGGTTCTGCGCCGCTTTCTTCCATTATTAGTTTGTTTTCGGGGACCAGCTTTTGGAAATGGCCGGAGGTCCTCTGGAGTTGGTAGTCTGCTGCCAGCACTGGCATTGCTGGGTAAGGGTGAGCTGGCATGGGAACTGAACGGGTCTGTGTCTGTGCTTGTGCCTGGCAGGGCAGGGTTGGTACTGGGGCCTGGCGTGGCAGGGGGATCCGTAACATAGGATGGCGCAAACTCAGTTTCCAAAAATACATCCCTGTTGTAAGGCTGTACCCCAGCTACCCTAAAGCCAGCCTGAATGTTCAAGGGGTTGCCGCCACAGGATAAGCGATTGTCACAATCCCAGGAATGTCATAAATTGACATTGTTTTCCCAGGATTGTTCCTCATCCATGCATCACACGCTGTGTTGATGTGCCTTTTTAGCGGCCCGTAGACAGACCTGTCTAAGGGTTGAAGCCGATGAGAGCAGTGGGGTGGGAATGACACCATAATTATGCAGTTTTCTTTGGAATAATTGAGTCCATCAATGGACATATGAGATATGTGGTTGTCCAAAAGGAGTAAACATGGTTTCTCCTTTGAGCATTTTGAATGCCCAGTGAAATGTTTCAGGAAGTCAAAAAAGTGCACATCTTTCATCCACCCCGAGGGATTTGCTGCTCCCCTGCTGCCAGGTGGTCCGCTGTTTAAAAAATGGTCGCGGAAGTTGAGACAGGGAAATATGAAATATGGAGGTATACTATTTCCTGTGGCTGACACAGCACAGGCCAGTGACAAGCGTCCCCCTTTCAGCGGAGGTCAGCGACCCTACTTGTTTGAATCCGCGTCTGGCCACTACTTTGTCAGGTTTATGGACCATGGTCACCCCAGTTTCGTCGACATTCCATATGTCCCCTGGTCCAAATTGATGTCTGTCTAGCACATTTGCTAAATTGCCGAAGAAGGCATTGACATTTTCTCGGTTGAAGCTACTAGCTCTGGCAAGGCTAGTTGCCTCAGGCTTTCTTATCGACAGCATTGGGTGCCTTTTTAAGAAGGCTGTAAACCACTCCGAGCTGGCCTTTTCTGTTTCTGCCCACATTGGTGTGATCTTCAGCTTGTGTGCCACAGCAAACTGGTAGGCAAGTCTTTTGATCTCACTTGGCGACAGACCAAAATAAATGTCAGCTGACCTAGCGATATAATGAACAAGCTGCATCTCCAAATCAGGTGGAAATACCTGCCGTGGCTTTCTATAGCCAACCATTGTTGTTGGTATGGCTGCCTGACTGACAATTTCTTCGCTGGTAACCTTTTCACAATACAGAGTCAGAGTACGGTAATTTATATTAAAATCGTTTGCTGTGCTTCTGATTTATTTGTTCTCCAGCTTCACCTGTCTGACTGCCTTCAACATTATGTCAGGTGTGATGCTGCCATTCTCTGTCTTTCTTTTATAATTTCTCACCATAATCTCACTTTATTTTGTTCCTTCGTTTGTTCGTTCCTTTCTTCCTTCCCTCAATGCTTCTTTCCTTCAAAAACTAATTTAAATTAGCCTCTTGTGACAACTTGCCTCAAAGCCATTGAGACAACTTGCCCCAAATGGGCATGTGGGCTAATGTTTGTTAAATCTCAAGGGTAGTTCAACATAGTACTGCAGCTAACATATCAAGAAACACCTTATTGTTTCCTTTATTCGGTACACAAATATAATTTAGAACATTTATACCTAACACAGTTTTATTACATGAAATGTAAGGTGCAATTTACTTACTTTTGAAGGAGACAAACACAAAACTTGTGCTCACATGTAATTAAAGTGGCCTTTGACCACCTGTGAAAAGGAATTTGAATCTGGCCCTAGTTGCAACAAAGTAGCTATTTGATTTTTGAGATAGCGCCCCTGTGGTTGGAGGTATGAACAGTGTGACAACTTACCCCGCTCTCCCCTACAACAGCATCTACTACTACTACTACTACTAATATAATAATAATAATAATAATAATAATAATAATGAGGAAACAATTAGGCAGCAAACAACATGTTGGCGCTCTTAGATTTCCAAATACATTTTACATTACATTTACATTTTAATCATTTAGCAGACGCTCTTATCCAGAGCGACTTACAAGATGTGCATAAATACATGGTAGGAACAATCATAGTTCGCGCAAGAGATCAGTGCAGTAATACAGCGATAGACATCATTGCAGGCAGCTGGGTACCATACCTGTAACTGGGAAGGAAAAGGTTAGTAAATTATTATTATTATTATTATTTATTTATTTATGGAGTAAGCGGGGGTATATAGTGTTGAGCAAGTAGGCAGGGGTGATGGCAATTAGCTAGATGTACAGAATTCAGTGGTAGTGGAGTCTGAAAAGGTGGGTTTTGTGGAAGATCGCAAGTGATTCCGTGGTCCTGACCGATTGCGGAAGGTCGTTCCACCAGCGAGGGGTCAGGACAGAGAAGAGACGAGACCGCGAATACCTGCAGTACTCCAACATTGCCACAAGGAATAGTACGTACGCCAAGTTGGATCCTGACGTGGAGCTAAGTACTTTTCCACGTCAAAGACCATTTTTATCAATCTGAACTTGGCGTGGCTGGCGTGGATTTGAGCGTACGCACATTCTAAGATCAAATCTGTGCGTAAGCATGTTTTATAAATTAGGCCCCTGAATTCTCACCATCACTGGCATCATGTCTAAAGTGGACCCATACATATGTCACCAAAGCAGTGTTTGCTGGAAAGCCTATTCGAACATGGTGTGAGGTAAAGAGCCTTGGGATGGTTTGTATGAATTGGAATGAATTGTATTTTTAGCATTTTTAATTTCTCCTTTACTTTTGCTTAAGGTGCAGTGTTTGATATGTATATATAATATATAAAACATATACCAATGTATAAAAATGAACACAGGAGTAAATCCAGATTATTGTGAAGTTGAATTCTGTTGAAGAGGATATGGAAGGTATCTGATTTTTTTATATATCTTCAACCCTATTTAAATATTAAAAATGTCACTCTTTAAATCATACAAACAACCTTAGTTAAAATATTAAAATAGTTCTGCTAAAAACATGTGGATAAGACCTTCTGCCAAATGAATGTAATGTAAATTGACAATAGAAAAGCATGCACGCATACACACAGGTCTGATGAAATAAAGGACACACTTGAGCCCTGACAGCTCTGTTATGGTGTGGGGTGAATTTACCTGGCCTGGTTTAGGTCCACTCAACCCCTCAGAGAAAAGTTTTCCTCTGAAATTCTGTGAGTGATCACCTTCATCCTAAGGTGAAGTACAGTATTTCTATGCTGATAGGAGTGGTCTTTTCCAGAATGATAATGCCCCCATTCACAGGGCATGAGTGGTCACTGAATGGTTTGATGAGCATGAATATATATATAGCGACATAGAAAGCAATGCTAACATATGAAACATGAGTATCACAGGCTAATCATATGAAATGGCAAAAAAACAAGTCTGAGCTGACCGAAAAACAAATGAAACAACACAGCATTACCAGGGTATCTGCAGGTTTAGCAAAGTCAGATTTAAGGCTTTTTAATACTTTTTTAATGCCACTCAGAATGAAATTTAATACCAATTTCACGATAACAAAATGGCAAAAATCATGCAACGACACCAATTAGTTTAGGTTTAGGGACAAATTTGTCCAAAGATGTTTATTAAAACATAAAGGGGTAACTGGATTGGATGAAACAAAGGGGTGAGACAAACATAAATAACAAAAATAGAAAATAATAAATTAAAACATCCAAATACATTCAGTGTCATCCAGGGCAGGAATTTCACCAGTGTCTGGCCTGCTGCCCCTGCAAAAAAATTAAGCGTAATGTGACCTCACTGGTCTTGGTGCCCCCACTGGCTGTGGTCTCTTCCCTGCTTCTATTCTTTATTGTAAAAATGAAACAACAGCCTATTGCGATTCAGATTTCCTTTTGCCTTATGGACCACTGCATAGGGACCACTGATGGGCCTAGCATTGAGACTGCCATATGTGTAGTCACTTGGGGGGCATGTATCTCAGTTCTGTGGCCCTCTTCTCCAATTCTCTCAGATTGCTCCTGCTGCAATAGTTCCAGAAACTTAAAGTTCACATTTGGGCCGTCCATTGAGACTGACAGGAGCTTTCACATGTCCATCTGCTCTGCACATTCCTGAAGATTAAATGAGAATAATATATGAAGCATATAACATCTTAATAATACACTGATCATAATTATAGCACTTTATGTACTGTCTTTTTACAAGCTTATAGTGCTCCAATATTTTAGCTAACGTTAGATAATTTCTCACTACTTACTTTGAAATGGTGCAGTAGATCTCGAGCTGTTCCATGCCCCATGAACTGCGAACCCAGGTATCTGGACCGAACTTGATCTTTGTCCCAGTAGCGCACATGAAGGTCCAGTTGTTTTGTTTTCGTGGTTTGGTTGAGGCTCTCATCGAACATCAATACAAACGTGTCCTTGTTTACATCCGCGATTAGATTATTTCGGAGATAAACGGCCAATCCAAACCTCAGGGAACATAGCACGGAATACCTCTCCTACCCCGTCATTGCCATTGTAGGACTGGTGCTTCGTGACAGTGTTCAGAACCCACCGTACCTCAGCTTCAAGCGTCGGCGTGGAGCCGAATGTTGTCCGGACTTCTGTTCGTGCAATGTTGTTGGTGTTGCAGGTCGTCCTATCTGAGATGGCGCAGCTGAAGTGGAGGCAGGGGCCGAACAGAAATGCGAAATACTAGTCGTTTGCAGGCGGGTTTTATCAACCGATTTATGCTTGGCGCTCTGCATGTGCGATTCGACTGCTTTCACCCCCATCGTCCCGAGTTTAAAATCTTTTTTGCAGTTTGCAGCGGGCCTCATGATCGTCTTTGACTGGGACCAACCATGGCGCAAACACTGGGTTATCGAGCCAGTTCTCATTAAATTTGCACTTTCCCATAACGAGTGCAAATGCTGAAGTTAAGTTAGCTAACTCAGCTTGTTGAACCTGAATATTGTGAGAGAGAGAGACAGAGTTGACTCCGTTGCTGAAATAGTTCCCCGCAAACATAAGGACCTCTGTTGGTTCCGCTCATTCCGGTCTGCGTGACGCTACAAAACGGTAAATAAAAATCTCCGACTTTATCTCCCGTTACCCGTTTTTCCCCAGATTTCACAATGAAACATAAAATGACAAATACACATTTTTATCTTTCCTGTCTATGGCATTTTTAAGACCTCTGAAAGATGGATTTAAGACATTTTAAGACCAATTAAGGCCTTTATTGTTGATAAACAAATTTAATACTTTTTAATACTTTTTAAGGATCCGCGGACACCCTGATTTACTTACATAGAAATAAAAATAACAAATCTATTAAGAAAGTAAATGAAAACGCCTTTAGCCATAGGGATCACAAAACCCTTTGTGAGATTAGTAATATATCAAGTAAGTTATGTGTTCTTTGAGCATATCACCAACTAACATTAGCAACAACTAACAACACAACTAGGGTTGCCAACTGTCCCGTATTAGCCGGGACGTCCCGTTTTTGGGTGTAAATAAGTTCAGTAGTAATGAATGTTAGCTTAGCCACATCGTATGCTAAGTAAGCTTGGGGGCTGCCATTGTTATTATGTGTTCAGTCTTCCATGATTCCTTGTGTGCCAGTTCCCCACCACCCCTTGTGTCATTGAGTGGATTAGCGTTGTAACCGTGTTTCTCGTTTGTTCTGCCCTGCGTCTATAAGCTTTGCTGTAGTAAAGGTGGTAGCTGATGTTGGATGTAAATGTTTTGTATTCTGCCCCTGTCCTTGAAATGTATTGTAGAGCCTATTGTTTGCCGATTCACAGTTTTTCTTGTTTTTGTAGTGTGCCAACTTTTAAAATAATGTATTTGGAAAAAAGTTTTATGGTTTTTATAAAAACCAAATAAAGATACCCTACAATCATGCAGCTGCGGAGATCCTCCCTGGTGGCTGAGAGGGTCCTGTTTGTTTTATGCTCCGTTAATGTGAATAAGCAATGCAGTATTTCCAAACAATACGCTTTATTACAGCTCCGTGAGAATAGTCATTTGCACAGTTGTCTTATCCTAGCTCTAGCTCCGCCAGCGTTCCCCTTCTTCTACTTACTCGTTGGCGGTTTTACTGGTAAGTAGGAGAGGTCAGAGCGCCCTCTGCTGACTAGACTGTATCGTAACATCTTCCTTTGCTTAATATATAAAGACAGTTCCCATGGTATATACAACTAGTTTAACCAACAATGTTCTTATCTAAATTTAACTGGATATGGCTTGACTATGTTACCATAATAACAGTAGTCTTCCTCTGAACTTAATTAAACTAAAATACTATCTGTCAACTGCCTATGGGTTTACTAAAGGTGGTCACAAGTGTTCACATAACAGTTTTTTTAAATATATTTTTTTAACAATATTGTCAAACAACATAAAGTGGCCCTATGAAACTGAAACAGTCTCTTAGCTCACAAAGTCTCTTGTGTATCTCAATGGTCTGCGAATGTTTGACCTGCTTCTAGTGTGCTGTAAAGCTTGTCCCTCGGGCAGCTTGACAGCCTCCTCAGAAGTGCTTTGTTGATCAGTATCCACTGGTGCATCTTGGACACTCCCTGCATCCCAGTCGTCATCTGGTAAGGTTGTTTGTTTGTTTTTTACATGAGCGGGCTGAAACTGTTCTGGCACTGGACGAATGTCCTTTCTGTTCCGACGGTATTTCTTGCCTTTCACCAGAACTATGTAGGATCGGTCACTGAGTTGGTCAATGCAGATGCCGAGTGTCCATGTGCTGTCTGGGTTGTTGGGGTGTAGAAGTAGCCTCACAGTCTGTCCTTGGATGATTGTCGGCATGTCCCTGGCTCGAGTGTCATAGCGGTGTTTCACTGTGATTCCTTTTGCTTGTTTTCTCGTGATGACATCCTTCACCACCTTTGGTTTCAGCTGTGTGTCTCTGGTAGGCAGGAAGGTGCGTGTTCGTCTTGACATGAGCCTTTGAACAAGAGAGCTGTTAAGGCCTTCCGTTGGGGTGTTCCTCCATGCCAGGACTGCTTTCTATGGGTCTCCTCCGTCCAACGCAGCCTTTTTCAGCAGTGTTTTGGCGATCTTAACTACAGATTCTGCTTTCCCGTTGCTCTGGCTGTTATAAGGCGATGATGTCTCGTGGTTGAAGTCCCACTCCTGGGCAAACAGCTGAAAATCCATACCCGAGAATGGTGGGCCATTGTCAGTGAAAACTATGTGGGGAATCCCATGTCTGCTGAATTGAGTCTTGCAACAGTCGATAACAGTAGCTGAGGTGTAGTCTGCTAACTCGTCTATCTCCCAGTAATCTGAATAGTAATCAACCATGATGAGGTATGTGGTGTTTTTTAAAGTGAATAAATCCATACCGACCTTGGACCATGGAATGTGAGGGAGCTGGTGGGGGATCAGAGTCTCTCTTTGTTGTCTAGACTGAGTAGAGTTGCAGGTAGCACAGGAGTTGACAAAGCTCTTTACATCGGCTGCTATGCCAGGCCAGAAAACTGCCTCTCGGGCCTTCCTGAGGCTGGCGTCCATGCCAGAGTGGCCTGTGCGAATTTTTGTGAATGTGGTGCGTAACGCTTCGGGAATGTACACCCTGTTCCCTTTGAATAGAGTGGCCTGTGCGAATTTTTGTGAATGTGGTGCGTAACGCTTCGGGAATGTACACCCTGTTCCCTTTGAATATTAGGCCTTGGTCTGTTGTGAGTTCCTCTCTGTATGTCCAGAATGGTTGTACTGAGTGACACACAGCTTGTTTGGAGTCAGGCCATCCTCTGTTGATCTGAGCATGCAGTGCCTGAAACAATGTGTCTTGTGCTGAGTGTGTTTTGATAGACTCTAGAGTCTTTGTGGAGATGTTGATGTCACTGGTGTGGTTTACCTGTTCTATGTCTTGTGAGGTCAGGCCCATGGCATAGACTGCAGCCGGTGTCTGCATGTGTGGATGTGTCGTGTGCGCTTGAGGGGTCCTGGACAGGAAATCAGCGATGTGCAGGTCTTTGCCTTGTTTGTATTCCACACGTAGCTGGTACCTTTGCAGTCGGAGCAACATTCGCTGTAGCCTCTTTGGCGCTGTGAGTAAGGGCTTCTTGAAGATTGTTTCAAGCGGTTTGTGGTCGCTGTGTACCGTGATGTACTCTCTGCCATGTAGGTACTGGTCAAATTTGTCACAGGCATACACTATGGCGAGACACTCTTTTTCGATTTGAGCATATCTTTGCTCCGTCTGGGTCAGTGTTCGTGATGCGAATGCGACAGGTTGACCGTTCTGTAAGAGTGCCGCGCCCAAACCAGTCTCACTTGAATCACATTGCAAAGTGACTTCTTCTTTGAGGTTGTAGTACTTGAGGACTGGATGGTGCGTGACCAGGTGTTTGATATTTTCCAGTGCCGCATCATGCTGCGGCAGCCAGGCCCATTCAATGTCTTTGTCTGTTAGACACCTGAGTGGTTCACATACATCAGAGAGGTTAGGGAGGAACCTGGAGAGGTAATTCACAAACCCTAACAGTCGCTGGAGAGACTTCACGTCGGTCGGTGTTTGCATGTTCTGAACGGCCGTTACCTTTTCTGGGTCAGGGCGAAGGCCTTCTGTGGTGAGAAGGTGACCCATGTAGGTCACACTCGGGAGCTTCAGCCTGAGTTTCCGCTTGTTTAGCTTTAGATTGACTTCCCTGGCCCTTTGCAGGAGGGCTGAGATGTTGTTGTCATGATCTTTCACAGCTTCTTCAGTTGTCTCACCGCTTCCATAAACAAGGATGTCATCTGCTATCACGCTTACTCCTCTGAGCCCCTGCAGTACCTCATGCTGTCTTCGCTGTGTGGCAGCCCAAAGGGTTGCACCAGAAAATGGCTGCCTGGCCTCCAACAAATGGCAGCCATTTTCACTACATTTCCCAGCAGACCACAGAAACACCTGAACGAAGTCAGGCAATGGGAGCTAACGACCAGCTGAAGGCCATTGCAAGGCCTATTTAAAGGTCTCGCTCCCAGAACCTAGCGAGAGGAGTCGGAACGTGCGTGGGAAGGAGTGGTGTGAAGAGAGAGAGTTTTTGAGAGAGTTTTTTGAGAGAGTTTTTGAGAGAGTTTTTGAGAGAGAGAGAGAGAGTTTTTGAGAGAGAGAGTTTTGAAAGTGTGTTTGTTTTTTGTGTTTGAAATTGGATTACGGACTGGATTACGGAACTTGGACCTGGATTGCTGCTTTGGATTTGGAACGGATTTTGACAAACGAGACAAGGATTGTGGACTTTATGTTTTTGTGTTCCCCTGAAGACCCCACCCTTTGTTTGGTGTTTGTTCGTTTAATAAAGCATCATTTTGCTTATATTACTGCCTCCTCCGTGTTCTTGCACTTGCCTACGCCCTCTGCAAGGTCCGTGAGTGTCGCCCAACCCCTGGGGACACCACATATGGTGGAGAATGCGGGCAAAGGGCGGCACATATAGGCAAGAGGAGGTAGTGCAGCAGGATTCTTCTTTGGTTTGTGCAACGGACTCCATGACGGAAGAGATGGAGAGACTGAAGAGACGGGCAGCCATGATGGAGGACCGATGGCGTGCCACCCTCCGTGAGGTCCAACAGCTGGAGCAGAGTGCCCAGCTTGAGCTGTGCAAGGCAAAGCTGGAGTTGAGCGCCTCAGAGGAGCGCCACCTGCTGGCAGTGATGAAGTTACAGAGAGGAGCACCACATGGACTCCTGGGAGTGCTGGGAATCATGGCTGGGGAGATGGAAAAGGAGAAGGCGTCCCATGGCGATGAGATGAGGCGTGTAGAGTCCCACAACCTGGCGCTCCAAGAGCAGGTGAGAAACCTAACCCAGATGCGTGAGAATGAGCAGCGACAGTGTCTGGACATGCAGGAGTCCCAGGACCAGGCCACAGATGAATATGCCAGGGCCTTGGAGGATGTCCAGACCAGGCTCGCCCAGAAGGAGGCAGAGCTAAGGAAAGCAGCGGAGAACCAGGCGTCCGAGGCGGAGCAACTCCGGTGCCGAATGGAGCAGGTGGAGAGTATCCTGACTGAGAACGATGCTCTCCGGACTAACCTAGCCCGCTAGAACGGATCCAGACCGTGAAGACGCAGGAGATGGCGTGCTGCGGGATCAGACCATGGCGCTGAACGGAGCTGCAGCAGAGGCAGACCGAGCAGGAGAAGCTCCTGGCCCAGAGAGATGACGTCAGCTCCCAGCTGCAGGAGGTGAACCGCGCCAACAGCCGGCTCCTGGAGCAGCTGACTGAACGGGGCCAAGAGAAGGACAAACTCCAGCAGGAGCTGGAGGAGACCTGGAAGACGGCGGACAAGCGCAAGGCCATGCTGGACGAGCTGGCCATCGATGTGGCGCAGGAGAAGTTGCGGCACAAGGAGGAGCTGCAGGCTCAAATCCAGTCCATGGAGGGCACCAAGGGATGGTTTGAGCGCAGACTCAGGAAGCGGAGGAGACGGCGGAGAAGAGTGCACTGGAGCACCAGGAGCAGGTCCAGAAGCTGCAACTGGAGCAGACCGCACAGCTTCAGGGGAAGATGGCAGAGATAGAAGCCCAGCAGCAGGCCACAGAGAATTTATTTAGGAAAGTATTAAAAATACAAACCGACACACTGCTGGACCTACAAGACCGACTGGAAGGGTGAGTGCAGAACTCGAATGGGTAAAATGTGTTCCGGTCAGGAAAGATTTTTGCACCCAGGTGGAGATCTCGCAGCCAGTAGAGCCAGCAGGAGATGATGACCAGACGGAGTCAGAGTGGGGATCGATGGTCCTCAGTCCCCCTCAGCCTGCCGGACCTTGGAGGGGGAACTGGAGGAGCAGTTTGCGGAGGAGGAGCTATGGGGACCATAGCATGGAGGAAAGCCTCTTGGCGATGGCTGAGGTCAGGTGGGACACCCAACCATCTCCTGATGTGGTGAGTCCATCTCCCTCACTAAAATTGAAAAGACTGAGAAGAAGAGTGGAAATCAGTAATACTCACTGGAAAAGAAACTCAGAAAAGAACGGAAGTAAAATTAAAAGGATTAACTGTAACAACCATTTATGGAGCAGAGAGGCCAGAAGGACAAAAGAAAGACAAAGGGAGAATTAACCGTGTGGTGAAGAGCATGTTTTCCCCAGTTACCCACCTGACCCCTGAAAGGAAAAGGGACGTGGAAGAAAAAGCCAGAGAATGGACTAAGGAAGGAAATGCTGCACAGGGTTCGCTGGAGGAGCCATGGAGGGCTGGTGAGGACCAGCGCAAGAGCGGTAACCATTCCGTCCGTGGACCCCAGAGCCAGTACCCACCTATGGCCAGGTGGTGGCAGACAAGGTGAGCGACTTTCGCCATTTCCTAACGGCTTGCAGATGCTTTTTCAGGCAACCGGAGACTGGGGATTCTGGACGTTTGACCCAGGGGGGACACTTCCTGAGTGGACCTGGAGAGGGGGACCCTCCTGGTGGCCACTGGACATAGGCCGCTCGGCCCTCCCCGAGGTCAGAGCTGAGGAGGAGGGGTGTGTGGCAGCCCAAAGGGTTGCACCAGAAAATGGCTGCCTGGCCTCCAACACATGGCAGCCATTTTCACTACATTTCCCAGCAGACCACAGAAACACCTGAACGAAGTCAGGCAATGGGAGCTAACGACCAGCTGAAGGCCATTGCAAGGCCTATTTAAAGGTCTCGCTCCCAGAACCTAGCGAGAGGAGTCGGAACGTGCGTGGGAAGGAGTGGTGTGAAGAGAGAGAGTTTTTGAGAGAGTTTTTGAGAGAGTTTTTTGAGAGAGTTTTTTGAGAGAGTTTTTTGAGAGAGTTTTTGAGAGAGAGAGAGAGTTTTTGAGAGAGAGAGTTTTGAAAGTGTGTTTGTTTTTTGTGTTTGAAATTGGTACGGACTGGATTACGGAACTTGGACCTGGATTGCTGCTTTGGATTTGGAACGGACTTTGACAAACGAGACAAGGATTGTGGACTTTATGTTTTTGTGTTCCCCTGAAGACCCCACCCTTTGTTTGGTGTTTGTTCGTTTAATAAAGCATCATTTTGCTTATATTACTGCCTCCTCCGTGTTCTTGCACTTGCCTACGCCCTCTGCAAGGTCCGTGAGTGTCGCCCAACCCCTGGGGACACCACAGCTGGTATTCCTCAGCTGCTGGCTTTATCCCGAATGGCATTCTGAGCCATCTGTATCGTCCCTCTGGTGTCCAGAACATGGTGAGATAGCTGCTTGGTTCGTCCAGTTTTATTTGCCAATAGCCATCTTTTGCATCAAGCACAGAGAACACTTTTGCATTTGTTATTTCAGGTAGGACCTCCTCTATAGTGGGCATCTGGTAGTGTGATCTGAGTAAAGCTT
Organism: Aldrovandia affinis; assembly: GCA_029706075.1. Classification (NCBI taxonomy): domain Eukaryota; kingdom Metazoa; phylum Chordata; class Actinopteri; order Notacanthiformes; family Halosauridae; genus Aldrovandia; species Aldrovandia affinis. The sequence continues at coordinate 2,718,428 of JAINUG010000079.1, forward strand.
TGTTGAGTGGACTCAGGTCGATGCAGATGCGTAGCTTGTCATTTTTTTCTATGACGACTATGTTGCTGATCCATGGTGTTGGCTCTGTGACTTTTGCGATGATTCCTCCTTGTTCCATGGCATGTATGGCTTTGCTCACTTTCGATTTAATTGGGATCGGAACCCGTCTCGGCAATTGTTGTACAGGCTTAACTGCTGGGTCTATCTCTAGGTGAAGCTCTCCTGGGAGGCATCCCAATCCATCAAACACATCATCATATGTGGCGATTATGTCCTCTGTTGTCTTTGGTGCATCTGTGACTTGAGGGCTTGTGGTGTCAATGTTGTTTATGACATGTTTGCTGTCTACCCGTATGAGGTTGAGTCTCTGGCATGTCTCAGCTGAGAGCAGCGGAGTTTGTGACGTCTTCATCACTTGGAATTCGAGGATGTGTGTGCTTCCTTCATGTTCTGTTCTGAGTATGCATGTCCCTTCTGGCTTTATGAGTGTGTCATTGTAAAGCTTCAGCATGGTTTTACTCGGCAAAAGAGCTGGGTTGCCATCCTGCAGGACGCGCTGAAGGTCTTTATATCCAATTATATTGGCTGTGGAGCCTGTGTCTAACTGGCATTTTTAAATATGACTAGGGTCATAACCCAATAGCTCAGCTGTGTGTGGGGCGAGATTGAGTTTGACAAACATTTTCTTTTTGTTGGGTTGAAGACTATTCACATGTGATATGTACCACATTGCATCTGTGTGGTCAACTGACTCCTCTCCCTCATCAACCAGATTGAGATGAGGCTTGTGCTGTCCCTGCTTGCATACACGAGCAAAGTGGTTGCGCTTGCCACAGTTTTTACACGTGACACCATATGCTGGACATTTTGCTTTTGCATGTACTGACCCACAATAGTGACATGATCCATTATTGGGACGCCATTTCTTGTTGTCATTATCAGGATTTGTCTGCTTCCTGTTCTGTTGGCCACGATCAGGGTGGCGTTCACAGGCAGCAAAATGCACAGTCTCTTGCTCTCCTCCGCCTATTTTCTTTACCTGCAGTTGTGTCTGTTCGCTTGCTCTACACATGTCTACAGCTTTGGTTAATGTGAGTTTAGGTTCCCTCAGCATACGCGCTTGTGCACTCAAATCTTTTGTGCCTATTACAAGGCGGTCGCGAATTAATTCTTCCCTCAGTTCACCAAATTCACATGTGTCTGCTAACTTTCTTAGTTTGGCTATATATTGGTCAGCTGCCTCACATTGGCTTTGTTTACAGTCATTAAACACGTACCTTTCATAGATGACATTTCTGGTCGGCTCAAAATGAGCCTGCAGGGCTTCCAGTATTTTTGTCGGATCCTTTCTGTCCTCATTACTCATGTGTAGATGACGTTGCAGCACATGACATTCCTTTCCCATTACCATCAGTAGCGTGGCAACTCGTATCGTTTTGTCCTTTATATTTAATCCCGTGGCTATTTCGTAGTTTTCCCACTGCGCTCGAAAAAATGTCCAATTGTTGTACGTATCCCCTTTCATGTCCATGGCTTCCGGCACCGGTATTGAATATGCCATTGTGACGCTTTGCTAGCAGACCAATGCTAAGTATTTGCTTTACTGGTATCTCCGTTTGGACTTACTTGGCAATTTGTCTCTGGACGTCGGTGGTTCTGACTTCTGACACCATGTTTTATGCTCCGTTAATGTGAATAAGCAATGCAGTATTTCCAAACAATACGCTTTATTACAGCTCCGTGAGAATACAGTCATTTGCACAGTTGTCTTATCCTAGCTCTAGCTCCGCCAGCGTTCCCCTTCTTCTACTTACTTGTTGGCGGTTTTACTGGTAAGTAGCAGAGGTCAGAGCGCCCTCTGCTGACTAGACTGTATCGTAACACTGTTCAGCCCCCAAGAGGGATGTAGGACCCCAGAGCTGCCGCGCCAGTGGAGGATCATTAACACGGTAAAGCAGGTCCTGTGGGAGACAAGGAACATCAAGGTCTATCAACAACAAACAGTGGACCTGGTCACTCTCCAGAGGAGAATACAATACATCCTCCAGGATGGCAGACTTTTTGAAGGACGAGAGAGGGGCGAGGAGGAACTGTGGGGTGAGCCACTAGAAAGATCTGTTTATATAGCTCACCCCCCAGAGGAGGCGCGCTCTGGGCAGCCAACCCTCGAGCACAAACTCCTTTTTTTCTTTCATGTTTTTTAAACTTTTGAGTTTCCCTTTTCCTGATTGAAGCTTATACTGTATGTACCTCCATCTTGTGTTTTGATATATGATCTAAATCTGTTATGTTGTGCAATATCCCCTGTCCTTGTGAAATGTACGTTTGAACCCATTGTTACCTGAATAGCTTTTAGTTTGACTTTAGTTGGAATGCAAACCTTTAAATGAAATATGTTGTAAACCTGCAAAGAATTTTAAAAACCAATAAAAGAACCTGCCAACTCCTGATCCAGGCCCTGATGATCTCATGCCTGGACTATTGCAAAACTCTTAACACAACCCATTTCTCACCTCAAAGTTGGCTTTCACTTGGTACATTAATATAACTACCCTTTATAAGGGTATAAGCATATCAGGACATAGCATCGGTCATGTGGATTCTCGGCACTGGGGAAGGGACAGATGCAGTTGATCAGGGTGAGGTGACAGCTACAGGGCTGCCAGCTCTCTCATATTGAGCTTGAGTCTCATGCAATTTATCGATCTCACACACTCTCGCCCACACGTACTTCCTCACACATTTTAATTAAATATGGTGAGACGGATGCGTGAGGGTTGGACCCGATATGCACGACTCAGAAACAATGACGTGAAGTTAAGACCCGTAAGGGCTTTATTAAAGGAATGTCCAGGAAACGTAGTCAAACAAAAACGCTTGTCAAGGACCTACTAATAGATGCGTGTACTTGTTGTGCGTAACTACCCTTTTATGCATGCCAATTTGTGTCGTTTTATGATTGAACGTAATCAGACAGGTACTATTATTTTCATTGACCGTTTTACTCGTTTGTATCTTCCATTTTAATATTCTGGTCGTATTTCGTTCTGTTGTGTGCTTGTACATAGGGCTCGCTTGGAAAAGAGACTTCAGCCTCAAGTGATTACCCTGTTTAAATAAAGGTTAAATAAAATTAAAATAAAATAAAATAAAATAAATGGCTCTGAGAAGAGGTAAGCCATATCACCACTTGTAAATGTTGAGGTATAAGCATATCAGGACATAGCATCAGTCATGTGGATTCTTGGCACTGGGGAAGGGACAGATGCAGTTGATCAGGGTGAGGTGACAGCTACAGGGCTGCCTGCCAGCTCTCTCACATTGAGCTTGAGTCTCATGCAATTTATCAATTTCACACACTCTCTCATGCCCAGGGGTGGAGTACACTAGGCAAACTAGTTTGAAAAGCCAACTGTCATGGAAATTGATAAGAATTAAGCGAGTGACAGTAGATTTTATCAGGGGAAGTCTGCATCTCTCAATACACATACATTTGTTTAGATGCGGATCTTTCCCGCACCAATATGGCGGCCGTGCAGACGCATCTGAACAGGGTGAATGAGGCATCTATGTATTTATATCTATGTTCTTATCAGTGGTGGGCCGTCAGGGCCTGCAAGGCCTTCTCTGCTGGCCTAAAAAATATCTGAATCACAGACTGATGTTAATTATATTTTGTCCATGAATACTTATTAAATCATTCCCAATGGTCTGTCCGCTTCCTTTCATAGCTTTTCCCCTGGTTGCGCTGCTTCCAGACGTGTATTTTCATATTAAAGCATTTAACCAATCACATTTCAGCCATCATTTGTTGCCAGGGTCAAAGAAATCTGCCTGGAGGCCTTCACAATCAGTTCTGCGGGCCCTGTAGCATAAAATAAGTGTCGATCAAACTGTTGCTTCAACCAATCAGATTTTGAGTTGGCGACACCAAGGCCTTCTAGCAGGCATACGGTAACGTCAGCGTATTCACACCCTTTGATTGGATAGTCAGAGAGTGTACTAGCCAGAGCTAGCGAGCGGACATTTTCAGCCCTAAAGCGAATTAAAACTTATGGCAGAAATACGACAGGGCAGGCTCGACTTTCAGCATTAGCTTCGATGGCGATAGAAAAGGACTTCTTGATGGAACTGAAACGCACGGATAATCTGTACGACAGAGTAATTGAACTCTTTTTGAGGAAAGAAAGGAGGATGGATTTTGTGTACAAATAATAAGGATTTTTGGTGAGTAAAATGTTGCTATTTTCCTAAATAATATTGCAATTTTATGAGGTTATTATTGATGCTTTTTTATGTGTGTCAAGGAGACTTGTGCACCCCGGGTTTGTTTCTTCAGTAAAGGCATTTATTCTGGCTACACGAGTTATCTATCTGCGATGCAACGGCTCTTTATACTGCATTTCTGCATAATAAGATGGTTTTTATAGCCATAAAATAGTTATTGAGGGGTGAATTGATTCAGATGGAGCACTACTGAAGGCCTAGGTGTGAAATGCACGGCCCGCCACTGGTTCTTATACATGCCCAACACTGATTGTTCACCCTTTACCATTGAGCTGAACTGGCAAAACTCCTCTGTAAAGTCATTGCCAAGATCATGTGGGTATATTTCTTTCAGATGTTCTGTGGCTGTGCACACTTCTCGGATGCCCATTGAATAAACTTTTTTAAGGAACCCACATTTTGGGCCTCCCGCGTGGTCCAGTGGTTACAACGTCCGACGCTGGCCACGGAGACCGGGGTTCAATTCCCCGTCTCGCCAAGTGTCGGCTTTGGCCGGGAGTGCCACCAGGGGGCGGCGATTGGCTGTCCGCCCCAGGGAGGGGGGAGGGAAGCCGACGTGACGTTCGCTGCGTATAAGAGTGGCCCTGTAAGTACCGGGGTTCGGTCGACGGCTGGCGAGTGACGTCTCGGAAGAGGCGTCACTTCGCCTTGTCACTACCGGTCGCAGGACTACGGCAGCGAACTCACATTACTAGGGGGGGATTGACGTAAAAATAGCGCTACCAAATTGGCTACCAAATTGGGAGAAAATGGGATAAAATCAGAAACAATTAAAAAAGGCAATCACAGATGATATAATACGTGTCAATCAGGTGGTCATTTTCTTTCTTACTCTTCATTTTTTTTTTGCGCTGGCCTTGAAATCATTGCTGAAAGCACACTGCTAACATAGCAAGCATGATGTGCACTGAACCGACTTCAAAGACTTTTCACGTACATTGCAAGGTGCTTATGTTGTGTATGACGTTCAAAAACAATACATTTAAATAGTTTTACATTGGAGTTTTTATCTGAAAATATTTTACAATATTTAATTTTTTTACAAATATTTTATATATATACAGTGGGGAAAATAAGTATTTAGTCAGCCACCAATTGTGCAAGTTCTCCCACTTAAAAAGATGAGAGAGGCCTGTAATTTTCATCATAGGTATACCTCAACTATGAGAGACAAAATGAGGAAAAAAATCCAGAAAATCACATTGTCTGATTTTTAAAGAATTTATTTGCAAATTATGGTGGAAAATAAGTATTTGGTCAATAACAAAAGTTCATCTCAATACTTTGTTATATACCCCTTTGTTGGCAATGACAGAGGTCAAACGTTTTCTGTAAGTCTTCACAAGGTTTCCACACACTGTTGCTGGTATGTTGGCCCATTCCTCCATGCAGATCTCCTCTAGAGCAGTGATGTTTTGGGGCTGTCGCTGGGCAACACGGACTTTCAACTCCTCCAAAGATTTTCTATGGGGTTGAGATCTGGAGACTGGCTAGGCCACTCCAGGACCTTGAAATGCTTCTTACGAAGCCACTCCTTCGTTGCCCGGGCGGTGTGTTTGGGATCATTGTCATGCTGAAAGACCCAGCCACGTTTCATCTTCAATGCCCTTGCTGATGGAAGGAGGTTTTCACTCAAAATCTCACGATACATGAGCCCCATTCATTCTTTCCTTTACACGGATCAGTCGTCCTGGTCCCTTTGCGGAAAACAGCCCCAAAGCATGATGTTTCCACCCCCATGCTTCACAGTAGGTATGGTGTTCTTTGGATGCAACTCAGCATTCTTTCTCCTCCAAACACGAGAAGTTGAGTTTCTACCAAAAAGTTATATTTTGGTTTCATCTGACCACATGACATTCTCCCAATCCTCTTCTGGATCATCCAAATGCTCTCTAGCAAACCTCAGACGGGCCTGGACATGTACTGGCTTAAGCAGGGGACACGTCTGGCACTGCAGGATTTGAGTCCCTGGCGGCGTAGTGTGTTACTGATGGTAGCCTTTGTTACTTTGGTCCCAGCTCTCTGTAGGTCATTCACTAGGTCCCCCGTGTGGTTCTGGGATTTTTGCTCACCGTTCTTGTGATCATTTTGACCCCACGGGGTGAGATCTTGCGTGGAGCCCCAGATCGAGGGAGATTACCAGTGGTCTTGTATGTCTTCCATTTTCTAATAATTGCTCCCACAGTTGATTTCTTCACAACAAGCTGCTTACCTATTGCAGATTCAGTCTTCCCAGCCCGGTGCAGGTCTACAATTTTGTTTCTGGTGTCCTTTGACAGCTCTTTGGTCTTGGCCATAGTGGAGTTTGGAGTGTGACTGTTTGAGGTTGTGGACAGGTGTCTTTTATACTGATAACGAGTTCAAACAGGTTCCATTAATACCGGTAACGAGTGGAGGACAGAGGAGCCTCTTAAAGAAGAAGTTACAGGTCTGTGAGAGCCAGAAATCTTGCTTGTTTGTAGGTGACCAAATACTTATTTTCCACCATAATTTGCAAATAAATTCTTTAAAAATCAGACAATGTGATTTACTGGATTTTTTTTTCTCATTTTGTCTCTCATAGTTGAGGTATACCTATGATGAAAATTACAGGCCTCTCTCATCTTTTTAAGTGGGAGAACTTGCACAATTGGTGGCTGACTAAATACTTATTTTCCCCACTGTATATATATATATATTTTTTTTTTTTTTTTTTTTTATCCCTCTGTCTGGCCCCCTCTGTGGCAATTAGACACTAGGCACGTGCCTAGTTTGCCTATGCCTAGATCCGGCCCTGCTCATGTACTTCCTCACACATTTTTATAAAATGTGGGTTCCATTTGCTTACAGCTACCAAATGTCTGGGTTTTTGTCAACGTGTCTGTGGTAATGTATTATACAGAAAACATGCTTCTGAGAAAAAATTATGCACAAGAGTACCCCCTTCCCCCCACACTACAATATCAGCCTATATCACACATCAAAATCTCATTAAAAACAAAAAGGTGCAAAGTCACTCTGTCACCTCTCAAAGCTGGCAGCCCTGCATCTGCTAAACACAACTTGAACCTGTTCTATGCCAACCATCCAAAAATATTATGATTAACATTAACATTTTTTTATCTTTGGCATTTAGCAGACGCTCTTATCCAGATGCTCCTTAACCATACAAGATGTGATTAAAAAAGGTGCCGGTCAAAAAATGTAGAAGAGCCGGCTTGGAGGAGGAGAGCCTTATCTAGTCTGCCCCCTGCTACCCTTTCATTGTACTGCAGCGATTGCAGATAAAATGGAGATTAGGCCTAGTTGGGGAGGAGTCCTAACTGGACTGGAGAGCAGTAAAAAATGTTTATCTCATGTCACATTACTACACCTTTCCACTTTGTTATACTGAATTGGTTTAAATGGTCCTAGCATACCAGGCAGTCAAGGGATCAGCCCCAACATACCTCCTCAAAATCTTCAAACCCTACACACCTGCCAGACCACTCTGTTCTGTTACCTCAGGACGCCTAGCACCTCCCCCCCTCCGCACCTGCGCTTCCCGGTCACGTCTCCTGTCGGTTCTGGCTCCATGATGGTGGAATGACCTTCCTGTGGAAGTCAGAACAGCTGAGACCCTGGCCACCTCTAAGCGACGACTGAAGACTCACCTCTTCAGGGTGCACCTCTCCCGTAGTCCGGTTTTTGTTAACTTAGGGACATAGTTGCTTAGTATTACACATGTCTACTTGTTTATGTATTGTATTAGGCTTAGGCATTATTTTCTGCATTGATTGCTTTATTGCTACCTTTGAATTGTGGCTACAGATTTACCTACAGGGTCCTAGTTTAACTATGTGGTTGCTCCTAGCACCTAGGAACTGTACTTCCCACTAGGGTGGCTTTCAGCTAAACTGTTCTTGACTACGGTTAACACTTTGTTGTACGTCGCTCTGGATAAGAGCGTCTGCCAAATGCCTGTAATGTAATGTAAATTTGGCAGAGGATATTTTCGTTTGCTTAATTAAGAAGAAATTCAATCCTAATTCTTTGCTGCAATTTTATATCAGATCTCTGTGGCTACTTTTTAGTGAGTATGGAAACTGTACATTTGTGGAGTCTGGCTCATCCCCCTCTCTCTCTCTTGGACAATGGCTATTCAGGGATTTTTTATAAAAAAAGCCACTATAACTGTTCTTCCGACGACTTTGACCGAACCCACTGACGTTGATGTGTCAAAGAATTAATGCATCTAAAGACTTTTTACTTTTGATACTTGTACTCTTCACGTCACTCTAACACTTGATAAATATCAACTGTGATTTTGATCAATCACACGTTGATTTTATTTTCATTCAAAGTGTATTTGTAAATTAACAAGACAGAATCCAATGCTATTTACTGTGTCTTGAGTGGAACTCATGACCTCAGTAGTTTTGGAACCCTGGGTATGGCCCTGTCTGCAGATATTTGCTCCAACCACGCACTATGGCACCTGGTTTCATAGAGTTTACCTCCTTGGTCCAGGAGGTGAACTAATAAGTGATGTCAGGTGGTGTAGTACATGGTTGGAGCAAATATCTGCAGACACTGCAGCCCTCGAGGCCTGGAATTGAATGGCCCTGCGTATGCTGCTGATTTTTGACACTGTTCCCCTTGACACATAAAATAATTTTGCAATTTCTGTGACTAACGCACCTCCAATTTGGGCACCAACTATTCGACCTCTTTCAAAATCTGTTAGATCTCTCATGTTGCTTTTCTGATTACAGTGATGCTTTTATGTAGTATTTTATAGCAGAAACATATTGGTAATTAATATTGACATTAATATGAAACATGTATAGATTCCTTTTTAATTGTGATTTAGTTATTCAAATCACTGGTGCTTGCTTTTCATGCGGCTAGAGGTACCGCTCCCCCATACCTCCAGACACTCATCACACCCTACACCCAGCCAGACCCCTCCGCTCCGCCTCCTCTGGCAAACTGACTGTCCCATCCCTGTGGGCGCCTGGCAGCTGCTCCTCGCGGTCTCGTCTCTTCTCTGTCCTGACCCTTTGGTAGTGGAACGACTTTCGGCAATCGTTCAGGACTGCGGAATCACTTGCGATCTTCCGCAAGAGACTCAAAACCCACCTTTTCAGACTCCACTACCACTGAATTCTGTTCATCTAGCTAATTGTCATCACCACTGCCTACTTGCTCAACATTTGTGGAGTCTGGCAAGTTAAAAGCAAGCTGGAAGATGTGGTCGGACTAAATTCCAAAACACACAGGGAGTTCTGTGACCATGTGACCCACGCAGTGGGGAAAAAACGGAAAGACGAGCAGAAGCTCAAAAAACAAGAGAAAGAGGTGCAAAGGAAGCTGACGCAACTCCAGCGGGGAGAACTGACCAAGAAAGAGAAGAAAAAGGTCCAGGCTATGATGACAGCTGAAGCATCAGTGGTCAGACCAGAAGTAAAAGTCTCCTCCGGAGGGCCGTCACTGCTGCCTGCGCCTCGTGGGCCGGGAACAACCCACAGTGTCAGTAATAAATGTGTATGCACAGCCCCAACAATGGAAAGCAGACAACAAAATAACAAACAGAATGGGCAAAGGAGAGGGCTCAAGGGACCACAAGGACCCCCTGGAGTTTGCTGGGGATGCAACCAGCCAGGGCACACCAGGCGGAATTGCCCCACAAACCCTTGGCAGCCAAGACAGCAGCATGGAAATGGAAATCAGGGAATTGCCAGCAACCCCAGGGATACCAGGGACAAACACAAGGCCCAGTTAATCCATGGGGTGGGCCAAATCAGGGATACTATGGGTGCCCAGAGAATCCTAAAGGGGAGGGTCAGCTTCCGATGTTAACCACAGAAGCTGATCAGGAACCTATGCTGCAGGTTCAAATAGAAGATAGAGACATAACAGTGATGGTAGACACTGGAGCCACTTACACATGTGTAAATCCAAATTATGCCTCTCACCTCCCACTGTCGGGCAAATATGCGAAGACAGTAGGATTCTCGAGACAAATGCAGCTGAACCCAATGACGGCTCCAGTTCATCTAACTGGTAAAGGAAAGTCTGTAACACTGCCTATACTAGTGTCAGAACAAACACCAGTCAATCTATTAGGAAGAGATGCATTATGTCAATTACAAATTTGGTGTTCCCCGCAAGGAATATATGGACAGAACAGGACTGGACATGCAAATGATAATGTTGGGAGAATGTGCAAACATATACTGGCTAGGAGAATTGGGAGAAGAAGTAGAAAAGTCAGTAGCAAAATGGGAAAAGTTCATAAAGGCTCAAATACGCGAGGCGCAATAATCTAAATCCAAATATCATTGTACAATGATGTATGACCCAACTTGCAATTCAGAATTGGAAAAACAATGGCAAGAGCAAAATAAGGGAGTAAATGTTCCTATAACATCACAGGGGGCAGCCATGAAAGTAGAGGAATCAGAATTTGTGACACAATGGCACAATGTACCAGAATCAGTGCCGCATATAACACTGCTAGTGAACAAGGATGCAGAAGCAAAAGACTTAGGATCAATGATGAAACAAGCAAGTGAAAATGAATGGAATATAACAGAAAACCCACTGATTTACCATTCAAAAGATAAGTCATTTATCAAAATCCTATGTACAACAGTAATGATAGGAGTCCCACAGGAAGTAGAGATAGTTACACATCAACAAATGCAACAAAGCGAGCAACAAATAGAGGAGAATCAGCTAAAGAAAAAGATGGAAGGAAGGGTACCTGAAAAACTGCGGTCAAAACATGACATAGATGTAGGACTAGTAGAATCAGCAAGCCCCATATTTATTAGTACAAAGAAAGGAGTAAAGCTACCTTGGAAAGCACAGTACCCAATGAAACCTGAAGCAGAAGAAGGAATTACTAGGAGTACTAGTGGAAACTCAAAGTTGTTGTAATACACCTCTACTCCCAGTCCTTAAAGCAGATAAATCAAAATGGAGATTAGTGCATGACCTGAGAGCTGTAAATGAAGTAGTGCAAGATTGGCCAGCTGTAATCCAAATCCACATACATTGCTGAAGAATGTTCCTCCGGAATCTAAATACTTCACGGTCATCGATTTGTTTTCAGTCTTTTTTTAGCGTACCATTGGCAGAAGAGTGTAGATATTTGTTTGCATTTACGTACAAAGTGAAACAGTACATGTACAGTCGGATGCCTCAAGGGTTCAAATACTCACCACATGTGTTCAACCAAGTCCTAAAATTGGATCTGGAAGATTTGGTAATCGATAGTACATTGATTCAGTACGTTGACGACATACTAATATGCTCGCCACGTTGGAACCATGAGGATTCAATCAAAGTCCTCCGAAAATGAGAAGAAGGAGGACACAAAGTGTCAAAGCCAAAGCTGTAGTATTGCCAACCTCAGGTGGAGTACCTAGGGAGAATAATAGCGCAGGGGACCAAATCGATAGCGCCAGGGCAGCTGGAAGGCATAAGTAAGGCTCCGTTGCCTCAAACAGTGGGCCAGATGATGACATTTTTAGGGATGACAGGATTCAGCTCTGACTGGATACCAGAGTATTCATTAAAAACAGCTCCATTAAGAGAAATTATGAAAACGACAGGACAACAAGATTTGAGGGCACCACTAGCATGGACTACAGATGCGTTAGTGGCATTTGAAACACTGAAACAAGAAATGCAGTCGGCACCTACACTGGCAGCACCAGATTACACAAAACTATTTCTGTTGTACGTAGAAAATCGCAGTGGCGGATATGCCTCAGCTGTACTCATGCAGGAAACTTGAAGTGGGTGGCACAAGCAACCCCTAGCATACTACAGCACCAAATTAGACAATGTAGCACAAGGGTACCCCCCATGCTATCAGGGACTGGCTGCCTTGCATTATGCATACTAAAAAGCAGTCACCGTTACCATGGGATATCCGGTAATAATACATACGCATCATAAAATAGTAGAGCTCATAGAACAAGGCAGATTTGTTCTTACTCAAGCTAGAACTTTAGCATTGTCACCACTGCTGACATTCCCCTGATGTAACCATTCGACGATGTAGTACAATAAATCCAGCAGATAGAGGTTCATTAGACTTTAAAGGACAACCGCACGAATGTGTGGCTGACTCTTCATCATTTACCAGATTCAGACCAGATTTGGAATCAACACCCCTGGTGAATGCTGAGGAATCATTCTTCGTGGATGATTCCTGCTACAAGGACCATGTAGGGAATCATGCAGGATTAACGGTAGTACAACAGCTAGGAAAATAATTGAAGGAGGTGAAACTAGAACAATGTACACAGCCATGTTCTGCTCAACTAGCAGAGCTCAAAGCATTGACTGTGGCTTGCAAATTAGGAAAAGGGAAAGCTGTAAACACTTTTACTGACTCAGCTTATGGCCACGGAGTATGTAATTTGTTTGGAACAGTTTGGAAACAAAGAGGGTTCATGCCCATCCAACACTTTGAACAAATTCAAAAACTCATTACTGCCATGATGTATCCAACACGATTAGCCATAGTAAAATGTCAGGCACACAAAAAAGGTAATGACTTTGTGATAAAAGGCAACAATGCAGCAGACAAGGCAGCAAAGAAGGCCTCAAAGTGCTGTGTTGCGGTGTTGGCACCAATGATAGAGCCATCACCCCAGCCTGATGATATACAGTAATTAGGATGCAGGAGCAAGCAGGACCATATGAATGGTCTAGTATGTGGCAAGCAAGAGGGGCCACTAAAGATGCAACGGGGTTGCATTTTGGTCGCCCATGAATTTTCGGATTTTTCAATATTTACTAAATAAACATCTATTTCATCACACTGCATAATTAAAAATAGCCAAATAACCATAGTTCCATGGATTTTTTACATTTTATGACATGCCGATCAATGCTATCAATCAACAATGCCAATCTTTGATGGCTGTTTTCTCAAAACTAGGTTTTTAGCTCATACTTTTACTGTTATACTGTTATACTTATACTGTTATCTCAACTTGTGATTAAGTTATTGTCACCAAATTTTATGAGATGATTATTGGATGTATTCCTAAGAGGGGGTTGTTGATATATTGTATATTTAAGATTTTATGAGCAATTATATCTTACAATATACATCTCGTTAGTTCCTGAAGTGTATGAAGCAAATATTCAATATCGACTCTGTATTTTCTTTAATGCTAAGTGTCTTAAAAAACGAGATAACATTTTTTTTAGTCACTCACTTCTATCTTGCTGTAACTAAATTTGAATTGTATGCATAAATTAGTAACAAATAAATAGTTAAACAAAGGCGGCACGGTGGTGCAGTGGATAGCACTGTCGCCTCACAGCAAGAAGGTCTCGGGTTCAAATCCAGGCCGGGGGCCTTTCTGTGTGGAGTTTGCATGTTCTCCCCGTGTCCGCGTGGGTTTCCTCTGGGTACTCCGGTTTCTTCCCACAGTCCAAAGACATGCACGTTAGGCTAATTGGAGAGTCTAAGTTGCCCGTAGGTATGAGTGTGTGAGTGAATGGTGTATGTAGTGCCCTGCGATGGATTGGCGACCTGTCCAGGGTGTATTCCTGCCTCTCGCCCCAATGCATGCTGGGATAGGCTCCAGCCCCCCCGCGACCCTAACTAGGAATAAGCGGCTGAAGATGAGATGAGATGAGATGAGATGAGAATAGTTAAACAAATAAATTTAACAAGTTTGTGCCTAATTTGCATATTTAAATATACATTTTCAGAAAAGTGCTAATACAAAAAATGCGTATCTTTACATGTTTAATAAACTGATCATTAACATGTGACATCGGGATTTTTTTCCCCATATATCTCGGGTGTGTCTTGCCTTAATTGAAGTAAAATTATTCCCCCAAAAAATACTTATCAAAAAATACATGATCACTCCCTTCAGGAAACACACTTGACCACGGTTCTTCGATTACAGATGGATGAATTTATTCTCTCTCTCTCTCATCAAATCCACCGTCGAACTGTACAAAGTTCACAATAATGCACAACATAAATACATCGTCACCTAACAATTACAACCTAAGTACAAAAACATGAACACAAAGTCAGGATAACGTTAACATACCTCACTGGCTGCACATAACCAAGAAGGGAATGGGTCCACTTGAACAAAAAACGTCTTCGAAAAAATACTAAACATAAATCTTCAAAAACACATTTAAGCTTCTAAGCGGAGCTTCTTGTAAACCTTGATAAACGTATAAAAGGAGCTTCTGCTAGCTACATGCTAGCCACTTAAACGGAGCTTCTGCTAGCGTTACAACATAGTGCAACACGTCTTATAATTGCGACAATCAAAAATGTCCCGGTGCAACCCAAAAACGGAAAAGGGTTCTTGCATAACTACTTACATAATTACTTACAACTAATCAATACATATACAAATAAAATCATATATGTAACATTAACTGAAGTTCAAGTAAAATAAATAAATGACAACAAATATTATTTTTGGCAGTTAAACTCCCACCAAATCACAAATTATTGTGATTTCACTTCACAATATCACTTTGCCTTCACACCATTTCAATTTTACATACTGAACTTACTATTTATGAAAAGAACAACCTTACTAACCTTATGAACTTATTTATTTATTCTGCTTCTAGCAATAGAACAGTCTTTTGTACAGGCTTATCAAGATAGACTGGCTTAGTGGTGCGTTTTCCCTGACTGTCTAAGGTTGAGTCGTTGAGTTGCTTTTCAAGCGGCCAGAGGTACTGCTCCCCCATACCTCCAGTCACTCATCACGCCCTACACCCCGTCCAGACCCCTCCGCTCCGCCTCCGCTGGCAGACTGACTGCCCCATCCCTCCGGGCGCCTGGCGGCTCCTCGCGGTCTCGCCTCTTCTCTGTCCTGGTCCTCGATGGTGGAACGACCTCCGCAATCGGTCAGGACTGCGGAATCACTTCCAATCTTCCGCAAGAGACTCAAAACCCACCTCTTCAGACTCCACTACCACTGAACACTGTCCATCTAGTCAATCTGTCATCACCACTGTTTACTTGTTCAAAAAAAAAAAAAAAAACCACTAACCTTTTCTTTCCCAATGTTACAGGTATGATACGCAGATGCCTGCAATGATGTCTTTTGCCGTTTTACTGCACTGATCTTGTACGCTAACTTTGATTGTTCTCACCTTGTATTAATGCACATCTTGTAAGTCGCTCTGGATAAGAGCGTCTGCTAAATGCTTAAAATGTAAATGTAAATGTAAAATGAGTCGCTAACTAACAGTTTCACCTTTCTGACTCTTCCATCAGTGCTGGGATATACTTCTACTACTCTTGCCAATCTCCACTGACTTCGTGGAGAACTGTCTTCGTGAAGGATGACAATGTCATTCACCTTCGCATTTCTCTTATCCGTTTGCCATATTTGTCTTTGCTGAAGATTAAGGAGGTACTCCTTCTTCCACCTTGTCCAGAATTCATTTGCCAAGAACTGCACCTGGCGCCACCTCTTGCGTAGGTATAGATCCTGACTCACAAACTGACCAGGCGGGGGCGATATTATGCTAGACTTCATCATGAGTATGTGGTTGGGGGTGAGAGGTTCAAGACTTGTTGGATCATTCAAGTGCTCTGTTGTCAGAGGTCTGCTATTGATAATAGCCATCACTTCATACAAAAAGGTTCTAAGAGAGGCACTATCAAGTCTTTTAGCAGAGTGATCAAGGATTGCTGTTAGAACACTTCTAATCGTCCGTATTTGTCTCTCCCATACTCCTCCCATGTGGCTTGATGATGGTGTGTTCATTATGAACTCACATCCATATTCCTTCAACTGTTCATGATCCAAGTCCTTCATTGCATTCATTAACTCTCTTTTCGCCCCTACAAAATTGGTGCCCTGATCACATTTCAGCTGTCTTACATTTCCACGTATTGCAATGAATGCACGGAATGCATTGATGAAAGCATCCGTAGTGAGATCATCAAGCATTTCAATATGTATGGCTCTAGAACACATACAAGTGAAAAGAAGACCATACTTCTTCGGTTCCTTTCTTGCTTCTTTCACATAAAACGGTCCGAAGCAATCTATGCCACAATATGTGAATGGAGGTGTCATTTCCATTCTTTCTTCTGGCAAGTCTGCCATCTTTGGATCTTGTGTGTTCCTTCTATACTTTCTGCATGTTGTGCACTTGTAGATGTGTGAGGCAACTGCACTGCTACAACCTATGACCCATATTCCATTGGATCGCAGTTCATTTACAGTTATTCCTCTTCCTTGATGCTGCACCCTTTCATGGTAGTGCTTGATAAGTAAAGAAGACACATGACTTGCTTTTGGTACAATGGCAGGATGCTTGACATGTGGGTGAAGGCTAGATCTTGTCAAACGTCCTCCAACCCTGAGCACATCGTACTCATCTACAAATGGACTTAGTTTGTGTAGCTTGTTTGCTTTGTCTTTAGGTCTTACTTCCTTGCATTGCCTTATACTTTTGATTTCACTGCTGAATGCTTCTGCCTGGACTAATTTGACTATGAAAAGCTCTGCTTCCTGTCTTTCCTCAACACTTGTGGCTTCACTTATTTTAGGTTTGAGACTCTTGATTTGCTTAGCATGGCGCTTGAGACGAGCAATGGCTTTGACAGCTCTTTTCCAGTCAGAAAACTTTGACAGGCGATCTAGCAACATCCTCTCTTCCTTTGCTTTGGCGTTGAGCACCTGGGCCTTTCGCAGTTCTGGATCATTGTCTATGACCTCTCCCACCTTGACGTCTCCTATGGGTAGATCTGGTCTGTCTTGTTTGAAAGGTAAGGGCATTTCATAATGACCATCAGGTTTGTGTTTGATTCCATCTTTCAGTTTGGTCAGTTGCCTCTTCTCCAACTCTTTCACTGAAGTCTGATTCTAACACCTTGAGCACATCATCTGGAGTGATCATTTCCTTGATCCGGGTGTTGTAAACGTAATGAACCTCACTTTTAAGCTTGACTGTTGGTTTGGGTTCAGGTGTCACTTGCTTTACAATGATGCGATGACAATCGTATCACCTTCGTGTTCGCCTGGGTCACCATAACTCACTATGCTCCAACCTAGATCGGTTTTCTGAGCGAAGGGTTGATTTTCATTCCCACATACGACTTCTCTAGGCATTAGAGCTTGTGGGCAATTGTACCCGATCAGTAGACCAATTTCACATTCCGTTTGCGAGGCAATGTGTTCTGCAAGATGCTCCAAATGAGGCCATGCCTTGGCGGTCTCCGGAGTTGGGATGTGCGTCCGATTAGCAGGAATGAATTCTCGAGTGTAAGTTGTTGGCACTGTGATCTTCTTAGTCGAGAATAGTCCTCTTACTTGTAGGTCCTTGAGTCTTTTACAGGGTACAATTGTCCTCTTTGATGACATTGTAGATAGTTTCAGCTTCACTTGTTCTGTGTTTGCATCTAGAACATCTGCCACTTCCTCAAGAATGAATGAAGAGTCGCTTTGTGAGTCTAGCAGAGCATAGACAACTAGAGAACTTCCTTACTTGGATCACTTGGCGTTGACACATAGACGGGTATTATTGTTGAAGTCTGTGTAATACTGCCCTCTTGTACGACTCTGTGGGATGTGGTTTCATTGGTGATGTCTTGTGGTTGTGTTGACTGTGGCTTTCTTTCCTTACTGTTACTTATGTCCTTAGTTTGTTCTCTCTTTGGTTCCCGTTCTTGTTTTGAGCGATCTTCGTGTAAGCATGTGGGGTGACGTTTTGAGCAGGTGTCGCATACCATCCGCTTACTGCAGTTCTTGGATTGATGGCCCGGATTCAAGCAACCGAAGCACAGTTTCTCACTCTGTATAAATTTGACTCGGTCAGCGACTGGCTTTTCAACAAATGTGCGACACTTGTGTAAGCTATGTCCTATTTACTTACAAAATACACATGTGACAACATCACTTTCACTGGTGTTAGTTGTGAAGATCTTGGCACCAGCAGTTTTGTTCTTGGAGGCCACTGGATTCTGGTACTTGACCTTTGCTTTACCAGGTTCACTTTGCTGTAATGCATGGTAAGATGTTATAGGGTTACACACGATACTAGCTTCCAGTGTTAGGAATGTCACAAAATAATTGAAGCTTGGGAACCTTCGGTGTTCCAGTTGGTATTGTGTGACCTTCCGGTTCCATCTGGTACTTAACCAGTCAGGGAGTTTGGCGGTGAGTCTTTGATTCTCGATTCCATCATTAAGAACATTTAGACTCTCATTGTGCACCATGGCAGGTTCACAACTGCGCAAAAAGTCCACAAACTTTCTTAGGTCAGCACTCTCCCTTGAGGCAATTTTTGGCCAGGCATGTCATTTGTCACGGAAGGCTTTGGCAATTACAAAGGGCTCGCCATATCGTTCGTTGAGCAGGGCCCATGCTGCATGATATGAATCTTCTGATTCAGTCAGAAAATAACCTTCTAAGCCTTTTGCTGCTCCTCCAACATATTTCTGAAGGAAGAAGATTTTCTCGATAGTTGTAATATTTTTCCTCTCAATTAGAGTCTGAAAGGATGACTTCCAGTGATTAAACTTGAGTGGATC
The DNA here is from genome assembly GCA_029706075.1 of Aldrovandia affinis. Taxonomy (NCBI): domain Eukaryota; kingdom Metazoa; phylum Chordata; class Actinopteri; order Notacanthiformes; family Halosauridae; genus Aldrovandia; species Aldrovandia affinis. The sequence continues at coordinate 2,737,242 of JAINUG010000079.1, forward strand.
CCCACTAAAGATGGTAGGCTCTGGTATGGGTAGCTGATATAGCCTCAGCCAAAACTTTCACAAGCTCTCCTGTGCCATCTTGAGGCCCATTTGTTGGAGCCATATCTCGTAGTGGTTGTGTATGCTGATACACTGGGTTCACCTGATTAACTGCTTGCACAACTGTAGGCAATTCAGAGCTCTGTGGTTTAAGTCCTTGGTCTGGATAGGACTTTTCATCATAGACTTGAAGCCTTGCTCTAGCTGCATTCAGCCTTTTCAGCCCCTCCAAACGCTCAAGCTCTCTTTTCAAGTCTTCTACAGACTTTTTTCTTGCAGCATTCTCTTCTTGCTGTTTCTTTAAGAGAGCAGTCTCTTGTCTCTCCTTCTCTATCTTACGCTCAGTCTCTTCCTTTTCTGCTTGTAGACGGCGAGTTAATGCAGCTGCTTCTTGGTCTGCAACGATCAACTTTTCCTCAGCTTCAAGTCTTTGCAGTTTCTCTTGGTGGCACTCTTGCTCAGCCATAATCTTCAACACAGCTTGTGTAGCTGCATACTCGGCAGCAGCTTCTTGTCTTCTGATCGTGGAGATTGTGGAATTAGCCTTAGAGGCTGAAAGTGAAACACTAGAGCTTGAAGAGGAGAAGACAGAGCCGGCATCAGGCCAAATCAGCTCCTCATTCCTTTCTTCAATTTGAGACCGAGCATTCTCTACAACATGACTGGTGACTGATATACATTTGTCCAGCTTGTGGCGCATGTCAAGGTCTGGGCTGTCAGTCCTTCAATATTCATCATAAACAATATTCAGTTCAGATAATTCCTTCTGAATAGTGCCAATGTGTTCTTGTAGGATGTTACTGGGATCCTGTCTTATCACTGATTTTTTAGCTACCTTAGTTAGAGCTTTCCAGCGCTCATAAATGCTGTCAAAACGGAGTCGTAGTCCTTTTACCTTTTCTTTCTGAAATTCTTTGCCCCTTTCTGTTAAGGTGCGATCTCTTTCACTTCTACGGAGGTCTTTAGACTGTACTGCTTGTTGTATAATGATAGACTCATCTATCTGCTCTGGCTCTTCGTGAGCCTCTTTACCCGTTTGTGACATCGTAAACCACTTTTGGTAATTACCTGTACGGCCTTAACTTGTCTTATGAGCTATGTAGTTAACAAACATTTTACACAAACATAGGCTTACTGAAGTGAATAGGCTAAACTAAATTATATCATTCTTTCATAATCATCCTTAAAAGGCTTGAAAATATTACAGTCAATTAGCCTACAGTTGACAAAGCTCCATATGGCAACCTTCAATGAACTTGCAAACATAAACCATGAATATAAACTTGCATGAAATGTCAGCTTACTGAAATGTACAAAATGATTTACTTCTTTCCCAAAATAATTCAATTAGGCTACCTTTCTTCTTAAGGAATTATAAATATAAACCAATTAGATAATCAATTGCATCAATGCCCCTTGTATCTTGTATAACACTGCTATTGTTACTAGGCTACACACAGTCCCTTGTAGTTTTTCAATCCTTGTGTCACCTTCAGAACGCAACTTTAGCGTCTGGCTTATGGACGTTTTCACAGGGTATCTGCAGGTTTAGCAAAGTCAGATTTAAGGCTTTTTAATACTTTTTTAATGCCACTCAGAATGAAATTTAATACCAATTTCACGATAACAAAATGGCAAAAATCACGCAACGACACCAATTAGTTTAGGTTTAGGGACAAATTTGTCCAAAGATGTTTATTAAAACATAAAGGGGTAACTGGATTGGATGAAACAAAGGGGTGAGACAAACATAAATAACAAAAATAGAAAATATTCATTCAGTGTCATCCAGGGCAGGAATTTCACCAGTGTCTGGCCTGCTGCCCCTGCAAAAAAAAAATTAAGCGTAATGTGACCTCACTGGTCTTGGTGCCCCCACTGGCTGTGGTCTCTTCCCTGCTTCTATTCTTTATTGTAAAAATGAAACAGCAGCCTATTGCGATTCAGATTTTCTTTTGCCTTATGGACCACTGCATAGGGACCACTGATGGGCCTAGCATTGAGACTGCCATATGTGTAGTCACTTGGGGGGCATGTATCTCAGTTCTGTGGCCCTCTTCTCCAATTCTCTCAGATTGCTCCTGCTGCAATAGTTCCAGAAACGTAAAGTTCACATTTGCTTTCACCCCCATCGTCCCGAGTTTAAAATCTTTTTTGCAGTTTGCAGCGGGCCTCATGATCGTCTTTGACTGGGACCAACCATGGCGCAAACACTGGGTTATCGAGCCAGTTCTCATTAAATTTGCACTTTCCCATAACGAGTGCAAATGCTTAAGTTAAGTTAGCTAACTCAGCTTGTTGAACCTGAATATTGTGAGAGAGAGAGACAGAGTTGACTCCGTTGCTGAAATAGTTCCCCGCAAACATAAGGACCTCTGTTGGTTCCGCTCATTCTGCGTGACGCTACAAAACGGTAAATAAAAATCTCCGACTTTATCTCCCGTTACCCGTTTTTCCCCCAGATTTCACAATGAAACATAAAATGACAAATACACATTTTTATCTTTCCTGTCTATGGCATTTTAAGACCTCTGAAAGATGGATTTAAGACATTTTAAGACCAATTAAGGCCTTTATTGTTGATAAACAAATGTAATACTTTTTAATACTTTTTAAGGATCCGCGGACACCCTGTTTCATGAAAGAACTGACGAACTTGTGTGTCCATAACGCTAAACAGCGGCTTATCTGAATTTCCCCATGTTAACCATCCGTCGGCGGCGTCCTTAGCGCGGCAGGAAACAGGTCCGGGCAAATTCACGCAGGCTTGAGTTCGACTATCACTCCCTTCAGGAAACACACTTGACCACGGTTCTTCGATTACAGATGGATGAATTTATTCTCTCTCTCTCTCTCTCTCTCTCTCTCTCTCTCTCTCTCTCTCTCGTCAAATCCACCGTCGAACTGTACAAAGTTCACAATAATGCACAACATAAATACATCGTCACCTAACAATTACAACCTAAGTACAAAAACATGAACACAAAGTCAGGATAACGTTAACATACCTCACTGGCTGCACATAACCAAGAAGGGAATGGGTCCACTTGAACAAAAAACGTCTTCGAAAAAATACTAAACATAAATCTTTAAAAACACATTTAAGCTTCTAAGCGGAGCTTCTTGTAAACCTTGATAAACTTATAAAAGGAGCTTCTGCTAGCTACATGCTAGCCACTTAAACTGAGCTTCTGCTAGCGTTACAACATAGTGCAACACATGTCTTAAAGGAAATAATTGCGACAATCAAAAATGTCCCGGTGCAACACAAAAACGGAAAAGGGTTCTTGCATAACTACTTACATAATTACTTACAACGAATCAATACATATAAAAATAAAATCATATAATATATGTAACATTAACTGAAGTTCAAGTAAAATAAATAAATGACAACAAATATTATTTTTGGCAGTTAAATACATATTTTTCTCAAAAACATGTGTCACAATTATTGGCAAGATAACAGCACTGAGTCTTCCCCTATAATTCTTGATGAGGTGGGAGAACACATACCAAGGGATCCGAGACCATTCCTCCATACAGAATCTCTCCAGATCTTTCAGAGTCCTTAGTCCTTGCTTGTGGACTCTCCTCTTCAGCTCACCCACAGGTTTTCAATGGGGTTTAGGTCAGGGGAATGGGATGACCATTACAAAAGCTTGATTCTGTGGTCAGTGAACCATTTTTGTGTGGATTTGGAGGTATGCTTTGGAACATTGTCCTGCTGGAAGATCCAAAAACGACCCAGTTTTAGCCTGCTGACAGAGGCAGCCAGATTTTGATCTAAAATCTCCTGGTACTTGATGGAGTCCATGACGCTATGTATCCTAACAAGGTTCCCAGGGCCTTTGGAAATAAAACAGCCCCACAACACCACAGATCCACCACCATACTTCACAGTGAGGATTGGCTTCTTTTCTGCATGACCATCCCTCTTTTTACGTCAAACCCTCCTCTGGTGTTTGTTGCCAAAAAGCTCTATTTTTGTCTCACCTGACCATAGAACCTAGTTCCACTCAAAGTTTCAGTGACGTTTAGCAAACTCCAGGCACTTATGTTTGTGGTTTGATGACAGCAATGGCTTTCTTCTGGCAAGCCTTCCAAATGGCTTGTTTTTTTAAAGGTTTTTTTTAACCTTTATTTAACCAGAATAGTCTCATTGAGATTAAAAATATATTTTACAAGAGCGTCCTGGCCAAGATAGGCAGCAGCACAATTACAATTACAAGTACAAGTTTATAGACAAAAGTAAATGAAAAAACAAACATATGACAATTAAAACAAAAAACAAGGGCAAATCACTTTGTTGTACGTCGCTCTGGATAAGAGCGTCTGCCAAATGCCTGTAATGTAATGTAATGTACAAATCAGAACCATTCGTAATAATTCATTGTTAGCATGGAGGTGGCATCTAATTGTAGTTTTGGAGACTTAGATGCAACCAATTTCCTCCTCACTGTGCGTAGGGGCAAAATACACTTGCGTCCTCTTCCAGGCAGGTTCATCACAGCTCCAGTTGGTTTAAACTTCTTAATTATTGCTCTAATAGTGGAGATGGGTATTTTCAGGTGTCAAACTATTTTTTTTTATAGCCATTGCCGGATTTATGAAGGTCAACAACCTTTTGTCTTGTGTATTCTCTGATCTTCTCCGTGTTGATGGATGACTAAGGGATAAGGATACAGGCACTGGGCCTTTAAGTAGCTGGCCAAGAGGACTACTTGAACTGGGCAAGTGAAGAAAACAAACAAACGAAACAAGAGGCATCAGAGATTTTACAGAGATGCAGCACAGCATTACTTTATGTAATACATAGTGCTTAGAGAAGGCACTGTAACTTGCAGGCTCTCGATGTCAAACAGTTCCCCTCTACATAGTAAATAGAACATTGAACAAGGTCAACTTACAATTGCTAGTTGTTTTGTAAGATGGAAATTACTACTCCATACAATGCATTACATACCACTTAAACCGACATTCAATCTCACCACCCTCATAAAAGACAGGCTTACAGAGCTTGTGTCTACAATAAACCAAACATATTATCGAAGTGAGCATAACTATGATGGCAAAATCTTAATACACTTGTCGATGTGTACAGTGACACGCCCACAAAGGCCTACCTCCAGTCAATTCGTAACACCCAACCAAACAAGTATGTCAGGCAGCACTGCCAAACCAATGAGACTCATCCTACGCCATATTGCCAGTTACCGTGTCTATATTAGGGGTGGTGTGGTAGAATCTGAACCCGGTCTGGGCCAGATGGGCCGAGAGACCCCACCGCACTGGATACTTCTTCAAAATAAAGTAGTCTTTCTTCAAAGTAAAACAATCTTCAGAGTCTGTAGCAATAATGATTTATTTGAATATAAACAATGGTTACACTCAAAGAGCTGTTCTGGGTTCGCGAAATCAGATGCTGCCCTCTTTTCCAAGATCCCACTTTTTATCCTGTTTTGAAACCCGCCCTCGCTCACAAGATCCCCCACTCCTATCTATGATGTCCCATGAAGTTACCGCTCCCATCGGGGTGGAATTCCCTGAAAAGCCCACTTCCCCCTTTTTGGCCACCATTTTTACTTAATATAAGACACTATTAATTATTTCTGTCGCCGTCTGGCATAAAAAGCAAAACAGCCAATTATTAATACCATCCCCCTATCTGCATACTGCACCTGCATCCTGCCCTGCCCCCACAAGCGTGGCCTTAGTTGCGCTAGTCGGACAAACCACTGGCCTTGGGCTTGCCTCCAGGTATTCTCATCACAGGTGTTCCTGGGCCCCTTCTCAGCCTAACGCAGACTCAAAGGTCATATGCATCTAAAATACTACATTTCATTCATTCATTCATTCACATCTGTGATGACTTGTAAAATACTACATACAAAATGATTATAATCACAAGAACAAAGCATAGAGAACACAGGGCTTATGAAATTCAGGCTCTCCTAGGTTTTTTCCTTCCACATTCCCCCCTTTGTGACTTCTTAGTCACAGTTACATAGGTTACAGCAATTATCAAACTTTAACAAAGATTATACATTCAATACAGACTTTAACTCATTGTAACAAATTTGGTCAGCTTACACCAACTCACTGATGAGTAAATAAACCAACAGACTCCCTACCTGGCCTTTCTGTTGCTTCACATGGGCCACCAGTAAACCAATTTACCCAGCAGTCAGCACCCAGGTCGCACCTGCACGACTTTAGTCAGACTCAGCCAGCAATGCAGATCAGTCAGGCACGCAAATACCCTTGCTGTTCTTTTGTCATGTGAGCCCCGCTCCCACATAGATACTGCCTGTGACTGTGGCAGTATGGAGTCTTTCCTCATCGCACAGACTGCCTGTGTAACATCCATCCATCCATCCATCCATTATCTAAGCCGCTTATTCCTGGCCAGGGTCGCGGGGGGGCTGGAGCCTATCCCAGCATGCGTTCCGGGCGAGAGGCAAGAATACACCCTGGACAGGTCGCCAATCCATCGCAGGGCACACACACCATTCACTCACACACTCATACCTACGGGCAATTTAGACTCTCCAATTAGCCTAACGTGCATGTCTTTGGACTGTGGGAGGAAACCGGAGTACCCGGAGGAAACCCACGCGGACACGGGGAGAACATGCAAACTCCACACAGAAAGGCCCCCGGCCTGGATTCGAACCCGAGACCTTCTTGCTGTGAGGCGACAGCGCTACCCACTGCACCACCATGCCGCCCCCTGTGTAACATCTACATGGCAAATCGTGGCCATCGGTTCACAGCAACATTTTATGTAGGCTGACCCCAAAACAGAATACATATTCATTCATGACCCTCATATGCTAGGCATACTGCACGAGTATAGGTGTAATAAGATTATAGTATAACATATAAGGTACAGTGTGAGTATGAGTTTATATAGACCCAGCCACGGTCTTGATCATAACAGTTTCATAACATTTTTAAGCAAGATAATATCTTCTCCTCTTCCGTGGTAATACGCTGAACCTTCCAGACCAGTGGACAGAGTGAGGTTGCTCTTCTTCCAGCCTTTGCTGGTTGTGATCTTCTCTGGCAGAAATGTGTGAGATAACTATGTGTGTGTTTTACTCTATCTGCCATAGATAAGGGAGCACCTGTCTCAGTCCGTGTATATGCATTCAGTCAGTGTAAATGTTTTCACCAATCCAGGTACTTTGCGCACCATAGAGGGTTGCCATGGTGGTGGGTGTGCAGGACAGTCCCAGACCCACTTCTCCTCAGTGTCTGCATCCTCAGCTATCATCTTTTTTGTCAGAGATAGGATAAAAGGAATTAGACAACGAGGCAAACAACAACAGCAACAATACCACTCTTATAATTACTCCTATTTTTAACAGTAGTGCTCTCCATGTTGACATGTTCAGCCAGTCCCACCATCCCAGGTCTGACTGTACTGGCGTATTCCTGACATGCTTACTCCTCATATCGTCCAGTGCCTCTAGTGCTACTGTTAGATTTCCCCCTTTTCCCATGTGCATTGGGATAACTGTGCAGCAATCGTCCCCAAATCGTTCGCATACCCCCTGTGAGTCAGCAAGCAATGTGTCAAGAATCAGCCGATTCTGTACTGCCATAATTGAGGTGGCGTGTAGCTGCTCCTTTATCCCTTGCAAGGACAATACTGTATAGTTAATAAACTTTTGTTGGATGTACCATAAGTAATTCACCCACTCTGCATTTCTTTTGATCTGGAGCCAAGGGAGCAATATTGTTAAAGTATTGGTGGCGGCTTTACCCATTGCCTTATGGTCTGATGGAATATTGATTGGGCGGCCAAGATAACTTATCTGTACTCCCTCCTGTTCTTTCCATTCTCGCCTCTGCCGTTTTGGGCGGTCAGGTGACGTTAATTCAACAACCGTCACTCGTCCAGTCAAAACAACTGGCGCACATATGCCTGTCCAGTTTGCTTCTAGTGTTGCTTTGACTGGAGTGCCTTTGCCACAGTACCAATATATGTCAGCCAAAGGATACGTGCCTCTAGAGATGTCTGGCATGGTGAATGTAGATCGTAATTCTGTCCCATTAATTATTTCCCATGTAGTTGTGTCTCCGAAGTTAGTGAGACATTGGTGCGGCATCAGTGGTAGAGTACACTAGACAGGGACCTGCCTCGCCCCATTTAGTACAATTAACTTGTGGCCTCTTCTTGTTCCCATAGTGACGTAAATACAGCCCTATTTTTTCAGCGTTCCACCTCTGTCTTTCCAGCTTTTTGTCTCGTGCCACTAGGCATGGGACGGTATGAGATTTTGACTTAATGATAACCTTGGGAAAAAATACCGCGGTATACCATTGCCACGGTATTAGCGCAGCGATGGCGCACCTCTAAAATCTGGGTAACGTTAGGGGGGAAAAGCTAGCTGATGATGGGAGTTAGCTAACGTTAGCTAGCTAGTAATCAGCTAGCTTTTCCCCCCTAACGTTACTTCACTGAGCGAACGTCTTGCCGTGTTATCTGCCTTGCTAACTATCCTATAGTATTTATTTCACTAATGTTAGCTAGCAAGGCACCTAAGTATTGCTAAAGACTACGTTACCTTGAACTTGGCTAGGAGTGCTGGGTGGTGATCCCGGAGATGCGTTATCAGGTTTGAGGTATTGCCTCTTGCTGCCACGCTTCTCAGGCATGTTTTACATGTTGGGGCACCTTCCTCCTCCAAGTTGCCTTCTGTGTTTTTCTTGTATCCAAAATATTCCCATACTGCTGATTTAGTCTTTTTGGACGGGGGATACAGTTCGGGTGGTTCACCTCCTATTTCGAACCTGGCTGCCATGACTGAATCAACGTGGAGCAGACGACAAATCTCACTGACTCCACAACTGACTCCGCGCACAATGCCGCCATAAGTAGAATTCTGCACCAAGTGAAATTCGGAATCTCAATTACCTTAGGTTCGTTTTCGGGGGGGTGCATAGATTTTCGGCATAGCATTATATATATTTTTTGCTTCTTTTAATAAAAAATACCGTAGAGCATATACCGTGGAAACTAAATGTTTGTAGTTAGTTATACTGTGGCCTGTTATACCGCGGTATACCATTATTACGGTAACCGTCCCATGCCTACGTGCCACACATAATGGGAATTAAATGATGTCAGGCACAACCAACGGAGTTACTTTAGCATTTACTTCATCCACGGCCATCAGTACATATTGACATTTGCTTGTGTCGATAAGTGTCTGCCCTTTGTACGTATAGACATACCTATCACTTTTACTAGTGCGATTCAATGGCTGACTGAATGACTGATCAAGTTTGGTACTTTTAGGCTTTTCCCCATCCCACAGTTCTAAATGCTTTCCTCCTTTCGCCATATAGTACAATATACATTGTAGGTAACACCCTCGATTCCCCGTACATTCCTCCTGTGTATATGGTAATGGTCTTATGTGGGGCGTTGTCTGCGGTCCATAATTATAGCATGTTATGCATGTCTTCTGAGTCACCTGTCTTGCAGAGTATTCCAACCATCGATAAAACATATTACCTTTCTTGTGTAAAGTGTGTAATACCTTTTCAGGCACTTTGTCCATAATACTGGCTGTCAGATGGTCAATGCTCATGCTCTCGCTCTCACTGTTCAATGAGGCATAAGCCTCTGACTGTGCCCCCATCAACAACAATAACACCCCTACCCTTATACCCCATACCCCACTCTCCTTTCTCTGTTTGTTACTACATCTCTCCTGGTTCCTCATCCTCTCCACGCTCTAAGGGTGCTCCTTCTTCCTCCTGTCCTTCAGCTCCTATTTCCCGCAAGTTGTCTCTAACCTCGTCCTGTGTACGTCCTGGTGCTGAAAAAGCCTTTCTGGTGTTGCAATTTGCGCAGACTTCACAGTCATTCAGCGCGTTGTCTACCGTAGCGGTTAAATAGGGGGTATGGGGGAGCAGTACCTCTGACCAGCGAGGATCAGGACAGAGAAGAGGCGAGACCGCGAGGAGCTTGCCAGGCGCCCGGAGGGAAGGGAAAGCAAGCACCAGTGACTTGAATCTGATGCGTGCTGCGATGGTGAGCCAGTGCAGATGGTGAGCCAGTAGAGGAGGTGAGGGGTGGGTGAACTTCGGCTGGTTGAACACCAGACGAGCGGCAGCGTTCTGGACTAGTTGCAGTGGCTTGATGATGCAGGCCGGAAGGCCTGCCAGCAAGGAATTGCAGTAGTCCAGACGTGAGATCACCAGGGCCTGGACCAGGAGTTGAGTGGCCTCTTGGGTGAGGAACGGTCGGATCCTCCGGATGTTGTGGAGGGAGAAACGGCAGGTCCGAGTGATTGCTGAAATATGGCTCGAGAAGCACAGCTGGTTGTCCAGGGTTACCCCAAGACTCCTGGCAGACTGGGACGGAGACACTATGGAGCCTTCCACGGTGATTGACGCATCAATCATCGGGGAGCCCTTCGCTGGGAGGAAGAGCAGCTCCGTCTTCCCCAGGTTCAGCTTCAGGTGGTGGGTGGACATCCATGCGGAGATGTCAGCCAGGTATGCAAAGATCCGTGCCGGGACTTGGGTATCAGATGGAGAGAAGGAGAGAAACAGTTGAGTGTCATCAGCATAACAGTGATAGGAAAAACCATGAGCAGAAATAACAGAGCCAAGTGACTTGGTGTACAGAGAAAATAGAAGGGGCCTAGCACTGAGCCCTGCGGGACTCTGGTAGAGAGGGTGTGGGGAGAGGAGAGGGATCCTCTCCAGGCCACCTGGTAGGACCAGTCAATCAGTCAATGTTGTATGTCTTTTCAGTTATGATTCCTGCTTTATATTTTCTCTGTGAATCTGGCTCATAAGTCAGTGTTTCAGAAACAGCAGGCTCTTACTTGGTTAGTCTTGAAATAAGAGTCGAACTGGTCGGGGAGGCGCGACCCCTGGTTTGACCTGTGTAAACAAAGTAGCCAGTGTACTAAGGGCTACCGGATAAACTAAACTAAAATCAGCTAATACAATGGAAAGAGTGTTAGCTATACCTGGGGAGCGAGTTGAGGATGAAAAATAAATTTTAAATGAAACCTGGAAAATAGGAAATTGAAAAGGGATCAGATAAAATAACTCCAAAAAAAATAAGGCAGATGGTTTATAAATAAAACCTGGAAAGCGAGCATAAACAACGAATAAAAATGCTGAAAAGGGCAAAAAATTGGAAGCTGAAACGCGCTTTAACTAATAAAATTAAAACAGTGTCTATCTGTCCTTTTTTTTAATCAGCTGTGCCAGCTGTTTCTAGTCAGCAATTCAAATATATTTCCTCCCTTTATTTTTGCGAAAGTTCCAATTCCCCCCTCTCTTGCTGTGAACTACTTCCCCCAGAACGCAAAAAACAGTATCTCTGGAAAATCTACCTAGATCTTACTTCGTATTAATCCGCTTGGTAAATTGCCAAAGTTTCAAATTAATCAACTACATGTCTTGATAGTGTTCAATTCCCTCTGAATCTCTATAAGTACGTTCTAACCAGAAATTTGTTCTAATTCCTTGAGTTTCTATATTCCTCATTCACTTCTCTCCCACAGCTTGTATCTGGTTATTCCTATTTATCTTTTATCTGTATCCTCTATAAAATTCCCCAGATTCCCCGTCTCTTTGCTTGATCACGTTCGTATTCCCACTCTTCCTGATCACATGCGTATGATGCTAATAATTCCCCCCCTCGCACTACCTCACAGAGAAACTGACAGTTAAGGTGACGTGGGTCTGCACCGTGCTGCGTGTCTTGATTATCTCTGTAAGTGTGCTCCAACCAACTACTATATCTGTTGGAGTGCGTTCTTTCGGTAAATTGCCCTGTAATCTAATCGGTAGTTAAAATATGAATTTTCATTCCTCTACACTTTGGGAGCCCACAAAACTACAGTGCCTCTCCTACCAAAATAGACAGTTGAAGGCAATGTAGGTAAACCTATACTCCTACTTCCCACTAAGCCTCAGTCACTGGCACAAGTACAGTCGATGGCACAGCTGATGGCACAATTTTATTCAGGTTCAGCTTACGTATGGCCCCCCACTGCTCTTTGTCTAACGTAAATGTGACTGGCGGTTTCGTTTTGACTATCCACTTCAACACTATATCTTCTTCTGGCTCTGGGCCAGCGATCTCATCAATGTCTATACTCTATACAAACAAAGTGTTTCTCAATAATACTACCGTCAGCGTTCGCTATCAACGCATGAATCCACATAATCAGCACATAATACCTCGCGCTCTTATTCCTGTTATGTTTTGCATTATCTGTTCGGTTTGTTTTTGTACTTTGTTTATATTATCTCTGTTATGTTTTGCATTATCTGTTCGGTTTGTTTTTGTACTTTGTTTATTTATCATTTATCATTCACGTTTCATTCACGTTCTGTTCCCCGTCTGTCAGTGTCCCTTGTTGTTCGAGATCCACTCCTTGTCTTTGTCATGCACTTTGGGAAATTCAACTTTACGGTTTTTCTATCTTAGTTTCTTATCTCGTTTACTTCCTTCTTTCTTTCTATAACACTTTGTATATATTAGTTAGATGTATATAATAATAATAATAATAATAATAATAAGCTTTATTTGTATAGCACCTTTCATACAAACAGTAGCTCAAAGTGCTTTACAGGGAAAGTAAGGCATACAAATATATATACATATATATATACACACATATACATATATACACGCATATATATACATATACACATATAAATACATACATACATACATACATACATACATACATACATACATAGGCATAAGACAAAAGTAAAAAAGAATAATAAAAATATAAATCAAGAAAATACACATAACAATCATACTCAATTCTAAGGTTTAAAACAGAGACAATAAAAGTATAGTCAACCTAATAAATTAATTAATGCAGATTCTCTCTCTGACCGTGATGTTGTTCAGGGGGCAGTAGCTTTCATTCACCAGAAGAATTAAACCCCCACCCCGCCGTTTGCCACTCGTTTCGCTTCTGTCTGCCCGTATACTGGAAAAACCGGTCACGGATGTGTATTCCTCGGTGACGTCACTGCCAAGCCAGGATTCTCACGATAGTCCTTTTGCGTCTTAATAAGCGCACCAAGTTCATCAATCTTGTTATTAAGTGATCTCACGTTACCCATAACGATGGTTGGTAGACTTGGGCGGAATGCGCGTTTGTATGCAGCTTTTCCAGATCCACGAACCCCTCTTGACCTCTGCTTAATTTCAACCGGAATGTGAAGCCGAGTCCCAGAAAAAACTTTCGTCTTTTTTAGCCGGAGTAGATGTTCGCGCGAGTAGATAATCCTCAGGTTGTGATTATTAGATCCTCTCTCCATAGTCCCAAAAGAGGGGTTTATGGCGGTCAAAATACAAAATACAAAATACACATAATAACAACAAAACAACGTTTAAAAACGTTTAAATACCGGAACTGTGTTCACGACGTGCTGCTCTTACAAGCGCATTATTTGAAAACATCGTCTTTTTTTTAGCCGGAGTAGATGTTCGCACGAGTAGATAATCCTCAGGTTGTGATTATTAGATCCTCTCACCATAGACCCAAGAGTGGAGTCTATGACGGTCAAAATACAAAATACAAAATACACATAATAACAACAAAACAACGTTTAAATACGTTAAAATACCGGAGCTGAGTTCACGACGTGCTGCTCTTACAAGCGCATTATTCGAACTCTCTATATAGTACTAATCTACTAACATTAGGGATTTCGCCATCAGTTTCCAGACGTTGGCTAACTCCTGTGGATGGGGGAGGAAGGCGCTCTATGGCGCCTTCATCTTCGGATTATCCGAGCAGCTCAAGGATGAGATCCTGACCCGCGACCTACCTGAGTCCTTTGACGACCTCATCAGCTTAGCCATCCGCGTCGATTCCAGGCTACAGGAGCGTCGTTTTCCTGGGCCTGAGGCTGAAAGGTTCAGGATTCCTGCCATAGTCGTCACCCATCCTAAAGTGGCGCCTTCACCCAGGTCTGAACCAGAACCTATATATGTAGCTGGATTGTGCTTGGCTTTCCTGTCAGGAATGCGATCAAAGGATGGCTACCAGGTCCTGCCTTTACTGCGGTCAATCAGGACATTTTATTTCTACCTGTCCGTTAAAAGCCAACGCCCACTAGTGAGTAGAGGAGCACTAGTGGGCGTCATTCCGATTGAATGCTCCTCTAAACAACACTCGGGCGCCGAGGAGAGCTTTATTGATGCTGGTTTGGTTACTAAGTTGGGCATTCCGGCTTTCACGCCCCCTAGTGGCTAATTCACTCAACGGGCAAAGAATTGCCCACATAACCCTTACCAGCTCCCCCTTGACTTTGCACATCTCCGGGAACCATCAGGAGAGGATAAAGTCTCCTCACGCACCCATTGTCCTTGGCCACCCCTGGCTAGTCAAACATAACCCTTCCCTGGAGTGGAGCAGTCACAAGATTGTGGGTTGGAGCCCACAATGTCTGTCTCAGTGCTTGCATCAAGCCCATTCTTCTGTTCCGAGTCCCCTGTTTCCCGAGAAGAACCCTGACCTGTCTGTCTTTCCTTCCGAGTACCTGGATCTCAAGGAGGTCTTCAGTAAGTCCCGAGCCACCCGCCTCCCTCCTCATCGTCCCTATGATTGCGCCATCGAACTCCTACCCGGTACCACCCCTCCCAGGGGGCGTCTGTTCTCCTTATCCCGCCCCGAGATTGACACCATGAACAATTATCTACAGGAGTCACTGGCTGCTGGCATCATTCGACCTTCATCTTCACCCACTGGAGCAGGTTCGTGGGCAAGAAGGACGGCTTCTTACGCCCTTGCATTGACTATCGAGCACTTAATGACATCACCATTAAGAATCGCTACCCTCTCCCCCTCATGACATCAGCATTTGAACAACTTCAAGGGGCCACAGTCTTCACCAAGTTGGATCTGCGCAACGCCTACCACCTGGTGCGCATTCATGAGGGGGACGAGTGGAAAACTGCTTTCAATACCCCGACTGACCACTGGGAGTACCTGGTGATGCCTTTCGGGTTAACCAATGCTCCTGCAGTATTTCAAGCTCTAATCAATGATGTTTTGAGAGACTTCATTAATCAGTTTGTATTTCTTTATCTCGATGATATTCTCATTTTTTCTAAGGATTTTGATGAACATGTCACGCACGTCCGCGGAGTTCTCCAGCATCTTCTGGAGAACAGAATCTTCGTTAAACCTGAGAAGTGCGAGTTCCATTGTCACACCACCACCTTCCTGGGCTACATCATCTCGGCTGGGAGCATCCAGATGGACCCTCAGAAGATCAAGGCCGTCTTGGACTGGCCCCGGCCAGAGAACTGTAAGGAGCTACAACGGTTTTGGGGTTTTGCCAACTTCTACAGAAGGTTAATCCGCAATTACAGCACCTTGGCAGCTCCCCTCACTGCTCTCACATCCATCAAGATCCGTTTTCACTGGAACCCCCAAGCAGAAGAAGCCTTCCAGATGCTCAAACAACGCTTCACTTCCGATCCTATACTTATTCATCCTGATCCCACCGCCCAGTTTATCGTCAAGGTCGATACATCCAACATCGGAGTGGGGGCCATTCTATCACAACGCTCTTCCAAGGATAAGAAGGTACACCCATGCGCTTTTTACTCTCATCGTCTCAACCCCACAGAATAAAACTACGACATTGGTAATAGAGAATTACTCGCTGTTAAGCTTGCTTTGGAGGAGTGGAGGCACTGGCTGGAGGGCGCTGAAGTCCCTTTCCTGGTTTGGACCGACCACAAGAACTTGGAATACTTACAGACCGCCAAGAGACTTAATTCCCATCAGGCTCGTTGGTCCCTGTTCTTCTCCAGGTTTAATTTTAGTTGATCTTATCGACCAGGCTCCAAGAACACTAAACCTGACGCCCTCTCCCGCCGATTCGAACCCATCTCCAAGTCCTCCGTTCCTGACACCATTCTGCCTCAACACTGCTCCATCAACGGTCTTCAACTCAACATCGAATCTACTGTTCGCTCCGCCCTGGAGGAGGAGGTTGGTTCCAGTCGCTGCCCCTCCAACTGTCTCTTCGTTCCGGAATCTGTTCGGTCCCAGGTACTACAGTGGGGCCAATCTTCTCTCCTGTCCTGTCATCCTGGCATCAACAGGACCATCACCTTTATCCAGCCATTTTTGGTGGCCAGCCATGACCCAAGATATTAAGGACTTCCCATCAGCATCCTTCCGGTCTGTTACAACCCCTACCCATCCCTCACCGCCCTTGGTCCCACATAGCCCTAGATTTTATCACTGGTTTGCCCCCCTCCAACAACAACACCACCATTTTTACTGTAATTGATCGATTTTCTAAAGCTGTGCACTTCATTCCTTTGCCTAAACTCCCCTCTGCTAAAGAAACTGCCACGCTTATCATCCAACACGTTTTTAGATTACACGGTATTGCCACTAATATTGTTTCTGACAGAGGTCCCCAGTTTATCGCAAAATTTTGGAAAGCTTTTTGTTTACTCATCGGTTCATCAGTCAGTTTATCCTCAGGTTTTCATCCCCAGTCCAATGGCCAGACAGAGCGGGCTAATCAAGTCATAGAGACTGTTCTTCTCTGCCTTTGTTCCCAGAATCCTTCTTCATGGAGCCAACAGCTGCCCTGGGCAGAGTATGCTATTAACTCCCAGACCTCTTCTTCATCCCAGATGTCCCCTTTTGAATGTTCACTGGGTTACCAACCACCTTTGTTCCCTAGCCAGGAGAAGGAGGTGGGAGTTCCTCTACCCAGGTCTTCGTCCGTCGGTGTCATCGCACCTGGAAACTCACACGCCGCAACCTTCTCCGAGCCAGTTCCCGTATGAAGGAGATTGCTGACAAGAGACGCTCTGAGGCTCCCCGTTATCGTGTGGGACAACGTGTCTAGTTGACCACCAGGGACATTCCCCTCAAAATGGACCACCGTAAGCTTGCCCCCCGTTTTATTGGACCTTTCCCCATCATAAAAATCATCAGTCCCACTGCAGTTCGATTAAAATGACCTCCCACCATGAAACGTATTCACCCCACTTTCCATGTTTCACGCCTCAAGCCTCTTGTCACCCACCCTTTGTGTCCCGCCCCTGAGCCACCCCCACCCCCGTCTCACTGATGGTGGAGAGGCTTTTACGGTTAGTAAACTGTTGGACGTTCGTCGTCGGGGCCGTGGCCTCCAATACCTCGTGGATTGGGAGGGTTACGGTCCCGAGGAAAGAAGTTGGATTCCCTCCCGCTTTATCCTAGACAAGGACTTGATAAAAGATTTTCATTTTGAT
Source organism: Aldrovandia affinis (assembly GCA_029706075.1). Taxonomy (NCBI): domain Eukaryota; kingdom Metazoa; phylum Chordata; class Actinopteri; order Notacanthiformes; family Halosauridae; genus Aldrovandia; species Aldrovandia affinis. The sequence goes on from JAINUG010000079.1 coordinate 2,754,562, forward strand.
AGACCTTTGCCTCCTGTTAAAACGCCAAGAGGTGTTTCTTAGGGGGGGTACTGTTATGTTCTGCAATGTCTGTTTGGTTTGTTTTTGTACTTTGTTTATTTATCATTCATTATTCACGCTTCATTCACGTTCTGTTCCCCGTCTGTCAGTGTTCCTTGTTGTTCGAGATCCACTACTTGTCTTTGTCATGCACTTCGGGAAATCCAACTTTTCGGTTTTTCTGTCTTAGTTTCTTATCTCGTTTTACTTCCTTCTTTCTTCCTTTAACACTTTGTATATATTAGTTAGATGTATATAGTACTAACCTACTAATCTACTAACATTAGGGATTTAGATTAAGTTACTAACATTACTAATTACTAATTGTCTCACGCTTCTATCTATCGCTATCATTCTCTCTCTCGTTGTCCTATCCCTGTACGCTTCTCACGTTTCGCTTCATTTGCAAGCAGATTCTCTCTATGCGCTCCTCCCCTTCTAACTGTGCATATGTCTGCCTGCTCTTCCAGGTCGTATATTGTCTATGTGTCTGTGTGATTCCCTGTCCGTGTCTTTCGTTTCGCCTCATTATTATATTAGTGAATCCTATCGTTCTCACCTGTGTTCCTGCCCCTCTCTCCTCCCAGTCACACCTGATTCCTATTGTGTTTCCCTTCCCTGCTTGTATATAAGTTCCGTGTTTATGTTCACTCTTTGTCAGAACGTTGATCATCATTCCCTGTGCCGATTGTTAGTAAGCCAGAGTCTGTTGCATTTTCCCGAGACACCCCTTCTGTTTTCACTTCGAGTTTGCCTGCCGATTCTGTTTTGTTTGCCTATTCAGATTTCTTGGTTTTGACTTTTTGGATTGTTTTTTGACTACTCTCTGGATTTCGATTTTGTGTCTTCGCTACTCTGTCTACTAGTTTTGACCCCTGCCTGAATTAAACCTTCCTTTTTGTCTGATCCTGGTCTGCGTCTGGGTCCTTATCCCGTACCTCACAATGTGGGTAAGAAGGCATGTACAGTGCATCCCACAGACACACCATCGCTGTTTCTCTTCGTTGTGCAATTCCATTGCACTTGGTCCCGTCGGCCAACTCCACTGAATGGGTCTCAGACTGGAACGAGTCGTCGAAGCTTTCAAACTTTCCGATGTCGTTCACGATGTGGGACGTCGCTCCCACGTCCACCATGATGCCTTTCATCTTCACCTTGTCTGGTGGTCCCTCGTTCTTTGTGTGCTTGGCTTTGAAGAGATGGTCTTGGTCGTTATGCTGTTCCTCCGTGACTTTTCTGATGCCATCTTGTTGCCATCTAGCCTCCCCTTTTTCTTGCAAATTGATTCTTGGTGCGTGTTATTTTTGCAGTAACCACACCACATTTTTTGAAAACATTTTCTTGCCTTGTGCCCTTTTATTCCACATTTATAACACGTCACGTTGGCTTCCTCATCATTTCTGTTGCTAACGTACGCCTTGGTGGGGCCTCGACCTTATTTTGGACACGTCTTCATCACATTATCCGTAGATTCTGCCGTGTGAATTTTTTCTGCCTCTTCATAGACCCGTAGTCTCCTTTTAAAGTCTGCAAACGTAACGTTATCTTCATTTTGCGTCACGTGGACGGCTAGCGGTTTGAATTAGTCTGATAACCCGCCTAGCACCAGGGCTACGATCAGTCCGTCACTCATAGCCTCGTCCGCATCTCTCAGAGCCATAATAATGTTCTCAGCCCTTATTATATACTCCGTAACACTCTCGTTGTCTGCCATGCGTAGCTTGGTCAATGACGTGTACAGATTTATTATGCGCGGCTTGCTTTTACCAAAATAATGCTCTCTGAGTATCCTCAGAGCCTTCCTACCATCATCAGAGGCCTCATGTCTAATAAGCGACAGGCTTTTATCATCTAACAGTCTTATTAGCTCAGCATAACAATCAGCATTTTTCCTTCTATCTTCGGCTAGCTGTTGTACGTCAGCGCCAGTGGGCTCATGCAAAATAGTCTCTTTTAGCTTCAAAATATGCAAACAGCCTAAAAACCTTGTTTCCCAAAGATCATACTTATCTTCCGATCCATTGAACAAAAGTTGTGGTGCCAGGACTCCCGTTGCTCTGTTCGCCATTTTGCTAACGCGCCAATTTTTTTTACCGTGACCTACTAGCTCGCTATACTTTTTCTTTGCTTAGTTAGCTAGTTGTTAGCTTCATTGGCTAATGCATAATACATCGCATAAAACTTCTTCCGAGAATATAAACGTTCACTTATCTCCAGCTCTGGGCCCATAACCTGTTAAGCTTGGTTGCGCAATCTTCGTCTTGCGTACGGAGAATAAGCAAAGCTTGACTCGGTTCTCACTTTAGCCTTCTATCGGCATATTTATTTGAGGAGGAAAATAAAACAGGTTGCGCTTTCTTCAGCCGTCTTGTACAACAGTAAGCTTTTCGTATGGAACACATTGCGAGCGCGGTGACGTCATATCTGCACACACCGTAATACATTGAGCAAGAGCGCTATAAAATAACAACACTTAACAAGCCCACTTCCCCCTTTTTAGCCACCATTTTTACTTAATATAAGACGCTATTAATTATTTCTGTCGCCGTCTGGCATAAAAAGCAAAACAGCCAATTATTAATACCATCCCCCTATCTGCATACTGCACCTGCATCCTGCCCTGCCCCCACAAGCGCGGCCTTAGTTGCTTGCCTCCAGGTATTCCCATCATAGGTGTTCCTGGGCCCCTTCTCAGCCTAACGCAGACTCAAAGTTCATATGCATCTAAAATACTACATTCCATTCATTAATTCATTCACATCTGTGATGACTTGTAAAATACTACATACAAAATGATTATAATCACAAGAACAAAGCATAGAGGACACAGGGCTTTTGAAATTCAGGCTCTCCTAGGTTTTTTCCTTCCACAGTGGGCGAATCGATACCAAAAGTATCATACTAGCAAAACTAAGTCTTGTTTTGAGTATCGAAACTGGCGTCAATAGGATCGATAAAAAAACTGATCCGTCTCTCTTCTATGTTGTACCTATTTTTATTTTATTATAGAGTTGAGAAACTGTCTCTGCAAGCAACATTATGTTGTCATCTTCCGACAAGAGTGTAATTTGTTAGATCGCATTCTGGGCACTTGAACACACTTCTATCAAACAACATGTGTCATGGTTTGAGTGCCTGTTTAGCCCTGTGTGGGCGTACTCCTTTTCTATCCTCGTGAGTACGTTCCTGCTGATTTCCTTATCTAATCACCATTTCTCTAGGTGACACCCTGGTGACATCATCACCCTGCGCGAAGAATCTCGGTGTGGTGATGGACAACAGGCTGTCCCTATCAATGAACATTGCAGCGGTAAGCCGGACGTGCAGATTCTTCCTGTATAACATCAGGAGGATCCGTCCCTTCCTTACCACGTACTCTACCCAGCTCCTGGTCCAAGCAATGGTACTGTCCCGCTTGGACTACTGCAACTCGCTCCTGGCTGGCCTTCCCGCATCTGCCATCAGACCCCTGCAACTCATCCAGAACGCTGCGGCCCGTCTGATCTACAACCTTCCTCGACACTCCCATGTCACCCCCCTGCTCACTACCCTCCACTGGCTGCCTGTTATAGCTCGCATCAAATTCAAGACATTGGTCCTAGCATACCAGGCAGTCAAGGGATCAGCCCCAACATACCTCACCAAAATCTTCAAACCCTACACACCTGCCAGACCTCTCCGTTCTGCTACCTCAGGACGCCTAGCACCTCCCCCCCTCCGCACCTGCGCTTCCCGGTCACGTCTCCTGTCGGTTCTGGCTCCACGATGGTGGAATGACCTTCCGGTGGAAGTCAGAACAGCTGAGACCCTGGCCACCTTCAAGCGTCGACTGAAGACTCACCTCTTCAGGGTGCACCTCTCCCCGTAGTCCGGTTGTTGTTAACTTAGGGACATAGTCGCTTAGTTTACACGTCTACTTGTTTATGTATTGTATTAGGCTTAGGCATTATTTCCTGCATTGAGTGCTTTACTGCTACCTCTGAATTGTGGCTACAGATTTACCTACAGGGTCCTAGTTTAACTATGTGGTTGCTCCTAGCACCCAGGAATTGTACTTCCCACTAGGGTGGCTTTCAGCTAAACTGTTCTTGACTACTGTTACGCCCTACCCCCTGATGGTAGGAGGCCGCCAGCATAACATATTACAGTGAGAATGTAAATGAGGGAGACAAGTGACAACCAGGTGTCTGTTCAATAATAATTTATTTACAAAGGCACGGAGCACAGAGACGAGACACAACATACCCCCTGATCTATGCAGCGACCACTAAAGGAAAAGCCCCAGGAAAAAAAACTAAATCTGAACCTATAAAACTCAAAAACAACCCCAGGACTAACCCCCTAAACTAACCCCCATGGCCGGTGCCGTAGCACCTAATAAAATACAAGGGTTGGTGTCGCCGCTCTAGCTGATGTTACTAATACAAAGGGTGATCTACGTGTGGTGTAAGACACAGATGTATACCTGCAGGTATCTTACTAAGTGCCCTACCTCTCGAACTCTGTGCCCGGCTAAAAGAAGGAACAAAAGAGAACATCAAAAGTTAACAAAAATAGTATCAAAACCAAAACTGTAATCAAAAACATAATCTACATACCAAACGAATGAGAGCTGCCATCTCTCTAACAAACCAGAACCAAAAATGAGAGCTGCCCCTCTCTAGAGGAACAGAACAAACTAACTTATATAGGGTGTGGTGAATTGATTAATTGATTGAATAATTGGAGGATCCCAGCTGCCAGGCATGCCACTGATTTTCCCGGCAGGAGGGACACACTGAAACAGAAGAATTTACACAGACAACAAAACACCACAGGTCTAACAGATAAAGACCCCTCCACCCGTAACACTCCCCCCCTCAAATATCAACCCCCGGTTGATACAAACAATAATTCTGGAAGGAAAAACAGGTTACAACAATAAACACAACATTCAATAGTGGAGCGTAAAAAAAAACTAAAAGAAACATAGTGACTTTCTTTATGGCTGTCCACACCGGGACAGAGCATCCGCAAACACATTTTCTGTGCCCTTTTTGTGGCGGATGAGAAGACAGTAATTTTGTAAAAATAAGGACCATCTCATTAGTCGTCGGTTGTGGTTGTACATGCGATGGATAAAAACTAAAGGGTTGTGATCAGTGTAGACCACAACCGGCACAGTACTGGACCCCACATACACATCAAAGAACTGCAATGCCAATAGTAGAGCCAGGGTCTCCTGTTCTACGGTGGAATATCGCATCTGGCATTTGTTAAACTTCTTAGAAAAATAACCAATGGGATGGTCTAGGCCATGTTCGTCAGACTGGATCAACACTGCACCAGCACCAATGCAACTGGCATCTACTTCCAGTGCAAAGGGAAGACTAAAATCAGGTGCACTTAAAACTGAGCGCCGCACAAGAGAGCCTTACAGCTCTCCCGAATGCCGTCTGGCAGTCATCGGTCCACTGAAACAAAAGTTTTGGGCTAACAAGGTCGGTCAAAGGAGCAGCAACAGAGGAAAAGTTCTTACAGAAACCCCTGTAATAACCAGCCATTCCTAAAAACGGCGCAACTCCTCCTAGTGGTGGGAACTGGGAATTCGCTGATTGCTGCCAACTTGGCTGCAAGGGGCGCACCTTGCCACCACCCACTTGCTTGCCCAAGTATGTCACCGTTGCCTTTCCAAATTCACATTTAGCCAAGTTTATGGTCAAGGAAGCATCTGCTAAACGCTGAAAAACGGTATTAAGAGAGCGTTTGTGCTCCCCCAGTCAGTAGAATGCACCACCACGTCATCCAAATAGGCGGTACAATTCGGAACGTCTCAAGGACGGTATTTACCAACTTTTGGAAACAGGCTGGTGCGTTCTTCAGGCCAAACGCCATTACCGTATACTGTAGGGAAAGTATCAGGGGTGACAAAAGCAGATATCTCAGACGCACGCGCGCTGTAAGGGGCACCTGCCAATACCCCTTAAGCAGGTCTAACTTCGTCACGAAGGTAGCGGAACCAATTGTGTCCACACAATCATCAATACGTGGAAGTGGAAATGAATCAGAAACCGTGATGTTGTTTACCTTTCGATAATCTGTGCAGAATCGAAAAGTCGAGTCTGGTTTTGGAACTAGTAGACAGGGGCTACTCCATGGACTGGAGCTAGGCTTTGCCAGACCGTGCTCAATAGGTACTGAGTCTCCTGTCTCATAGTTGCCCTCTTGACAGCGTTTACACGGTAGGGATGCTGTTTTAGTGGACGAGCATCACCTACATCTATGTCATGTTCCAGAACGTTTGTACGAGATGGAACGTCTCCGAACAGACATGAGAAACCTAAAATCAATGACACCAGCTCAGATTGTTGTTCAGCACTCAAATGTGACATGAGGCTCAGAGGGTTGTTTAACATCTCTGAGTTAGATAACCGAGGATTTGTTGTTGAAGTCTCACGGTGTCTAACCCGTCCTCGTCACAGTGAAAAAAAGGAACGTGGAGCAGCAACTCCAACCGTTGCCACTGGGGGCACGCTACTCTCAGGTCGGGAACTATCTCTGTCATGATAAAGTTTTAACATATTAAGATGACAGAGGCGAGTTTTCTCTTTCGATCAGGAGTTCTAATTATATAATCGGTTTCACTCAACTGCTTCTCAACAGTATAAGGACCTGAAAACCGTGCAGACATGGAAGACCCCTGAATAGGCAACAGGACCAACACTTGGTCACCTGGGACGAGAGAACGGAGAAGAGCGTTCTTGTCGTGACGCCTCTTCATGTCACTCTGAACTCCAGACAGACTCTCTTTAGCTAAGCGACATGCCCCATGCAAACGCACGAAAACGACTCACATAACTGAGAACATTTTTCTTCGTTGACAAACCCCCACCCAGGATTTCATCCTTCAGCACTTTCAAAGGTCCTCTCACAGTGTGGCCAAACACTAACTCGGCGGGACTGAAACCTAGGGACTCCTGCACTGTCTCTCTAACTGCAAAGAGAGCAAAGGGGACCCCATCATCCCAATCTGTGTTGTTCTCCAGGCAGTATTTGCAACACAGATTTAATGGTGCCATGCCATCTCTCTAAGGCACCCTGTGACTCCGGGTGGTAAGCACTGGAGACACGGTGAGTAATAGCTAACGATTTTAAAACCTGCGTGAAGATACCTGATAGAAAGTTAGTACCCTGATCAGTTTGTACTATTTTTGGGCAGCCCGAATGTAGAAAAACTTGATCAGAGCCTTCACTACAGACTGCGATGTTATCTTTCTAAGAGGAATTGCTTCGGGGTATCTAGTAGCTATACACATCATTGTCAGCAAGTACTGATTTCCACTCTTTGTCTTTGGTAGCGGACCAACACAGTCAACCAGGACGTGCTCAAACGCCCGCCTATTGCGGGGATCGGACGAAGGAGCAGGTTTTATAACCTGATTTGGTTTTCCAACCACCTGACATGTGTGACATGTTCGACAATACTGCGACACATCCCTCTTCAAACCTGGCCAAAAAAAATGTTGAAGCACTCGGTCATATGTTTTCGTCACTCCTAAATGACCTGACCACGCATGATCGTGAGCCATGGACAAAACTAAATGTCGATGTTTTGTAGGGGATTACTACCTGAACGACAGCACTGGAATCACTGTCATCACAGCGAGACCTCCACTTCCTCAACAACAAACCATTCTCAATAAAATACATACGATCCTGGTTTTTAACTGAGTGTGGTTTCTGAACTGCATCATAACACTTGGATAAGTTAATGTCAGCTTTCTGTGCCTCAATAAGGCTTTCACGAGTCATTGACAACTGTGTAGTATCAAACATTGCCTCTGGTTTTAACATAGACTCCGCATGTGTAGCATTTTCTGTAACATGTTTGGGGACAGTAGGCGTAAACACCTTGTCACTCAAACCATCGGCGAACACAGTGTCAGACAAATCAACTATCTCTCCCAGCTTGCGAGCCTGCGCACGAGTGACTGCGCACACGGGAAAAACATCCGGATAGGTTTTCCCAAGAATATCCGGCTGCAACATGTCAGGCTGATCTAAAACCTCCAGGATAGGCATTACCTTTCCACCAGCAATATCGTTCCCCAAAGAAACGTGACACCTCGCATAGGCAACGAAGGGCGAACTCCCACTGAAAAAGTACCATGTACTAAATCGCAAGCCAGACTCACGCGATGCAACGGCACAGAAACATAGCCCATTTCTATCCCTTGTACTAGTATACTAGAGCCACAAGAGGACTCCTCACTGAAAGGTAAAACATCACTCAAAATGAACGATTGTGCAGCTCCTGTATCACGCAATATGCGCACGGGACACTCTCTATCTGAGCCCAGAGAAACAGAACCGTTCAACATGAACGGGTCGTAAGCTGAGTCAGGGTTTTCCCCACTCTGTCTGGCGCGGCAACTAATGGACATAATCCCGTTGGCGAAGGAGAGCCAGCTTTCGCTTCCCTCTTTTTAAGCACAGCACAGTTTGCTATTAAATGACCAGTTTGATGACAGTAAAAACACTCGCGAATATCTGAACGAGGAGGAGACGGCCCCCGTCTAGGCGGGGCTTGAGACCTTGAATTAAAAACAATAGCCTTGCTTCTATCCTGCCTCTCAAACCTGTCCTTTCTTTCTAGACCAGATACATTAAAGTGCTGTTTATGAGTTAGGACATACTCATCAATTAAAACTGCAGCCTCTGCTAGCTTAACAGTTTTTCTTCTCATTTAGGTATGTAGCTGTAAGGGTTGGTGGTGATAGGCGCCACTCGCAGAAGCCCTAGGGGATCAAAAAGTTAGACGGAACCCGTCTAACCACTAGCTCTGTAAAACAGAGAATAGGGAGGATAATTAGGGATGAACGCAAACCACACCCACCGGGTGGTAACTCCAAGTGTCTTAAAACGTAAAGGCAATTATAGCCAAACGAACAAGTAGTAACCTGAACCAGTCCAACCGAACTGAACAAAAGCAACCTGAATCAAAGCACCGCCTAGCGGGCAAGGTTCTTTATAATAGTTACAACTAAAAGTTCGTAAAATAAAGACACGAGTATCCCAAAATAAAGGCTAGGAGAGCCGAGAGAACATGGTTGAAACCCAGAAACAGCCCAACAGGCTGAACAACCAGAACCCGAACGAAAAGCGCTTAATAGCGAGCAGGGTTTTTTTATAGTGGGTACAATAAACATGTTAAACAGTTTGCATAATACCTAAAAGTTCGGCGTCCAGCGCGAAAGCCAGGAGAGCCACAGAACCACATTGCAACCCGAAACAGTCGAAGTGACTGAACAAACGAAACCCAACAAAAAGCCCATAACAAATGAGCAAGGTTTCTAATAAGGGTACAATTTAAATAAGTATTATGTAAATACCCGAACCAATAATACTGAACATCCCAAAATGTGAAAGGCTAGGGGAGCCCACAAAACCAGGTTATCACCTGAAACCAGTCTAGACGACTGAACCCATGAAAACCAAAATGAAAACGCTTAATAGCGAGCAAAGGGTTTTTTAGAAAGACACAAGTAAATAAATTATTATGACTGGACATAACCAAAAGTACTGAGCGTCCGGGAACGCGCGGAAGAGCTAGGAGAGCCCACAAGATCACATGGTAAAACCTGACCCACTAGTTCTGAACGTCCGAAAACTCGAAACGGTTAGGGGGGACCGGCAGAACAGCAGGACGACTGGACCCACATCCGACATCCTCGTCAGACAGCAGGGCCCACAAGTTGACCCACATCTGGCATCCGCAAAAACTGCAAAGCCACCAAAACAACATTGAAACCCGAAGACAGCCTCAGCGACCAGGAGGTACAATTTACACACGAGAGAAGTACAATAGTGGGTACAATTAAATGGTGGCGAAAAGGTCTGAGCGTATGAAAACGCAGCAGCCTAAGAGACAGTTAGGGGGGGATGACAGACAGCAGGGCACAACAAGACCCACATCTGACGTCCGCCAAAACTCGAAACGATTAAGGGGGACCGACAGAACCACAGGGTAAAACCTATACCAGGAGATCTGCTGAACAAGAATGAAACCAAAATAAAAGCGCATTTTTAGCGAACAAGGTTTCTATTCGTAAGACAAAGAATTTGGTTATCAAAAGTTCTGAGCGTATGTAAACGCAGGAGGGCTAGGAGAACCGCCAGAACAATAAGTAACCCGTAAACAGCCTAACAGACTGAACAAATGAAACTGTGAAACACTCCTAACCACGAGTGAGTTTCAAATGTAAGAAATAAAGGTTAGAAATAGAACCCATAAACAGCCTAGACGACTGAACAAATGAAACTAGAGGAACACTCCTAACCACGAGTGAGTTTCAAATGTAGGCACTAAAGGTTATGAATTAGAACCCATAAACAGCCTAGACGACTGAACAAATGAAACTAGAGGAACACTCCTAACCACGAGTGAGTTTCAAATGTAGGAACTAATGGTTATAAAATAGAACCCATAAACAGCCTAGACGACTGAACAAATGAAACTAGTGGAACACTCCTAACCACGAGTGAGTTTCAAATGTAGGAACTAAAGGTTATTAAATAGCACTGAGCGTAAGAAAACGCAGGAGGCTAGCAAAGCCGCCAGAACAAAATTGAAACCCGAAAACAGCCTCAGCGACCCAACAAAAGAAACTTAACCAATCGCTCCTACACACGAGCGAAGTTTCAAATGCGGGTACAATTTACACATGAGAGAAGTTTCAAATGTGGGTACAATTAAATGGTTAATGAACCGACCTTAACTCAAAACTCTTTATGTCCAAAACGTGAAAGGCAGTTAGCCAAAAGAACCAGTAGTAACCCACGAACCAGTCGACCCGGCTGGATAACACGAAACCAAAGAAAAGCGCATTTTTAGCGAACAAGGTTTCTTAAAGCAGGAAACTAAAATAAGTTCTTTTGTTAGGACCAGAGTACTCCCCAAAAACGTAAACGGCTAGAAGAGCCAAAAGAACAAGTTAGAACCCCAAAGCAGTCGAACCGACTGACGAACGGAAACCAACCGAAAACCCCCATTTAGAGAGAAAGGTTTCCTTAAAAGGTACAACTAACTAAGTTCTTGCGTTTTTAAAAGGGATTGAAATGGAGATAGTCGTTTCTAAAGAAAGGTCTTTGTGAAGTCTTTGTGAACGTCTTGAAAAAGACATTCTTACCTTACCGGCTAAAAATCGTAAAGAAGGCTTACGATTTCGCCCCGAATGAAGTTAGGTGCGAGTATTTATAGGGAAGAGATAATTGGTCATTCAAGCCAGCTGAGCGCGTTAAGGAAAAAGGCGCACACCGCCATCTGGTGGTGAATCTGGGGAACAACCGTGACAGTAGCTAATCGCTCTGACAGAGAGTTTTTAAACTCCTCCATTAAGATCAATTCACAAACGGAGTCGAAATCAGAGACATCAGTTGCTTTAAGCCACCGACGGAACAGAGTTTCTTTCTCACTAGCAAATTCCACAAATGTTCTATCTGGAGATTTTTTGTAAGCGCGAAAACGCTGCCTGTATACCTCAGGCACGAGACTATAGGTACGAAGTACTGCTGTTTTTAACATAATATAATCCAGGCTCTCCTTAAGAGGCATTTTATTCATTACCTCACGTGCTTTTCCGGTCAGTTTGCTTTGTAGCAAAGGCCCCCAGGCCTCTTCTGGCCATTTAAAAGCAGTGGCAATTCGCTCAAAGGACTCAAAATACTCGTCTACCTCTAGTTCACGGAACTGAGGGACTAACGATATCTGCCGGCTGGCATCAAAGGCTTAGGAAACTGGGAGTGCCCGGCTGGTGACCACCGGGAGCCTGAATATCAAGTTTCCTCATCTCCAGCTCTATTTCTAATTTCCTAATTTCCAGGGCATGCTGTCTATCTAGCTCTAGCTTGTGCATAGCCTCTGTGTGTCGGTATCTTGCTTCTCTCTCTTTCTCTCTCTCATTGGCCTCTATCTTTAAACGGGCCACTCGAACCTTCACAGAGGGACTAGGGGAGCCGTCAGAGAGAGAGGAGGCGTGCGACCTGGTCGGGCTAGCGGGAGGAGACCCCACCTCCTCTGCAGAAGCAGGAACTGGAGGAAAAAGCAGAAACTGGGAACTACTTTCCCCTCCCCAATAGTCACGCCCTTTTCCTCTAAAAGAGCTAGCACTATCTCTTTTAACTGAGCCAAAGATTTAGTTTTAGAGAACTCAACCCCAAAGTGACGACCTATGGCACACAATTCAGCCTTTTTACACAGACCCAGCCCTTCTATGGTGGATGTGGCCAAGAACGTCTCCACACTAAAACCTGTATCCATGGTGTCTGCGTAGTGAAAAAACTACAAAAACTACAAAACTACAATTTCCCCTATACTAAAGTCACCAAGCAAAACGACTCCACTACACAAATGCAACAGCCCAAACAAAACAGAACATAGAAAAAACCCAAACCTAGTTTACAACTAATGTCACTTGACTCCAACATCCACACCCTCACTGTCTGGCGGGACCACAAGGCTCCCGGACGAGCCCCCAATATGTTCGCCCTACCCCTGATGGTAGGAGGCCGCCAGCATAACATATTACAGTGAGAATGTAAATGAGGGAGACAAGTGACAACCAGGTGTCTGTTCAATAATAATTTATTTACAAAGGCACGGAGCACAGAGACGAGACACAACATAGACCCAAAACCCCCTGATCTATGCAGCGACCACTAAAGGAAAAGCCCCAGGAAAAAAAAACTAAATCTGAACCTATAAAACTCAAAAACAACCCCAGGACTAACCCCTAAACTAACCCCATGGCGGTGCCGTAGCACCTAACAAAATACAAGGGTTGGTGTCGCCGCTCTAGCTGATGTTACTAATACAAAGGGTGATCTACGTGTGGTGTAAGACACAGATGTATACCTGCAGGTATCTTACTAAGTGCCCTACCTCTCGAACTCTGTGCCCGGCTAAAAAAAGAAGGGAACAAAAGAGAACATCAAAAAGTTAACAAAAATAGTATCAAAACCAAAACTGTAATCAAAAAACATAATCTACATACCAAACGAATGAGAGCTGCCATCTCTCTAACAAACCAGAACCAAAAATGAGAGCTGCCCCCTCTCTAGAGGAACAGAACAAACTAACTTATATAGGGTGTGGTGAATTGATTAATTGATTGAATAATTGGAGGATCCCAGCTGCCAGGCATGCCACTGATTTTCCCCGGCAGGAGGGACACACTGAAACAGAAGAATTTACACAGACAACAAAACACCACAGGTCTAACAGATAAAGACCCCTCCACCCGTAACACTACGGTTAACACTTTGTTGTACGTCGCTCTGGATAAGAGCGTCTGCCAAATGCCTATAATGTAATGTAATGTAATGTAATGTAATGTAATGTAATCAGCGGATTGTTTTCAGGTGTTCACTGCCTACTTCAGCTCGCTGCTTTCACTTCTCCGTGCTTCAGTGTCTATTCATTTGGCGTTGAAGCCGGTACGGTATCAGTCTTAGAAAACTTATTTAGAAAACTTATTTCACTTTAGCTTTCTCGCCACTTCTACGGAAGTCTAGCTTTTCTTATTTTGTTTGGTCTGTGTTTCGGGGTTACTTACTGGCAGACCCAGGGCACTTGTTATATTCACAATATTGTGTTTTAGTGACATCCTGATTGTTCAGGAGTGTTCCTGAGCCTTATTCCCCATTGGTCGCACTTGGGCCTCACCCCTACAAGCCCTCACAACATGCGCACAGCACTCGCCTAGACTGTTCCTCTTTTGTTCAGAGAAGACACATAGTTGCATTGATGGCTGAACGAAAGAGGAGCGTCATTTGGAGTTATTTCACAGCTGTGAATGAAATGTCGCGAACTGCGATGTATGTAGGAAGGCTGTTCGCTACTGTGGCAACACGACCAATTTGTTAAGCACATTAGAAAAAAACACGAGCAAGAGAACTCGGAGCTGCAACAGAAAATAAGGGATAAATACAGTACCTCAGAAGCCGGACCCGCGATACAGAGACAGAGTTCACTGGCAGTCTTTTCAGAGAGGCAATGAATATTCAGGTATAGCTATAGTAGTGACATTTATGTTTTAGTCCAATTGGATCTTCAGCGTTGGTTAATGTTACATTTTCAAACTGTAATTGGTCAGCATTAGCTGTTACTGTAGCAGACTATATTCAGACATTCAAATAATACAGTATATTCAGCCCATTGAAACTTGTTATCTAAATTAATTAAATTAATGGAATGGAAAAAATAATATAGCCTACCTCAAACCTGAAAATAAAATAAAAAGAAATGCTTAATGTTTGGCAAATCATTTGGTGGTAATAAATCAGTACACATATTGCTTTCCCCTGCAGTAAAGTACATTAGCCGCTTTTAATAATAAAAAGGATCGGTATCGGTGATTCTGGCTTTGGTATACTTGGTATCGGATCGAAACAACATTTTCTGGTATCGTCTACCCCTAGTCTATATATTGGAACGGGGTTACTCATTGCGCGGCTCGCCAAGCTTTAATTTGTGTAATTCCAATACATGTAATTCATAAAAATACTCGCTATTCACATTAACACTGCGGCCGCAGATCTCTGTTCAGAAGATACCGAATTAACAGAATCCGTCACTTGCTCCCATGCAGCAGTTTTTCTTTTATTTGTTATCCCTACACTGATTGAACCAAACAATATCTTGTTTAGATTCTACCTCCGTGACGAGAACATCGATCTCGCTTTCAGTTAAGTTACTTTTTTTAGCTCTCTTCGCCATTATTCCAGTGAGATAACGGGCAGCCTTTAAAGGGATGTTTTCTTACATATATGGTTAATTGGAGCCGGTTCTGTATGCAAATACTTAGAATCGTGCACGAGCAAAGAGGGTAGAACAATTGGTATTTATCAACACGGAGTGTGCGTAGGTACGACCTGTGCGCGCATGTTTGATAAATCCGGATTTTTCTGTGCGTAGAGACATTCTAAATTTCGTTCGTACGCAACGTTTATGCATGAGGCCCCAGTATTGTATTGGCTGCATTATACAGTATATTGTATGCTGTGAGGTGGCAATTAGTAGGCATATGCTTGGTTGTGGTGGCTTTTGGTGTTTTGCCGTAAAATTGGCTCTCCTATTGACTTTGTCCTGCCAGTGTGGCTCTCCTGAAAAAAATAGTGAAGATCACTGTATTAGAATATGGGCGGGGACAAAGTTATCTGGCGGCCACCAAGCATCCGATACACTGGTGTTCTTCCTGAATAAATTAATTATCAAGGCGGGGAATGTGCAAGTCGTGTCATCAGCCCGTTCCACATATTAATATGAGACGTTCTTAGCAGATGCTTTTAGAATCGAGGAGCCACTATTGCCAAATTCAGGAATATATTTCCCCTAACACAACCGTAGGACCTCACTAAGCTCACATAGCCTACAGTCAAGTATGGGTACTTCTGAGGTAAGATGCCATCTGATCATTGTCGCTCATCCTAGTTGATTTGCAATGCTTATATATGTGGAATATTGAATATACTCACGGTATTTAATCATTCCCAGCGGTATGCTCAAACCTAGGCTACTGTAACTTGTTAACGGCCAGCTGTCACTACAACTGATATTGTGTGCGAGCACTTTACCGCTCTTTGTGTGCATTCGGATTTGATCTGATGGATGGGAGAAGTATGCTAGACTGGATTGCAGGCGGCTGAAGGCGATCGCGTATAAGCGAAATTTGGAACACTAAAATAACCTAAAGTAGACAACCTATCAATGTTTCAACTAAAATACCAAATGCTTGGGAAACAATATTCGTTCACAACCAACCAAGTTTTCTTCAGAGTCATTTGTGCTATATTTCCCTTCTGCTAAAAATAGTTGAGGATAGCGCGACAGCATACACATTTTTACATCTCATTCTTACGTTTCATGTTTAAGGCTTTAGACCTCCGTTTGGGTCATTAGAGGGCAGGTTGTGAACGGCCTTTTCCCACAAATCTACAATATTTCACAATGTAAATTTAGAGACCCACAAACAGGCTATACAGTTCAAGTTATAACTCGAAGTTGATATTTTACCTACACAATATGCTGTGATTATATCCATTGTCATGTGGAAATTAGGTAAGAAAAAGAAAAATGATGCGAGTCCCTCACAGTCTCGCCCCTCTCGCTTTTGAATAGCTGTCAAAGGCTACTGTAAATAGCACTAATTGTTGTGTATATTGTTGTTATGTGTTCCTAGTAGCAGGTGCTGCTGCAAACGACCTGTGGGAAAACTGTCAGCCTCGATAGCGTCACCGAGAGGGTTTACATCGAGACCATCCAGAACGAGGAGGCTAACAACAGAATCGGTGAGAATCCCATAACCATCACCAGGGAGACAAGAAGCACCCTTTGCGTCTGTGTGCACGGCAAAAGCTAGGAAGGGGTACCGATAGCTAATGTATTTATGAACACCTCGTAAGACTGGGGTCTCAAGCCCTGGTCCCTGAGAGGCTCAGCCACTCCTGGTTTTTGTCTTCACCTTAAAAAGCAGCAACTAATGAAATGAGTCAAAATGAAAACCAGAAAAACTCGTTGATTGTAGGAGCACATTAGGGTCCAGTTCACTTGAAACTGCCATTAAAAAACATTGAAAAACAACAACATTGCATCAGCCTGCAGAGGAAGTTTGGTGACCTCTTCCAAAATGGCTATGGGTTGTCGTATCTGCAGACGGGGCTATAACTAATTATAAATAACACCTCTAGGCCTGGGTTCCCTTTTTGTTAAGCATTTTGTGACAATTCATTTGTGAAAAGCGCTATACAAATCAATTTGATTTCATTTGATTTGATTACTATGCTCTTCAAATACTGTATAGGCCTATAACCGATTCACTACCTATGTTTCACTAAGACAGCAACATAATGTTTATTCATAATAATATCTTTATTTCTATAGCACCTTTCCGGCAGTACAGCACAAAGTACCTCACAAAATGAAGATATTAAAATGGACAGAGCATAAAAAGCAATGAAATAAAATAAAATAAAATAATGAAATCAGTTTAACAGAAAATTATGATGATGAAGTTAAAAGATTGTAATATGCCTGATCGTCAGCCCCGATCAGAGGCGGCATTTGGCTGTCCGCCTCCAAGGGGGGGGAGGATGAGTCGGCACAAGTTCGTCGAGGAGCAGGAAAAGGCGTCCATGGTAGAGTTCTGTCCTCCAAACTGGCTTTTATTCTTGCACAACATCCCACCAGAAACAGTTAAAAACTTGTGTAACAGCATTCCAAGAAGGATTGAAGCTATTCTAAAGGCAACGGGTGGCCTCAATAGCTAATAATTATTTATATATTGTTTCCATTATTTTGTCTACTCCCTGCATGTAGCGGAGCTCCTATCTCATTAGAATCTCATATATTAATTATATTACTCTGTATCAAGTGGCTGAACAAACTTAAGAAGTGCGAAGCCAGAGCCAGCAATCATAACACCCAGGCTTGCAAAATAGTAGCCACTTGAAAATTTTTGAAGAACCACAAAATTACAAAATAGTAGTAAAATATCAAACATTCAGATTTATTCTTCAAAAGAATCAAATGGAAGACTAGAAAATGGCTTATACCCTCATTACATCGTTAATTCGATATATGAAACCCTCTTGTAAAATGTATTGGAGGTGCTAAATTGACCATCCCCTTGTGACCCCATTAGAATGCACAAGAATGCATGATAGAATGCACGCTTTTCTTCAGCATGCTCAGCCAGTTGATGCGGAGGAATACAAGTAATATGTGAGCTTTCTAACCACTAAAAATATAACGAGAGACGTGTCTCTCCTCCAGTCGACGCTAGCTCTCTCCATAAGGCTGTAGGAGCTAGAGGGTGTAAAGGCACACCTGCCCTGGAGGGCACACAGTTCAGCTGCAGTGCTCCTGGTGTGTAGTATGTAGGTGAAGCTAGCAGGGCAGTAACTCAAGAGGCACAATTCACAGATTTCAAAGAAGGGGGGTTCAAAAGGAAATAAGAGCTGTATAATGCTATAATGAATTTATCATTGTTTTTCAGTGACAATGTACACAAAATATGAACAAGATTTTTCTGCAACTGAGGGAGTGGTTTGCATGGCTTTTGCGTTTATGCGGAATGATCACCTCCATTTCCTCTGCGTCAAGGAGCAGATATTACAGGTAGCGTGCCCTTATTCTTCTCTCCACAGTGATTGTTTTGGTAATGCGTTGTTTGAACACCTACACCATGAATCAGAGAAATGTAGTGCTCGGACATCACTGCCACACAAGTTCACTCCTTATTAAACAGCCTTTTAACGGTTTGTCTTAAATTCCTTATTCAGTTTTAACCAATGGCATTAAGCAGAAGTCCAATATGGCAGTTCCTGCACTCAGTCAGCCTCAGCCAATGTGTTTTTACTAAACTTGTCTTTCTGTGGCACAAGTATGAACTTGAACTCTTCCCCTTCAGCACCTTAAATGTCCACCCTTTACAATCATGAGACTGTTCTGTTTACCTTATTTGTTTGAAGAAAGTGGTTCTATGTGGCTCAGTAGGTAGAGCTTGGCGCTGACAACGCTTAGGTTGTGGGTTCGATTCCCACTGGGACCACATACACTGAAAAATATATGCGTTCACTACGGTAAGTCGTTTTGGATAAAAGCATCTGCTAAATGGCATATACATTAAAAAAATTTTTTTAATTGTTTCTGATTTTTATCCCATTTTCTCCCAATTTGGTAGCCAATTAGACCCGCTATTTTAACGTCAATCCCCCCTAGTACTGTGAGTTCGCTGCCATAGTCCTGCGACCGGTAGTGACGAATGCGAAGTGACGCCTCTTCCGAGATGTCACTCGCCGAGCCGTCGACCGAACCCCGGTACTACAGGGCCACTCCTATACGCAGCGAACGTCATGTCAGCTTCCCTCCCCCCTCCCTGGGGCGGACAGCCAATCGCCGCCCCTTGGTGGCACTCCCGGCCAAAGCCGACACTTGGCGAGACGGGGAATTGAACCCCGGTCTCCGTGGCCAGCGTCGGACGTTGTAACCACTGGACCACGCGGGAGGCCGGCATATACATTTAAGAAAGAAAAAAAAAGAATATGTCTGTCTGAAACAGTCATTTTTCACCCACCTTCTGTTTGTTCCTGTACTATGTAATGTGGTGTGTGTGCTGTATCTGGAGTATGCCTCCTGTTAGGTGACACACTAAGGTCATAGATAAGAGGTTATTTGATGAATTTCGTATGTGCAGTATACATGTCTATGGGTTGTGGGGCAGGGTGTTGGCCATTCGTTCACACCGATTGCTTCCGATTTACAGCTGGCTCATTCATAAACGCAGACCAGTATAATGTTGCTTCATCTTGCTGTGCTCACCTCTTGAGGGCTGTGAACATTTTACATCCTTTTTCCTTCAATGATTGTGGGTGCCAAAATGAAAATTAGGATTACTTCTACTTAGTTTACACAGTAGCCAGGAAAAAAATGACAACTTTTAAAAAATGGCCAATTATTTTTGTATCCTAACTGTATTGGCTAGCTGCTCACTGGGTAGTTCCACCTCTGGTCTAACCCCCTCCTTTGTGTTGAAAGGTGCAGAAATTTGAGGCTGAAAGTTTGCCCGAAGAGGACATCTTCTTTTTCATGTGGGTCGAGGGGTTCGGTGAAGCAGGGCCCCTGGTTCCGCTGGCCCAGCCTAGCAGCCCCGTCTGCATCACTGACGAGGACTACCTCGCCACCGAGGGGCTCTCAGTGCTTTTCAAAATCATCCCACACCCAATCCCAGTCTGATAGAGAAATTCTGTGTTTAAAAATTGTTTCTGAATAACTTCACATACTTGTACTGTTTCTTCGGACAGTTTTTGCAGAGAGCTAGCTAAACCGCCACAGTCAAGGTCAGAGCAGTGTGCCTTGCCAAAAGATACGAGGTTCTCCCAGAGATGGAAAAATACTGGTGTGTGGGCGAGGCTAAAGCTTTTGTCTAAATTATTGTGTATAAAGAAGTGTTCTCTCTGGAAATGATTTGTTCATTGCCTGGCAGGGAGGCGGTGAACCCCGAATGCATTTGGTTGAATAAACTCTGTTGAAAATTGGTTGTATGTTCTGTTTTCTCATTTGGTGCAAGTGTTCTCTATTCACTTTGAAGGTCTTCTGAATTTCGTGAACCTAACAAGTCCTTATAAAAAATGATTTTTTGGCCTCCCGCGTGGTCTAGTGGTTTCAACGTCCGACACTGGCCACAGCGACTGGGGTTCGATTCCCCGTCGCGCCAGAGTCGGCTCTGGTCGGGAGTGCCATCGGGCAGCAATTGGCTGTCTGCCCCAGGGAGGGGGGAGGGAACACACAGTTCACTGCGCACAGGAGTGGTTCTGGGGTACCGGAATTACAGTCGACGGCACGACGAGTGCTGTCTTGGAGGAGGCAGCACTTTGCCATTGTCATTGCTGGTCACAGGACTATGGCAGTGAACTATGAGGGAAGGGGGATTGAACTAAGCACAGCGGGTAATTGGCTACCAAATTGGGGTAAAATCTGAAAAATTTTATAAAATTTAAAAATTAAAAAAGGATCTTTTAAAAAATGGATTCAGTACAACGACTATGTTTCCCTTGTCCATTGAACATTGAAATTCTTGAAAATAACAAGTTTTTGACATGGGCAATTTCCTGATTTTTGCCACTCGTCTAGAATGAATATGTCAGACTCTATATTCCACTCAACGTGGTGGGGGTTCGGATTGGGGCTCTTCGGGCACTCATTTTTAGGGATTTTGAGGCCTTGCTTTATTAATGGTCTGCAAACACTTGTAGTTTAGGCTACTGCTCTGTTTTTATGGGTCCTTGAATTTAGAGAAATGTGATCTTGAAAGGACTTGGAAAGTAATTAAATTGGTGGCATAAGTAAATATGGGAGGGGTTAGGGTTAGGGCCATTTCAGCTGGAGCTACGTCATAGCCGTGCATTAATATATTTCTCCAGGATTTGCAAGAAAATAATCAACACCCTCTCGATCAATCAGATCAATCAAGTACTTAACCAAGCCGGGGTGTGACGGGATATATATTATATTTCTATCTATATCATCGTCACTTCCAACACTATAACAATGTATGATAGCATGGTAATGAGTTTAGAGGGACATTTTTTGAAGTTATCAGAACATTAAAAGGAGTTAACCTTTCGTCGTTCATCTAAAACTATGAAAACACATTTTTTACTCGTGGTATTTGTTATTCAAGAATGTCATGAAACACTGATACAAATAAAAAAATGTTTGTTTGAGAAACGATTGAAATTGAAATATCTATAAATATTTTGTTTGCACACCATTGCCTTTCATTTCCTCAAAATGTTGTGACACCTTATTTTTCATTTAAGTTTTAATACATGGACACTCCTAATATACAGTGTGAGTTGTTTGGGTCTCCTAACAATTAATACCAGATATTGACATAATTAACATGGTCCTCTATAGCCGTATTTCCACCAAAAAGTCCCCAGAACTTTTAGTCCAGGGACTATTTTCAAGGAATTAAAGTCCATTGTATTCTGCGTTTTCACAGGGGTCTAAAGAACCGCGAAGATTAGGCAAATTAGTCCACTGACGCATGTTATTCTTCTTCGTATTCTTCTTCTGTCCAGCTTTGTGGGGTCCTGTTTTTAGCCTTCTCACTTCATGAAAAGTCTGGTTGTTTTTGTTGCTAGCTAGCTAGCTAACTTGTCACTGATGTCAATAAACATATAGGGCCGGTTTCCCGTTCAGGGCTTAAATTAAATCAGGACTAGGCTAATTCTACTTAAATTAATCCACACTAAACAAATGGCTTTCTGAGACGTTGCTTAACTTCAGATTAATTAGTTCTAGACTACAGAGTCTCAGACTAAGGTAATCAAGGACTAGTCAAATCATCTTTTGGAAGCCCAATTAGATTAACGATGTGCACATGGTGCTAAAGTGAGGATGCTGTAAAAACCTGGGGTGGAATGCTTCTACATAAGCATTATGCACTGTGTGGAACTGGAGTTAGACACCTGACCCAACCAAAGAATGGACAAAGGCAAAAGAAAACATTCAAAGAATTTCAGTGAAATTGAAAAGACCCTCTTAAAGGAAATTGTGTTAAAGTACCCTATAATTGAGAACAAACAGCATGATTCAGGAACAGAAAACAACAACAAGAATGCATGGACTGCTATTTTGAATGAATTCAACTCGAATGAAAAAGTAACCAACCGGACACTCCAACAACTTCAGGTACGATTATTTATTGTTGGCCCAATGTTACAAATCAGTCACTTTGAATGTATGTTTTCTTATGTAACATAGCAGGGTGGGTCCTAAATGTATTGTATGTGCACAGAAATGTAACATAAACAATATATACAGAACTGCTCATTCAATTTCTATATTGTCTTTCAAAGGTCCTGTGGGAAAACATCAAAATAAACTTGAAAAAAACAACTGCCGTTGCTCGTAGGGAGCGTTTCAAGACAGGTGGGGGACCTGTTGACTGGGATTATTCAAAGCCAGCAACCCTTGGAAGGTATCCCAGATGATGACCATTTGGACAGTGCAGGTGGGGGACCATTCCAATACTCATTTGGTAGGATAGCATGTGCTATCCCACTCAATATATAATGTTAGTCATCTCTTGCATTCTCATAATAAAAATGATAATGACCTCAACTCTTCTCAAATCTAATACTACAATACTTTTCTAGAAGAAGATGACCTGATCTTGACCCAGATCTTAGAGGGGCCGGGGCAGAGTCAGGAAGATCAGCCCACGACATCTCCAGCAGCAGCCAGCAGCCAGCAGCAAACAGCAGCAGCAAACAGCAGCCAGTGTCTCTAACCCAGGCAGCCGGGCAAGGAGGAAAAGGCTGACCATTCATGAGAAACTTGCCATAGAATTCCATGAGTGTAAATTACAATATTTAAAAGAAGAACATGAGGTCAAGATGAAAATCCTTCATGTTGAGTTGTCTATGATGGAGGAGGAGAGAGACATGAAGCGGCAGCAGTATCAATGTTCTTGATGTGCCTTTGTGAATAAAAAACTTTTGTTACCAATTCATGCCAATCACTTATGTATCACTCAAGAAACATTTGTTATGAGAAGTGCTGCAAAGCAAAAGTATCTCTGTAAGCAAGTCCATTTCTGTCATTGGCTGCCTCAGCCATGGGAACATGTGGGTCATTGTCATCTTGAGTATGAGGGTCTGGGCAGCCATGCTGTTTGAGATCATTATGAAGCACCGCTGTTGCAATAATGACAATGCAGCATCTTCTTAGTTTGAAATGCAATGTGTTTCTGAGACACTGGAAATGATTCTTCCATATACCAAACATGTGCTCTACTAGCCCTCTGGTGTGGATATGAGCTTGGTTGTAGGTCTGTTGCTCAGGTCTGACTGGATGAAGATAGGGGGTGAACAAAAAGTTTGTCTGTGCATACCCACTGTCACCAAGTAGGATTCCACTATGTTGTCCCGCTTCAAACTGAGTATACAAAGAGGAGTTTAGGAAAATCCTTGAGTCATGAGTTGAACCTTTCCAACGTGCAACAATGTTGGAGAACTGCATAGTGGGAGTGCACGCACCTTGTACATTTATTGAAAAGCAGTTATTCAGATTCCTGAACTCCTCAGCATCCGCTGTAGAGGGACACTTAATGGGAATATGACATCCATCAATACAGCCAATTACTCCAGGGAAGTTTCCATATTCATAGAACTCTACCTTGTAGGTGGCCTGGTCAGCAGCATTGGGGAACTTGATGTAATTGTCTTTAAGTTCACATATAGCATTGCAGACTTTGTGTACTATTTTGCACACAGTTGATTCACTTACACCACACAAATCCTCTACTTCAGGATGGAAGGTTACACATGCCAAAAACCTCAAGGTGATAAGTACTTGTAAGGAAGGAGGGATAGGGGTTCCCCTTACTGAGTCACATGAAAGCTTTGGCTGAAGCAAACAAATTATTTCAGCTGCATTGTCTTTGTACATATGGAAACGGTCACAAACATGTATGTCATCCAAATCATTCAGTGGGTTGCTCCTGTCCATAAGCAACCTTCTTTCTGGTCTTGGTGGTGGTCTTTGATCATCATTAACATAGTCAAGGTAATCCACTTTCCTCTATTGTCAAGGTGAACCGTGAACCAGCCTTTAATCTGAAGTTAAACCTGCCTCTGGCCAGGTTTAATGTAAGCCTTCATTTAGATCTGGATTACATCTAATCTTCCTTCTGGAAATCCGATTGTTTAAATCAAGACTAGGGCAAGTCTGAGAATACTTTAATCCATGTCTGAGAAATCCATTTCAATAAGTCCAGGTTTAAAACGTGATTTAGTCTACGACTAGGCTTAATCCCTGTACGGGAAACCGGCCCATAATATCAAATATTAGACGTTTCTAATTCATTTTAAGAATAAAATCTCGTCTGACTAAGGGGGTTGTACGCTAGCTAACATTAGCTTTTGGCTAGCATAACAATAGTTCTGAGTTTGCTCCATGTTGATTTTTCCAACACAACTGGTTTGCTACTGCCGATTTTTACAAATGGCGGTTGAAACAACGCTGCGAGTCTTTTACCATACTCAACCAATCAGAAATGTTCAGCGCTGCAAGCCCCACCTCCAAAGTTCCTGTAGATCAAAAAGGTACTACCCCCTGACTAGGGACTCTTTTGGGGGTAAAGTAATGTCCCCGGAACTAAATTTAGACACTGGTCCCTGCGGTGTAAACGCAGTGAGTTCCTCTAAAGGTTCCTAGTTCCTGGGGAAAGTTCCTGCGGTGGAAACGTGGCTTGTGTGTTCTCATTGCTACTGCAGGTGCTTTCATCTTGAAAAAGGACACGTTTTTGCAGCTGTTTGTAATTATGTCAGCAGAGTTTAGTGAAGCTTAGTGCTGACAAGTTAGAGGTCAAATTGTTCTCCTGAGTAAAACTTTTGTGTTCACTTTTGCTGAACAAAACAAACAGATCTTGGTAGTGGACTCAGACTTTGGGACCCCACTGTATATTATTTTCCCCAATTTTGCACAGAATTTACCAGGACAGCCAGTAGACA
This sequence comes from Aldrovandia affinis, assembly GCA_029706075.1. Lineage (NCBI taxonomy): Eukaryota > Metazoa > Chordata > Actinopteri > Notacanthiformes > Halosauridae > Aldrovandia > Aldrovandia affinis. The sequence goes on from JAINUG010000079.1 coordinate 2,779,660, forward strand.
AACTAAAATGATTATGATTTTAATCATGCTTGCTGTGACACTTAGTCAATTGGACAATTCCATAGGGCCTATTACTGCCAATAGCTCAGAATGGCCAGAGACCCTGCTTGGTGTGTTATGCTGATTCTTGCTCACATCATGAGAGTGAAAATCACCCGCAAATATTATTATGTGCCCTTTTTAGAGGGCCAGCTTTACATTTTAATCTCGAACAAGTTGCTTAAATATCTTGAGTCAAGTCAAGTGATCCTTTATTATCCTGTTTATTGAAATTGAGGAGATTGTAGCATGGTCTCTCCAGAACCTGAAATCAAATACACACACATGTATTGATCTCTGCTCCCACCCTGTGGCAGTGCTCATTATTACAATTGAAACAAATCCAAACTGCATGCAGTACGGTATGATAATGCTGCAGAAAATGTAAAAATGAAAACAATAATATCGGATCGACACAGACAGTGCTCCTTCAAGGATCACGTTTCCTTTCATGTTAATTTGTAAATAATTGTACTGTGTTTGAAAAATATGTTTTATGTCAAATTTATTAAGATGAGACAAAAACGAATGTATCACGCTCCAATTAATTAATACACGTAAATCTCTAGTAAATACACCTTTTGTGTTTATCTGCTATTGGTGCTTTTATAACATCACTATTTTAGTGTCAAACACCAATTTCACAAAGTGAAGTGCAGTATATGTACTGCAGTATATTAAAACTATGTCACTTGGTTTAAATTAGCAATTAGCAATGATTGCCTGCTCAAATAATATAATCTTGAAAATATATGATTTGCATACATATGCATATTGTCACATCATATTTAATACACAACACAAATGATATTATTAATACACATACACACATGTATGTTAATCACATATGTATTGATTATTGTGCCCTGGGACTGGACCTAAGCCCATGCCACTGCCATCTCCAGTCATGATCATTTGGGGTGGGCTGGCAGTCCACTAGCTAATGCTAACGCTAACAGCAGGCCAAAATCTTGCAACAGCAGAGCTGTCCTGATTGGCTGCTGACCAGCTCAACTTGCCTCTGTTCTATTGGTGCCCAGTGCAGCGTGAGGCAGTTTAGTTGCAGTGATGTAAGCGAAGCGCGCTGGGCGCCTGTTCATGTGTTGAGAGCTGTTACGTGGCTGACAGTGATGATGCTTCACCTTATCAGGCCCTGATAACGAGAGCAGAATGATCTGTTCCCCTCCTCACCCCCCTGGGGTTCCACGCCCCGGGACTGATAAACAATTAAACATGAGAAACAGAGTGCATACATACTGCAGCAGAATGACATGCATGTAACACTGATCTTATTCCAGTGAGTAAAAACTGCACAGGGATATACAAATATATGTGCTGAGTGGGAGTGTGTGTGTGTGTGTGTGTGTGTGTGTGTGTGTGTGTGTGTGTGTGTGTGTGTGTGTGTGTGTGTGTGTGTGTGTGTGTGTGTGTGTGTGTGTGTGAGCAAGCACACATTTTATTTCATACATGCATCTGTGCATCTGAGTCGATGGAGAATGCTTTATACTTTCACAACCTTCACTACTCTCACAATCTCCTTCTCTCAAATGCTCTCATACACAGAATGATGGAGTGTGTGTGAGTGTGGTATGCGTGTGTGCATGTGTGTGTGTGTGTGTGTATGTACATGTCTATCTGTGGGTGTGTGCATGTGTGTATGTATGTGTGTATCTGTGTGTGTGCGTGTGTGTGCGCGCAAGCGCATGAGGGCATATATGTGTGGGTGGGTGGGGGTGTGTGTGTGGGGGTGGGTGTGCGTGCGTGAGTGTGTATATGCGTGTGTGTGGGTGTGTATGTACATGTATATCTGTGAGTGTGGCTGTGTGTGTGCGTGAGTGCATACTGTATGTGTGGGGGAGTGTGTATGCACATGTGTATCTGTGAATGTGTGTGTGAGTGCATATGTGTGTGTGAGTGTGTATGTGGGTGGGTATGTATGTGCATGCGTATCTGTGTATGTGTGTATGTGAGTGTGCATGTGTGTACATGTGCATCTGTGTGTGTGTGTGTGTGTGTGTGCGTGCGTGAGTGCGTATACATGTGTGCGCACATCTGAGTGCTGCCATGCACATTCCCAGCACATGGCAACACAGGCTAAATATAGCCCAGCAGCACGGCTGCACACCAGGATCAGTGAGTGAGGATCCCCTCACCGCACAACACCCCCTCTTTTTACCCCCACCCCCCTCACTTCCCTCGCCCTGGCTTTGCTTTGCCCGCTCAGGCACCAGGGAACATGAGCCCATTGAAAAGGCAGCAGTGGACTTATTAAGTTCAATATTACCGTGGCCAAAGGAATAAGACAGGAAATTTGTGTGTGAATACCTATGCATGGGCCTGCTGTGTACATCTTGTTTCTGCTTTTATCCCATTTTCGCCCAATTTGGTAGCCAATTTCACCTGCTATTTTCAAGTCAATCCCCCCCTCGTAATGTGAGCTCGCTGCCGTAGGCCCTGTGACCGGTAGTGACAAAGGCGAAGCATCGTCTCCTCCGAGACGGCACTCACCAGGCCGTAACCGGGTACTACAGAGCCACTCCTGTGCGCAGCAAATGTCCTGTCAGCGTCCCTCCCCCCTCCCTGGGGCGGACAGCCCATCCCCGCCCCCGGTGGCACTCCCGGCCAGAGCCGGTGGGAGCGAACCCCGGTCGTCGTGGCCAGCGTCGAATGTTGTAACCACTGGACCATGCAGGAAGCCCTACATTTTACATTTTAAGCATTTAGCAGACATTACATTTTTAACTAATGCTATGTGTTTGAGAATGTGTTTGTATGAATGTGTGTGTGTGTCTGTATGATTGAGTGAGAGCTCAACCTCATACCTCTCTCATGCTCTCTCTCTTTCTCTCTTCCACCACTTCTATGTTTGTATGAGCAGACATGCTAGCTTGTCTTAGAGGGTGGTACCGTTACATGGCACAACCCCCGAAATAAGCATGAATAAGCATCACATCGAATAAATCATAAATCATATATATCTATATGCTAGCAGCTTTGCTGCCTAAATTGAAAAATATATTTTTCAGTTTTTGTCAGATAATGGGCTACAAAACTAGCTCAAACCTGAGATCTGAAATGGATTTTGTAAATTCACACAGTTCATTCATATACACACACATGCATGCAAGCACACACACAATCATATGCACTCACACATGCAAACCCACACTCATATGCACTCATATGCATGCACACACACACACACACACACACACACAGAAGCACATTCGCGTTCACATGCATACACACACTCACAAGTAGTCAAATGCACACACACACGCACACACACAGACCCAGTACACTCAACTCACACTCCATTCCATGTCCAATCCCATTGTTCTCTCTCTCAGTCCAGCAGCTGAGAGTTTAGGAGAACGGCATTCATAACCTGACTGTATTGAACATGATGGCCATGTGAGATCTGTGTTGTGATATGAAGCAGTGCATCCTGGACCTTTATTATCAGGGTACGCAGCTGTCTGTCCTGCAAAGCGGGGCAAGACAGACAACTGTGTGTGCAACTAATTAGTAATGACTTCATTGAAAAATGTTGCTCTGCAGTTACTGTAAGTATTTTTATTTTTGGGGTTTTTTTGTTTACATTTTTAACTAATACAAATTTAAACAGCAAAGGAAAGAAGGCTGTTTGTGTGTGCTTTCACCAGCGATCACAGTGGTTATTCAGGCTTTTCGGTATCGAGCCTGCCCCATGGTGAAGCCAGCTGTTTCTGGGATGTGGTAGCTCACAGCCGCAGTGGCAGGAGAAGTGGGGGGGGGGTTCACGTCGCCATGGTTACCCGACAGTCCCAGCCAGCGTGCCCGCTGCCACGGCGACTGCGCTCAGGCTCTCTGTGAAACACAAGGCACACTCGGGGGGGACAGGTCATGTCTTACCGTGATCCTGGCAGGACGTCCCAAGTGTGGAATAATCCTTTATCTGGCCAGGAGCCCGGTGTGGTATTACAGTCTGACGGGCTGCACTAAACGCAGAGGGAGGTCAGAGAGGATGTCTGGTGGGGTGGGGGGTGGGGGGGGGGGGGTCTTCCAACGAGCTCATCCAGTTCACAGGAAGCCCGTGCTGCTCCAGGCAAAGCTAATCACAGCGGAGTTGAAGGAATTGACTCTCTCCGGCGTACCAAAAGTGTGACTAAGGCGGTGACAGCCGCTGGACGGCCCGAGCGACAGCCTTCGCAGCTCGCTTTGTGCTTCGCATAGTCTCCATGGCAACGGGGCAGCAGCCAGTCAGGTCAGCGGTTTCCTGCCCTGACTGGCTTTTATGTAAAATCCACAAAATCACGGAGCCCAGAGAGTAAGAATCGCAATCAAATTACAACTGTAATGTGAACCCGACTGGAGCCAAAGATGAAATAGTTTTGTGGAAATTCACCTTTTGGCTTCGACAGGGGGGCAGGGACAGTGTGAGAAGCGGTTGAGGAGCTGTGTGAGAGCTGTTTGATTCTCTGGCGAGGCACTGTGCATCTTAAAAGAGCAAAGAACAATGCCCTTAACCTAAATAATTACCATTTATACAGCTGGGAAATATCCAGCTGTACAGATGGCTAAAACATTTCAGGAAAAATTATTGTTTGAAATGGTTGATATAACCCTAGATTAGGGCAATCTGGCAAGAATGCAAGTTGTTTCTATGATTGCTTTCTCAAAAGTGTGCCTGTGCATAATTGTGAAATGATGATTACCTGATTTCACAACACCTTTCCAGGATCTATCGTTGTTGTACAGAAGCACAGGTGACTCACCTCCACCACCCACAACCCTCGCCTGGGTGACACACAGCAGCCATTTTGCACCAGAACACACACCACACATTAACCGAGGCCGAGAGGCTGAAATGTATTCAGCCAAATAAATTATCTCAATATCGTAATTGTATCATGTCGCTGTACATGCAACTCAAGCACTGATCTTGGAGCTCATCGGGTCTTGTGACTGCAAACAGGTGCTCAGACCATCATCATCATCTTCGTGGCTGGGCAGAGTGTGAACTCGAGCCACCGGTGCCGAAACACAGAATGTGGAAATGAAAATCACTTCTTTATAACAGCAAATATGTACACATATGTAACTGCCAAAATAAAGGAAACACCAACATAAAGTGTCTTACTACAGCTTTGGGCCACAAGGAGCCACCAGAACTGCTTCAGTGTGCCTTGACACAGATTCCGCAAGTGTCTGGAACTCTACTGGACAGATGCACAAGATTCTTCCATGAGAAATTCCATCATTTGGTGTTTTGTTGATGTTGGTGGAAAACGATCCAGAATCTCCTATAAGTGTTCCACTGGATTGAGATCAAGTGACTGAGACGGCCATGGCATGTGGTTTACATCGTTTTCATGCTCATCAAACCATTCAGTGGACACTCGTGCCCTGTGGATGGGGGATAAAAATGCTTCACCATAGGCTGAAGTTGATCACTCAGAATGGATTTGTATTTATTGGCATTTACCTTGCCCTCTAAGGACTTGAGTGGACCTAAACCATGCTAGGAAAATGCACCCCACGCCATAACAGAGCTGCCAATGCAACACCATTCTTCCACAAAAGTTCCAGACACTTGTAGAATCTATGCCAAGGTGCAGTGAAGCTGTTCTGGCAGCTCATAATGGTCCAGTGCCCATTTAAGATGCTTTATGTTTCCTTTATTTTGGCAGTTACCTGTATACTTGTTTCTGGGGGAAATCCACATATTTTCCTTTCAAAGTGAATTAATGATGGACCAATCTATTCCTTGTGGAGAGCAAGATGCAATGAAACATCCCCGCCTACTGATGTTACCTAGACCATCTCATGTGGCTCAGTAGGTAGAGCATGACGTTGGCAACGCTTAGGTTGTGGGTTCGATTCCCGCTGGGGCCACATATACTCGAAAATGTGTGCATTCAGTACTGTAAGTCGCTTTGGATAAAAGCATCTGCTAAATGGCATATACTGTATTAAACATCCCTGTGCCAGCCAAAGAAAAGAACAACATAAGCCAGTGTTGTAGTATTATACTTTTCATTAGTTATAGGTTTCTTTATTTTTCATACAAACATTACATTACAGTTTCTAAATATAGACTTGTAAAACTCCATTTAAAAAAAGAAAGGAGGAGAAACAGAAGAGAAAAGGAAGGTGTTTGCTCGTAAAAGAATGGCTGAGCAGCACACGCGGGGCGCTGGCGGCAGGCTGAATCGGAGGAGCCCGTCCGGGCCCTCGTCACTGTCCTGCCCAATGCAGCGCTGCGCTGTGCAGCCGTCCTGTGGGCTGTGTGTGGACCTGCCCCCGTGGAGGCTATTCATCGCCCCACCCCATCCCACCCCACCAAACCCAATACCCCCACATTTGGATAAGGCTGGTATGCTCAGAGGTTAACTTTGCCTTGGGATTTAAATACATAAGTCAGGTGTATTTGACTTCCTTAATTCACAACTATTTTGTGTGTGTGTGTGTGTGTGTGTCTGTATGGGCGTGCATGCACGTGCGTGTGTCTCTGTGTGTGTGTGCAAGTGTATGTGTGTGTGTTTAATGGTATGCTTGGTTCACACCACACCGCTCTGGTGTTTAAGAGGCATTTTGATCTTTTCATTCTCAAACTCACAACCTGACACGACTCCGACCCGGCCGGTTCACTGCACAATCGTGACATCCTGGCGGACTCATCCTCCTCCTCTTGCTCCTTTATATTTTGTCGTTTTTGTTAACGAGGGGCTATGCGAGCGCCAGAGCTGACGGTCCGCCGTGAGTGATGACATGCCGGCCGGCTCTGAAAGCAGATACGATTGCGAAGCGGGAAGCTTGGGAGTTACGACGCCCGAAATAGTCCATCTGATCGAGAGTGAAGTACGGCAAGAGCTGAGGCGCAGAGACGTGGTACCCATCACCAGTCACACGGTCTCCTGGCTCCTCTCTGTGACTGTTCCTCTCTTCCTCCCCCTCTTTCTCTCTCTCCTCAGCACCTCCACCTCCAATGTGCAGGTCACAGCTCTTTCAGTCCATGAAGATTGCCATGTGACCTCTGAACCAAGGAAAGGCTAAGCACACTTCCAACACCTCGACACCAAAAACACATCAAATGCTTTCTGATCGCTTCTGAACACCCCACCTTCAACCATCTTTGCTACTCGAGCGGGCCTTGGGAAAACTGGCTGAAGCGTGGGTACTGCTGTAGGATACGGACCACGCCGTTGTTCTGGAGCCTGCCTCGTGGTAGAGTTCTGGAAAGCCCTGCTCCTTCTGGGCTTGAGAAACTTAGACTGCTCCTTGAGTGTGTCTGAAATGTCCTAGCTGGTGTGCAGGCACAGAGCACACCCTTCCCCCACCCCAACTTGTCACCGGACACCTGGTCAGTTTCCTGCACCTGTTTGCTGCCAAGGATTGATTTATTTTGACAGGTTTTGATTGGACCGACACTCAAGTCCAGACCTCCAAGGCGCTTGACAGTAACGGTCAATGTTTTCTAGTGAGGGTTTTGGCTAAGACCGCAGGAATGGGGGGGCAGACGGACAATCTATACTGCTTGTAAATAAGAGACAATAAAAGCCATAGCTCAACACGCCCCTTCAATACAGAACGCAGAGGAAACACTATAAACAAAATTCACGTCTGTAGTTATGCTGTGGACAAAACCACTCTAGCACCTATGTTGTTTATTGTTATTTACTTTAACCGATAAAGGGAGGTCCATGGCATCTCGTTGATCGTACTCAAATACGGCCCCTCCGGTCCTGTGACCATACATTTTGTTGCTCCCATTCCTGCTTTAACTGGCGCACCAAGCTGGTGAAGCCCCTCCCTAACCCCTCCATCTTTGTGGAAGTGGTGGCCGAGCTTGCACGATTCGTCATGCGGCAATGTGCCAGCGTTTTGTGTTTGGTCCGTTAGTCAAGAGCCTTCCAGGTCTTCCAACTGCCAGCTTGCCATCTGTCCGTCTGACTGTCTGTCTGCACCTGGCCTCTGCCCAGAGGTCAGGATGCGGCACTCTCACACAAGCCCGTCTCACCCCCCAAAAATCTGAGGTGGTGGGGGCAGGGTGTTCTATCTCACAGCGATTGTAAGTAACTGCACTCGCACTGTCTCAGCGGTAGAGAAATAAATGGCCTCCCAACAGCCCCATGTCGCCTCTTTCAATATACACAGGACTTTGTGCACCATTCAGAACTATTACAAAAATGCTTGTTGCTTTGCAAGTGGCACCAGGGTACAGAAGCACTACTGCTGTGCCCCTGTACCAAATTGGCTCATATTCTCTGCCCCTCTCCTAAGTTAAGAAAATAAAAAAATTAAAAGGTGTCGATGTGGTCTTTCTCCCTCCCGGATATTCTCAAAGGTGCCCCCCCAATCATCAAATAAACAGGCTTGCAGATTGGACAGCAGCTGAAGGGGGAGTGGGGGTGGGGTGAGAGTCATGTCACCAGCTGCTGACGCTATGTCACGTTTTAAACGGACTACTTCACACCACGGCCAGTTTGTCCCTCCTCTTGTAAATCGGAGTCTTCCAGCATGCCCCCGGAGCTCACAAAACGTCTAAATAATTGATGCATTCAATGAGCCCCAAATGTCACACCACACACCACAAAAAAACCCTTACACCAGACCTATTCAAAATAACCCCTTTTTTAAAAGGCCACACTGCAAACAACCACCTTAAACAACAACACTGAGAAAAACAAAAAGTTCCACTTTGATTTACGACTGGGAAATGTGTCCACTTTATCCACACCGGGGTAAAGCAGGACAAATTCATTTTACCCATAAACCCTCAGTCAGGCCACTATAAGAATGTTATCATAGGGCGAGAAAGGGGCCGTTTGCAGGGGGCTTCCCCAACATTTTACTTATCTTCTTGTCAGCATTGACAAGTCTAGGGTGCGCCTGGCCACTTGTCTCTAAAACAGACTGAGTGACAGTGTTCATCCTGACTGTCTAGCTTCATTAACGTTGCTTGTGGTACACATGATGTCCTTTTTCTTTTTTTAATAACAAAACTGAATTTTCAACATCCCTTCTCAAAGGGAGTGGAGCGGTTTGGTAATGTCACCATAGCATGCATCAGAATTTTGTGTTGTGCGTGAGTGTTTTTGTTTGTTCCCAAAACCATGCCCTCGCGTCCCCACAGCCCACAGGAGCAACGAACAGCACAGACGAATCGTCTACCACTAGGTCACAGGAGGAGTCACAGCCACCCCATGCCCTGCACATTTAAATCTACAGTGGGCAGACCGCAGCCCTGTCCTCACAGCTGCCTTGATTGTAGGTTTGTATAAAAATGGTCTGTCCGAGGCAGTTCATTCATGTGGGAGGGCATGGAGGATGACACTGTGGGGGCAGAAAAATAGGCGATGGCGGCCATGCCGGCTCCAACTGTGCTCCTTTCGCGGATGGCAGTAGGCGGCCTTGCCTCGGAGCCAAAATGGCACCAAATTGTTTTGCACCTTTTCCTTTGATTTGATTCAGGCTTTTCAGACCTCTCGTCCTCTCGTGTCTCAGCGTATCAAATTCTTCTGCTGTCGGCTGTTAGAAGTATTTTCCTCAGCAAAGAATTTCTATTCATTATTGAAAAGGGACTTGACAAATAACAGCAGAACACACATGACTGGAACAGCTGCCATTTCACATAACAGTACAGGAATGAGGATGTAGTCAACTCATATATACTCACACACACACATATATATATATATATATACACACACATATACATATATGTGTGGTGTGTGTGTGTGTTTGTGTCAAAATTCATAGATATAAAACACTATTGCTCCCGTATGGTCTATATGATGAATTCTTTGCTGTGGAGTTGAACAGAATTAAAAGAATGAAGAATCACATCAAGCTATATGGACTGTGAGATTTAGAAAGTAGTTTTTTTTGTTTTGTTTTTTTTAAAGTGCAACAATGACACATGGCAAAAAAATCAACATTAACACACATTCTAACCTGTGTCAGAAAGCCATTGGTTTACTAGATTACTTTAAATTCTACTATCAATGAAGTAACAGGAAAAAAAACTTCTGAAGTCACCCCAGTGCACCATGGGAAAAAAGAGCTAGGCACTCCACAAGATGATGATGTTGCCAGGAATACTTTTGTTGCTTTTCTGCTAGTTTTCCAAATATATACTTCTCTTTTTCTTTTTTAACAAAATTAAAAGGAAACTTAAAAACCCAGGTATGGAGTTGACCAATACCAACATAAGGTCAATCACAATATGCAATAAAAGAACACAGCTCAAGATGGGGAGAGGCATGAACATTTTAAAATGGATGATAAAGGACCACTGGACACAGGTATGGGTGTCTCCCTGTTCAATCTTGTGCCAACTCAAATACAGGAACTTGAAATGAAAAACAAACTTCATCCTGAATGCAGAGTTCAAGAAAAGCACTAATAAAGCTTTTGGGGGATTTTGGAGTGAACAGGTTAAAAAAGGGATCTAATGCATCTAAGGTATACACTCAAAATATTTGTGTGTTTTATATATTTTTTTCTTTAATTATAGGTGTAATACTCTGCCATTCTTTCTTGGTAACAAAATAAAACCTTAAAGAAAAACAGAACATCCTCCTGGACCAATCTTCTGCATTCCAGCTTAGCATATGAAATAAGCCTGCTATACAACCATTTATAATTCTGTAATTCATATATATTTTCCATTTAGGTATTTAAAAATATTTTATGCTGGTTTGTTCAGTTTCATTTTAAGTATAATCTTCTTTCAATAGTTTCTTTTTCTAAACCACCATCCATGCATTTCTGTCCAGAAGCACACAAGTGTGATCAAAACTTCAGATTTTCGATTTGAACTCAATTGATCAGTCTTTAAATATCTAGTAGTAAAAGAATGACTGAGGTTACCTTATGAATTAAGGTCCACACTAGCTGTTGAGCCGACGCATCCAAAGGTGGCTCCCTTCCGAGGATCAGAAAAAAATACTTCCAATAGTAAGTTCTTAAAAACTCCAGAAGCACAGGGTATCCTTGCGCCGGAGACGCTGGGAGAGGTATCAGATCGTAAAGAACATCCCGTCAGTGATTCTTTTACTTTACACAACTTCAACGCGACTTCGACACACTTTGCTGCATTAACGCATGTACTGCGGACATCTTTTGTAGTTTGCGGCAGTTCATTTCAAACCAGGATTTTAGACGTTCAAGCTGTGACAGTCCCTGGTTGAAAATAATTCCTGGACTGCAAACTTAAAATTGTGGCTATATAACTGAAACAGAAAAGCCCCACCCTTCGCATAAAAACAAATCGTCACAATAGTTTGGGTGGCAGTGTGCTAACGAGAAAAAATAAAGATCATAAACCAAGTTAGCGAGCTCATCATTCGTTGGTTCAGAAAGTGTACGCGCCCACTTTGCCCATTTGATGTCTCTCTTGGACAGTCTAATCTGAATATGGGAAACAGCCTTTTAATACCCGTTTAGCTCTCTCGCTCGGTACCCACGTAACGTGTTATCAAGCCCACTGATTCATACAACACCTCACTGTCTACTCTCAGAAACGTGTTAGATATCCCACATCGCCCACACGGGCAACACTATGATCACACAGTAATACAATGGATGCTGGTTTTCACTGGAAACTTTTTTTAAATCTTCCGTTAAGATGGGAGTTTCAACAATAGCTATATAGCTATTCAAATCATACTATTTAATAATGTCCAGGAAACTCTGTTCATTTTACTTTTAAAATATATATATCTTAAAGAATACGTTTTGATAGCAAGCTGTCTTATGCGGTTATGAAAACCCAGTCGCCGGTTTACATTGGAGGAGTTTCTTAGTTCTGACAGAAATATATATATATTTTTTTAGTTTTTTTTACCCATGACAAATCAGTTACTCAGTGGCTAGCTATGGCTACTGTTTTACTTAACCCCTCCCCGAACCATTTTGAACAATAATCTGTTTTTTAATACGACAATATTTCTCTGTCATGTGTACTTTTATCCACGATAATTTAGTATCAAGGTTCGATTCGTCATGCAATATCTGTCTTATTTCTTTGCTTTGCAACATGTTAGCTATACTATTATGGATCTGACGGCTTTTTTTATTAAACTAATCAGCCTTTAAAAAAACAAAAACAACAACAACTAATCAGTCGTCTTCCACTTCCTCGCCTTCGGATTCTTCTCGTCTCTCGTACATTTTATCCCGCTGTCTCTCCTGGATCTCCTTCATCTCCTCGGCGTAGCGGCAGAACGCCCCGCCGAACTTTCCCCACGCTTTGAAGGGGATAGTAATTGAGTTCCGGTAGCTTGGCTTCACCTCACTCACTCTCAGGAACACCCCGTATTTGTTAGACCCGACGTCAAAAAAGAACCGTTTAGAGTCCACCATGATGGATGTGCCTTCGGGAAGCTCGCTATACCCGCCGGCAGCTGCACCACCGGTCAGCTCCTCGTCGTCCCCACCGTAATCATCGATCAGCTTTGCCAGGGCATCTCGGAACTCTATCAAGCCCTGGGCGGGAAGGGCGATGGTCTGGCCAGACTGCATGCCACCTCCGGGCCCTCCAACTCCGAACCCGGGCCCACGGTTGACGGTCTGTCGGATCCGGAGGAACCTCCCCCGCTGGTTCTCCTTCAGATCGAGGTAGTATTTTCGGTTCTCTCGGACCAAGAACTCGCTCTTCAAGGCCCGCCGAGGCCCACCGTCCTCGCCTCCGGAGGACTGCGCGATTTGCTCGGGGCTGCTGGGCCCAAGTTGGGCGTAGTGCTCTATGAAATCCCCCAGGTAGTCGCGAAACTCCGCCGCTACTGACATGGAAAGGGTCAGGCGGCTTTTGGAGCCCCCAGCCCCGACCTCGGCTATCTTGATGAACCTGCCCTTCGCGTTTTGCTTCACGTCCAAGTAGAAGCGCTTGTTCTGGATGTCAAGCCGCTTGGACGCCAGCTCCTGGGTCTCCTGCTCTCTTTGGAAGTGCTGGAACCCGCTGCCGCCTCCACCTCCACCGCCACCGCCACTACTGCCACCGCGCTCGCTCCCACTGTCTCCATCCGCCATCTTCACCGCCAGCAGCCAGCTTCTCCCTCCTGCGTATGTTTCTCCCAGTGCACACCCCCTTAGCGGAAACAGCATAATTCCGCCCACTGCACTCGCATTGGTTTTACTTCTGCCAATTACAACAGCACACCCGACATTTGCTTCCTCATAGGTCAGTACCCTTTGCCAATCACAGCTACGTAACCCACCACCGGCAATTCCATTGGTTAAAATGATTAATTCACTGCAACGATTTCCCTGTCTATTTTACAATTGGCTACTCTTCTGCTTTGACGTAAATGTCATCGTCATCCTATGCTTTCCTATTGGTTAACCATTTTTGTCCTGTTGAAATTACGTCCAAATACAGTTCAAACGCTTAAACACTGTCCGTCAAGCTTTCCTGGCTAGTTATTATGTGCATTATTTCCTCCCCATGCCTGCGTATGAAACGATATTTAACTATTGATATGTTATCTGCTCGCTATTTTATGAGGCTGATCTGGCAAGGAACGGCGGGCACTTGTTTCACATGTCCGTCCATGACACAAAGTGAGGAAGTTATTATGGTGAGAGTTTAGGTGTGTAGTGGTATTTTCACAATGTGCGTTTCATATTTACATATTGATTTTTTTATTTATTGACTAAGCTGAATATTTTAAAATGATAACCTTTATCTTACATTCATGTTTCCAGATCTGCCTTTCCGAGATCTCAGCCCAACCCAGAAAATGAGAGTGACATGAGATAGCGGTACTGTATAATAAAACAATATAGGCCTACAGAATGCACCATTTGAACTACTGTAATTGCAGTACAGAACAGAAACAAACAATAGTAGAAAGTAAGTAGAAATATATGAACAGAATGAGAGCAACAAAAAAACGTGTACAACAACAGACTATAACAGGAATTCAAGCAATATGGTAAAATAATTAAATCTTTCAGCTTTTCCTTATAACAAACATAAATGGAGTGTGGACGTAGTTATTATAGTTTGTATGTCACATTTTATGTATGGTCTGTTGTACTAATTGTTGAAAGGTGGTTTTTTTCATGCCTAATTTGGTCAACGTTTTATTTAGCTGGTGGCCAGTTAATTGTGAGTTATCTATCTGTACTATTCTCTCGAATTTGTATTATGTACTTTGCATTCTATTTGTATCTTCTAAGACCCCAAAGGTAGCTCAGGACAAGCGCGCCAACCAAATAAATAATGTTAAATACAGTAATACTAAATCGGTTTCGGGTGTAAAGCAATAGCTCTGTAGGAAGTATTTGGGCCATTCAGAGATTAATGCGCTGATGCTTCGTTGAATTTAAAAAATCGTCCCAGTTTCAGTGTCGTTCATTTCCTCCTACTTTTAGGTCCGTGTGCAAAAAGGCAGTTGAAGCTTATATTGCGGTGGGGGATGGGTTGGCGTTGTACAAACAATAATACCATTGGCTGGAGAGATTATTCAAACCAACATTGACAGCCGTCATTGGTGGGTTAAATTCCTCGCGAGGATCCTCGCGCATAGGCTCTTGCTAAGGAGGTTTATTGTTTCGCTTCATCTCCGGCAGAAAATTGCCTCAGGTCTCTCGGTTCCCGAATAAAAACAACTGAACGGTAAAAAGATGGTAATGTGTTTTTAATGTTATTTTTCTGTTGTTTTGCATTTATTCAGAGCAAATGCAGATTATAGTATAGTGCATGGAATTAAACAGTTTGCTAGCTAGCTAGCTAGGCTAAACTACCAAGCTAACGCGAACTAGCTAGCTTAGCTAACCGGCTAAACTAGCTGTGCTATTGAACTAGCACGTTAAGACTTGGTTGCCAGTTTTCCTGCCTGCTGCTAACTTTAGTTCCTTAACAAGTGCTATATTATAGGTAGCTAACACGCTAGATAGTAGCGAACTCGTTTGAGTAGTTGGCTTGATGGATCCTTCTCTAGCAAGCTATCTGACAAAGCGCTCAAATGTCAGGTTACATTCTCGCAGTAGTAATCTAGCATTGGTTAGCTAGCACTAGCTAATTAACGTACTTCATTTTTTCCGTTCTAATAGCAATTTAGTTAACGTTAGCTGGCTAGGTAACTAGCCTACTTCTTATAGGGAGTCGATTCATTTTGCGGTTGGCTAGGTTAGCTCGCTACACCACGCTGCCTGTTCTAATTCGTTAACTAATTAACTTGTGGAGTAGTAAGTTGGATAATTCGACCATTTATCTCGCTAACTATACATTTTTAAATATATTGGCACGAGTTCTTTTTCCGTTGGCGGGAAAAACACCATTGCTAGAATAGCTATCTGGCTAACTTAGTCCAACTACTATACTATGAATGATTGAATTACCTAGCTAACGTTAGCTGGACCATTTAGTCGTCATTGTATGCTAGTTAGTTAGCTTTCTGGCTAAAAAAAAAAAATCATATCTGATGACTAGATGGTTAGGTTAGGCGATGTAGCAAGCACTGTTTTTTATAAGGAAAGACCTATTAGAAAGAGTAGATTGGTTAGCAACGTTAGATGGGTAACGTTAGCTATCGTTAATGCTGTTGCTAGCTAATTGACGTTATTGCTTTGCTAACTAGATTGCTTATCTTTCGCACCTGAAAACGTGACATGCTTTTTATTCCATGTTTTGGTTTTTTAGATGCATGCAGAATGACATGTCATTTTGTGGTAGCTAGCTAGCTAGCATAAGCCCATTAACAAACGTTAACGTGACCTCTGGGCAGTTCCATCTACCTTCATGTCTGATTAGATAGTTACATGTTTAATGTTTCTTATATTTTTAAATGGCTGTTGATCATCTTGGTTGCTATAATTTGATTATATATATAGAGAGATTGTTCACACATGGGGTAGCTCGCCACTGTGAGATATTTTAGTTTGCTCCTGCTCCTGTTCATTAGCCGTTTACCATTAGCTAACTTTAGCTGCGTTACAAGTCGACTTTCATTAGGAAAGTCCACAGTACGTTAAGTGTAATATCATAGTTCAGTGTCGAGCACTATGCTATGAAATGCCTTGCGAATGAATATTTGGTTCTAGCGAATGCACTTAGAAGCTAGACCAGATTTTACAACCTATTGAGACACAGCGCCCCCTTTAGACGAATCTGAGCTTTGTATACAACTCTTGATAACCATGTAACGTTAGCAGCTACCACTGTCCTACAATGGACACTAATCATTGTTACAGCTGATGCCTTAAATATATACATTTATGATTCCTTGTTGACTCATGGTGCCAACTGTCTACACACCCCCAAAAGGTTCCAGTTTTCTTACTGAATAATGTTAAATGTGTATATACATTGTGCATGTAAGTCAGTATGCATGTTGGACAGTATTTGACGTTTGTATCTGTTGGAGGGCACAATTCCTTTGGGGGAATATTTAAAAAAAAATATATATATCTTTATCAAGTACTGAAACTTTGAGTAAGACTGTCAATGTTATTGATGTGCTAAATATTTCACCATCTTATTAATACACAAATTACTGTGGGGCCATTGCAGGTGTT
Organism: Aldrovandia affinis; assembly: GCA_029706075.1. Lineage (NCBI taxonomy): Eukaryota > Metazoa > Chordata > Actinopteri > Notacanthiformes > Halosauridae > Aldrovandia > Aldrovandia affinis. The sequence continues at coordinate 2,796,208 of JAINUG010000079.1, forward strand.
TGTTGCTGGTGTTACGACCCTCCCCTTTAGAACCCAAAATGTGTGCTTTACAGGTCTTAATTACCAAAAGGATAAGGTCTGACAACAAATGGGTGGGTAGGCAGTATATACAAAATAAACAAAAACAAGGGGCCAGGCAGATTCTACAATCCAAAAAGACAAGGAATAAGATGGACTCTGTAGGATGCAGTTGTTAGGCCCATGCCAGCTTCAGGCCACCGCGCTGGGTCTAGGCTTTTCTCTAACAGGGTTCCACTCTGACGAGAATACAAAAACAAAAGGAAACAAATGTATTTTTCTTTTTCAAACTCCCATGAACCATTCCTCAACTTCTCTCTCCATACCTGCTCCAGGTGAGGTCACACTTGTATGCCCATGCTGGAAGGGAAGTGCCTGTGTGTTGATAAGGCCCCATGCTAGTGAATGCTGACATTGCACAAGTCGATAGCAATGTATCTTTGATGAGATTATGTCAGGGTCCAGATAAAATGATAGTCTGACTGATAATTTTTTGACCAGATATGTAATAAATTGTTATGCATTATCAATTTAGTAATTTTTATGATTTATATTGTTTTCCAGCTCTGGAAATCAATGAAAGTGGTAATTTAGCTAAGGTCATTAGATACAATTGCTCACACATTAGTAAAATAATTTTAGAAAGTGTGTTGAACATTGTAAAATAGATTTTCACATGTGCCTTTCCAAACAAAAATATACTTTGGTAGAACATTTATATGTATAGGGAAGTACAATATTCCAGCTGAGATGCATCATTTGCCAAATTGTTTAAAAAGTCCAACTGAATAAATAATTGAGTTTAAAAGTTGAAGTCAGAGCTAAAAGCTGCTCATACTGCAGTGTTCTGTATAATTAAATTTGACACCCCTAGTTAAGTGTATCCGACACATGCATTCAAGTTTTGTTGCAACTCAAGTCATTACAAATGAAAAGCAGCCAGGTTTTCTTGAGCTATTGAGTTGGCATGCTGCCATTGTGCTCGCAGTAGGCTAATTTGTTACAGACTTTTTTTTCCTCTCGTTCAAAGTACTCTGTTGTCCAGTCTGGCTGGCTTTTTTTGTTTTGCTTCCACCAGCATTGTCTGTTGGCCAATCTGACTGACTTTTTCTCTTCCAGGCAGGAGGAAAAGCAGGAAAGGACAGTGGAAAAGCCAAGGCAAAAGCAGTGTCTCGCTCACAAAGGGCAGGACTACAGGTAAACAAGCCACTTGCCACGTTTCTCCTCTCTGATTTCAACTTGAGCTGTGCTCAAATGAGTCACAGCATTATATTGCAGTTGCAGATTGGTCAGTCGCTCATTACTGAAGCAGAGATATGTTGACTATTGACACCTGAAACAGATTCACCTGGTGTGTTTGCCGTTCATTTCTCTCCACAGTTCCCAGTGGGTCGTATCCACAGACACTTGAAGACCCGCACTACCAGTCATGGGCGTGTTGGGGCCACTGCAGCAGTGTACAGTGCTGCCATTCTCGAGTACCTTACCGCTGAGGTAAGGCATGCAGCTTGGCTTATGTAGCAAAGATAAATAAAGTAATAATGTAAATGTCTTGTTCTAATCAAACTATTGAACTTTTAATCATTTCATGTTCTGGGGTTTTTGTTATCCCCACTACCAGCTGTGATGCGACTTGGTAATTAAAGGTTGTTTTGGACCAAACCTGCCCAAATCCAATGACTGATCCAATTTACTGAAATGGATCCATAAATGCTTAAATAAATACAGGTTGATATTCACATGTGGTTTGGCAGGTTCTGGCTTAAGTGATAATGCAAAATGTCAAATGGAAGCCTGTGCGCAGACTTGAGTTGTCCTATTTGGATAATCCTTATGGGGTGGGATCGGGTGGTGGGCCATGTCAATTTAGGACACCTATTGTAAAAGCCTCTGGGGGAAAATTTAGCAGCCAAACTGTAATCCTCTCTGCATAATGGTTACATTATGCAAAGAAGAAGAGCAAAGTTATTTTAAAAACTTTGAATTAGTTAAAATATGTATTCCCCACCCATGGGCATTGAATTCCAATCCATGAATAGTTTCAATTGGGTTCTAATGCAGAATACAAATCTATTTATAGATTTTTTGGATGAATACATTTGCACTCAAGTTCAAAATAGATGTGCTAATAACTGGAAGACAGCAGCAATCAAATTATGATTGTTTTGGTTTTTATGTAGCTTCTGCAACAATGAGTAAGATGGGACAATAATTGATTACATACGTATTCACACCCTTGACGTAATACTTGGTAGAAGCACATCTGCAATTACAGCTGTGAGTCCCTTTGAGTAGGTCTCTACCAGCTTTGCACATCTGGACATTGCAATTTCTTCCCTGTCCTCTTTACAAAATTGCTCGGGCTCCATCAGGTTGGATGGGGACCATTGGTGAATAGTAGGGATGGGGGGGGAATCAATTCCTTTACGAATCACAATATTTTTTGACTATTTTTATATCACCGCACTGACTCCCGGATTGATACTTAATCTGCATTTTAAGGCATAAAAATGTTCCTTTTTTAAATTTGAGGCAGAAAAACCCTGCGGGAAAAATAGTGTCATAATGGCTTTGGCTCTCTGTTACAAAGACGCTGTTTAGAATGAGAAAGCATGGCGGATGATACTGTACCCGTGGAGATTCGTGCTGCACCTGCTCAGTTTAAATCCAAACTCTGGAACAACTTTGGATTTCACAATTTAAAAAGCTGTATGCCAACTCTGTCATGGAAAAGTAAAGTATTGTAATTAGGGGTATGACAGTATGCCACGATATTAGAATATGAAATGGTACTGTCATAAACATAACGTAATGCCATGATAGTAAATCATGCGGCAAAACCTATTTTCATGCGGGGGAAAAGTATTTCAACCGCTACCCTACTAAAATGTTTAAATAACCCATGCTAAATAATATAATACTGGACCTGGGGTGTCTGCCAATGTCAACCCTAACCCTAACAGTTACAAGGAGTGAACTAAATTCAGTTGCATTTTTTGTTTGTATTTTTCAATTAAAATGATATAAATCTGCATCAGTCAGTGATATATCATGCTATTTAATATAAAATAATTACACTGGTTAAAAATGTGTTGGACTAAAAGTTGCATAAGGACTCTTTTACTGACTTGTCTTTGTTTCACGAGGTTGCTGCGGCAGTATAGCGCGTGTCTCCAGCCTCAGACTCAGCAGCTCACTGTAGCACAGCCGGTTAGCTAAGCTAGCTAGTTCGCGTTAGCTTGGTAGTTTAGCCTAGCTAGCTAGCTAGCAAACTGTTTAATTCCATGCACTATACTATAATCCTATGTTTCTATTTCGCGGGGCTCAAGGCAATGGCCATTGGAAGCAAGCTCAGACAGTGCAGGGTGGTGCTGTCTGAGGTGGGTGAACAGGTTGAACCTAATCATCTATAGTTGATTAACTTAACATCTTATCTTTGAAAATGTACTTTAATAGAGCAAAATATTACTCTAGAATTCGTTCTCCCGCTGCGATCACTATTTTTCAATCTGTTGGCCACAGTTCAGTGGTCACCAGTCATAGTAGGTAGCTTGCTAGTTAGCTACAGACTCGCTACTTGAAACCAGAATTTCACTGACGCCGAAGGACGTTTTAGTATTCCACATGGACGTCCAATTTGCGAATCCATTTAAGAACGACCTACTTAGACCGGTCAAGCAATTTTATTAAAGCGATAAGGAATGATGCTATATCATGAATATTGGCAGGGCTACTGTGTATACCTTTGAATATTGGCATGGTGTTGGGTATGTACCTGCAGCCCCATAGGCATGCCAATATTTATATAAAGGAATATTAATTTCAATATTCTTTTATGAAATGGATGTGCATATTAGGTCTTATTTGTTTTTTCAAAAACATGAGACATTTAAAAATATTTTTGCTGCATTCATACTCATTGATCGCTAGTTAACGTTAGCCATTTTGGCTTATTGTAAAAACTTGCGGTATAAATCTTTAGCTTTTCTCAGAAGAATATTATTTTTATTTTACCACAGTATCTTTCAGGATGGTTATCATACCGTCACAAACTCCTCCCTATTCTGAAGACAATTGATTGCACCAGAATGTATTTAGGTGTGTCTTAGTAAAAGGTGTGAATACTTATGGAATCAATTGTCTTTTTTATTTGTAATTAAGAAAAGGCTTTATGGTTATTTTCATTTGACATTAGAGTATTTTGTGTTGATCAGTGGCAAGAAATCCCAATTAAATCAATTTTGATTCCATGAAGTAAGAAAATAAAATGTGAAAAAGATGCATTTTATACACACTATATCAGATCAGTGTAAGTAGGTCCTTGTCATATGACCACATGTATATGTATATGTGTGTATATATATATATATATATATATATATAAAATGTATGAACCCATGACACAGTTTTATTTATATATATATATATAATTTTCTTTTTTATTTCAGCAAACAACCAACCAAAATACTGATAGTATCAATGCATGCATCATCAAGAAATGAAATGAGATGCATTGCTGTATCAATATTTTGAACACTGTCCTAGTATTAGTCTGTTTTATTTGGACTTTTTTTATTGATGTATTAAATGTTAACTTGATGGTATTTGGCAGATGAAGGGCACTTGACGATCTAAAAAAAGTTTAGATTAAATTAGATATTTATGGGTTTTTTTTTTTTACCCCCTCCCAGTTATATTGAGACGAAATGATCAAAGTACACGTCGCGTGTATTTGCAGGTATTGGAGTTGGCGGGGAACGCATCCAAAGATCTCAAGGTGAAGCGTATCACTCCGCGCCACTTGCAGCTGGCCATCCGTGGTGACGAGGAGTTGGACTCGCTCATCAAGGCCACCATCGCTGGTGGAGGTGAGTGCGCGCATGGCACATCTGGTTAAGGAATCTGGGGGTTGCCAGTGCCACTTGTGACGAGAGTGGTGTGTATTTGGCCCTCCCCGGTACGGGGGTGGGGGGGGTTCAGTTATTACCTGGTAGTATTGACTCTGGTCTGCATCTGACTGTGCCAGCTGCATAGTCCAGTGCTGCAGTAGCTGTGGCAGATTGGAAAAGAAGCAGTTGGCTTTTTGTGGCTTGACATGCATTCAGAGGAATGACACATGCTAGGCCTCATTCTCCTGAAGTTAGAGGACGTTGGAGCAATTAATGTGCTTGATATAAAGAGGGACCAGAACAAAATCAAACCATTCGCAAAAGACAATTCAAAAGCTGACGGGGGGGGGGGGGGTGGAGGAATCTTCCAATGAGATCCTGATTACTGCTTGTTTAATTTTTGTCTTAAACTAAGGTTTATAGCTATAAATACGAGTGATGCATTTGTACAAATAATACTGCAGTAATGTAAGTAATGATTCCAATCAGTAAAGGATTCAAATTCTTCTGACATAACTTTCAAAGTTCCAAACGACCACTGTTGCCGTTGCGTTCGCATCTCAGAAGTCATTGCCCAGCCATGTGACTCCGAGGCTGCTTTCCCCTCTTGACTGCTGTTTGTTCATCCATCTGCAGGTGTAATCCCCCACATCCACAAGTCCCTGATTGGCAAGAAGGGCCAGCAGAAGACCGCATAGAGGAAAGAGTGACCTGGAGCTTGTGAGGGTTGTCACAGTGACCAGGACAGAGCAGGAGGACTTGGCTACTCCAGGAGTGCCAGTTCTTTTGTCTTTTTTTTTTTTTTTTTTTGTCCTTTTTTTCTTTTCTTTTTTTTGTTTTATTATTTGTAATAGTAGTTTAAACATGAAAAGCAATTGATTGTTAGGCTCTGAGTTATAATATTTCAACAAAAAAAGAAGAAAAAATGCCAAAAAAGAAACATTTGTATGTTCATTTAGATTGTTTTGCTTGACAGAGGGGTGGGGGGTGTTACTTGTCATTTTGTGGGGGGGGGAAGTTAGATTGGCTAGAGCTTCAAAAGTGTTTTATACTGGAAAAAATTTAATTGTTAAACCATGTTTTACAAAACAGTGTTTGTGTTTATTTCATTCTGCAGTCCTGTGCCTGTTCTAAATGAAGTGAAATGGACTGTGTTACTCTCAAACTCGATTAGGGCTAGGAGATTATCTCCAGCACGTGAACATCTGGGCTGTTAAGATACATTTCAGCAGTTCTACGGTGTCCCTGCAGCCACTGAGTTCAGCTGTCGTTTGGCAATCAGCACTGACAAGTGACTTAATTATACATTTGGAGAATGTGGTGCAACTAAACAGTTTTGGGTAGTTAGGGATTACATGTCATCTGGATTACAATAATGAAGTACTTGTAATCAATCCAAGATACTTTCAAAAGTACACGTAGTATGATTAGTTCTTTTCTCTAAGAATTACATAATTACATTTGGGATATGTATATAGAGATAATGGTCACGAATAAACATGTGCACATACTTACCTTTTCAAATCGTAACCAATAACGTAGCTAGACCTGTCCAAAAGGTCTCTATAGGCACAGTACCTCCCGATCTCCACCAGATGTCACCATTAGCCAACTGCAGTGCTGCTTCCTGTGGTAGCCAAAGGAAGGCATTGAAATCGATGTGTACCATTGTCCGGAGAAGCAATCTTGAGTTTTTTTATGTTTAGTCGGAAAAGGTTGATTTAAAGTTATTGTGGACTCTTACGAAATTGCAGCACTACGGTTTTTACATAGGCTAATTATGTATTATGGAGATACCATCAACGTTGGGGGAAGTTTATGCTAAATTGGCAACCGTAGAATTGTTTCAGCACTGTTTGACTGCGTATACTCTGAGAGACTCAGTATCTAAGGGGTGATAGCGATAGGATGGTATAAAACAAAACCGTGTGTTGCTTCTGGAAACTTGGGAAATTGCCATGCATTGGATTCAAGACGATGTTGAAGAAGAAGAAGAAGCAAATGTGAGCATGTTCTGACGAGTGCTCCTGAATTAGCGAGATCTTAATCATGATGGAAGGTCAGGCTGCATACTTGCAGTCTAACCTCTTAGGTTAGACGTTTTAACAACTCATGTCCTAAAATCCATCCCTTGGTAGTTGTAGATTTAAATAGCCACGTGAGATAAGTCGATACTCTGGACCCTAATTATGGGTTTGGGACCAACGTTTAATACTAATTTGATCTGTGTTCACTCCAGAACAACCGCCAATGTATGCTTAAGTGATCATATATTTAAGTATTTGATGGATTACCTCATTTTCAAATGGAAACGTTCAGTCATCACTGCACACTCGTGCAATTAAAAGTATTACAGTATAGTACAGATACGAAATACTTTTGGCATTCATTTGAGCCCATACCATACTGACGCTCTAGGGCAGTGATCCTCACTATTTTTTCAGGAGAGCCAATTTTATGGCAAAACACCAAAAGCCACCACAACCAAGCATATATGCCTACTAATTGTCACCTCACAGCATACAATATACTGTATAATGCAGCCAATACAATCCTGGATTGTATTGCATAAACGTTTCTAATTTCTATCGTACGAACGAAATGTAGAATGTCTACGCACAGAAAAATCCGGATTTATCAAACATGCGCACACAGGTCGTACGCACACTCCGTGTTGATAAATACCAATTGTTCTACCCTCTTTGCTCGTGCACTATTCTAAGTATTTGCATACAGAACCGCCCCCAATTAGCCATATATGTAAGAAAACAGCCGCATGAAAACATGCCCGTTATCTCACTGGAATAATGGCGAAGAGATCAAAAAAAAAACGTAACTGAAAGCAAGATCGATGTTCTGTTAAATGCTTAAAATGTCAAATGTAATGTTCTCGTCACGGAGGTAGAATCTAAACAAGATATATTGTCTGCTTCACTCAGTGTAGGGATAACAAATAAAATAAAAACTGCTGCATGGGAGCAAGTGACGGATTCAGTGAATTCGGTATCTTCTGAACAGAGATCTGCGGCCACAGTGTTAATGTGAATAGCGAATATTTTTATGAATTACATGTATTGGCTGCGAGCCACAAATTAAAGCTAGGCGAGCCGCGTAATGAGTAACCCTGCTCTAGGGCATCCAAAAGAAGTAGGTAGATAAGTTGCGCATGATAACGCAATTAGTGCGCCATTTAAGTTGTTTTGCAGTTTGAGATGTTTATATTGATATTGTAGTATTATACCATAGCCACAATTGAAACGAATGATAATGATATAATTATATTAATGAATTATGAATGATATTATCCTACAATTTGAAAAGAAAACAGTCAAATATAGGTCTACAATTGTCGAACAGGATACTCTCAAAATGATTATACATTATGAATCCTACCATTTATCGTGTAATTTATATATTCAAACTCAACAGTTCTTCTAAGTAACGAAATAGACACAATCCATTAGTCAAAAACAAAGTTGTTTTGCTTTGGAGAACAGCAGGCAAATTCTACGTATGACTCGTACGACAGCTCTGGACCACTCGTAAATCTTGTTCGTACCTAAAAGAAAATTATAAATACGAGAAAATTGGTGAATGCGCAAATTCTCGTAAATCACTCGCAGAGTGACTTACGAACGAATTTGTGTGTAAAAGTGGTTCTTGCATGAGGCCCATGAAAATGTCTTACGGGACCCTAGGTGATATAGGCCCAGCTGGGAGACGACGTGAGAGAAAAAATACTGAACACGCATATTTCATATTAAAATATGTGAACACACAAGAAACCGCCCGTGAGATACAAACGAAGGATTACTGCATGCTGAAAGTCATCATCCGGGGAACTTGGATATTATTGGTATGTCCTGAATGGTTTTAAGAAAATCGTGATATTCGATTTTTAAAGTCTGTTTCGTAGTGACAATGGAAAATAAAACCAATTTTTAAAAATGTGTTTTTAATATTAATATGATACAATTTTAACCCTGGTAGTATCATGAATGTTCACACCGTTGACACATAAAACTATGTACAAGCCTATATTTAAATAGCACATTACAACAACAACAACAACAACAACAACAACAACAACAACAACAACAACAACAACAAAAAGCCATATGAAGAAATTATTATTGCACTCTATCCCAATTTTTTAAAAGTGATGAATAACTGCTACTGGACAACAAGCAGAGAGGATCTATGATAATTATTAATCAACGTCAAGCATTTTGGGATTCACAAATGAATAGGGTCTTGTCGCAAACAAAAAAAAAGTTTCAAAGAGTGTTAATGAATGAATCACTTCTGTGATAGCCATCTTGGATTGTGCAGGCGGTGTGCATGATCGTGAAGTGACTATGACCCCTGCAGTGTCCTGGGGCCCTGTGTGTTTCAGTAGGGATGGGGGTGGTTCTGTGTGTTTCAGTAGGGATGGGGGTAAGGGTGATATTGGGGCATGAGCGCAGCGCTGGCCGTGGGCAGAACCAGGCCGGGCACAGCGGAACACTGGTACAAAGAGTCCAGGGGCGTGGTAGGGACGGAGCCCAGTGCAGTTGGAGGGGTGGTGTAGTGCACGCTGGAGGGGGGTGGGTAGGGGGCAGGGCTCTCGTGCACTGTGTAGTAGCTGGGGTACGGGGTAGGCCGGAGGGCTTGGAGCTCAGAGTAGTGCATGAGCTGGGAGGCAGCTTTAGCCTGACAGGCCTGGGCCAGCGCATCCTGCAGGGTCCGTTTCAGCTTCATGCGACGGTTCTGGAACCAGTTCCTGATCTGTAACAAGAGAGAGAATGAGTTAATGTTTTTGAAAAAAACACGCAGATGTATCACACATTTTTTTAAACCAATGCTACAAATAACACCGTAAATGATCAAAAAACGCAATGTAAAGTGGGATAAACTTTTTTTTTGCCTATGTTCATATTAAATTCTTCAAGTGAAGATAAGGTGCCGATCCTGAGCTCTAAGGTCCCGGAGCAGAAGTAAAGCACTGGTTTTGGCGCACACACACCTGCTTATCGGACAGACTGAGCTTGCCACACAGTTCGGCCTTGTCGTGGGTGCCCAGGTAGGCGTTCCGTTTGAAAGCCTTCTCCAGGTGCCTGATCTGCTCTGCGGTGAAGGCGGTGCGGGGACGGCGTGCTGTGGTTGGGGGCGTTGCCGGGCCGTCCTGTGGCGCTGCGGGTGACAGAGAGCGCCCCTCCTCGCTCTCGTACCCCGATGTCTCTTCCTCCTCTGCACTGCTGCTAAAGCCTGTCTCTGCCACTGAAAGAGGGACAGAAAACCACTCAGTGACCTTGTGCACCACCAATCCACATCTACTGCTGCAGTTGCCCGGCTTTTGTTTCTCTGTAAACAATCCGCGATAAATTCCCTCTTCAGCGCAATACAATTGTTTGCAATATCTCACTATCTACCTACCTAATTGGATATTTTTATAACTATGCATTCAATAATCATTATTTACACTGCCCCGTGTGTTTATCTCAATTCACCCTCCCCCACAAGTCCGCCGCCCGTCATCCAGCTAACAAGCCAGTTTCCCTGGCCGACGGATCCACCTCCTCTGAGACAGAACCAGACTACAGACGCCCCTTCCACTCCTCAATTAACTTGTACCAGCTCACCCTCCCCCCTTCCCCTGGGGCAAACAATCAAATGCTAACGGCTAACGACCAGGGCCGGTCTGGCAGAGACGGGCTATGAACTGTGTCCCTGACAGGCAGCGAACACTCGTATTGGATAAATAATCATTTTTAAAGCTAACATTAACTAGCATTAAGGAGCACAGGCATTAACTGGCGTTGATGAGCGCATGCTTACCTGGAGCGTTGGAGTTGGTGTGGAGGCTGACGAGGCTGTGTGCGTCCGGCCCTGGGTGCGTGGTGCCGGTGGAGCCGTGGTTGTGCCTGTGTACTGGCTGACTCCCTGCCGGTGAGCCCTGGAGCTGCACGGGGCCCTGTCTGCGGCTGCTGTAGAACCCGGGGAGGCTCTCTGACAGGGTGCTCGAGGCCAAGGGGTCGTCCTGGGCCCATGCCAGGGGGCAGGGGCCACCTGGGGCCTCGGACTCTGGGCCACTGTCACCATGGCTGCTTTGGGACAGCCACTCAATAGAAAAATTGCCTTTCATGGTCTCAGAAAACACAATCCAAATCCAGTGGATGAAGGCTGTGGGTCTTCCCGCTTGTCCAGTGGTCCGAAGTGGGGGTTTTCGCTCTTTCTTTGGACCTCTTTCAGAGGCGTATTCTCACTGTGTTCCAGTCACAGTGAAGGTTTCCTCAAGTCTGGTGAGCGAGAGCGCCAGGTGGAGTTGTGTGTGTTAGGCTGTCCTGCAGTGTTGTGGCAGGAGGCTGGGGTATTTATGAAGGGGATTCCCACCTCCTTCACAAGATCACACAGAGATCAAAGGGAAGCGTCCTGCCCTCTTCACTGACACCCTTCCATTTTTCACAAGTGTGGTGATTAAGACGTCCCATTCGCTCCCGAATGAGCCCATTAATTCCTGGCACCAGTAAGTCTGGGGATTCAAACCCCTCCCCCCACCCATTTCACTCTCTGTTGCCTTTGGTATGTGCAGGTGTGTGTGTGTGTGTATGTGTTTGTGAATTCTTTCTCAGTTTTTGAGGATGGGATTCTTATACAATTTGTACAGCCTCTGAAATGTTACTGTTAATGCCAGAGCAATACAAGAGTAGAGATTATTATTCACAGTATGAAACTATAGATTAATATTGACTGTATGAAACATAATGATGGTGATTTGCCTTTTTTCAATCTAATTTGTCTTACCACTTGTTTTATCTTAGCATACCTGATTCTTTGGCATATGGTATCCCCAACCATAAAAATGCCTCTTTATTCTGGACTATTCCTGATCTTCATTGGCCAATGACCATATATTTCAATTAGTTTTTCAGGAAATGTTCGGTTTTGTTATGGTTTTAAAATGATTGCGTCGTGCATTTGGTTCACCGTTGACCATTTCACAGTGCCGACAAGATATATGGGACCTGGCAACCCCAGTAATCATGTTCATTGCTTTACCTTTCAAAATAGGTTGTAGTGTATTATTTTGGGCTATGTCAATCCCATATGTCCCAACGTATGTATCGTCCTTTTAACTTGTCCATGTTGACACGGCATTAGGCAAAATAACACAAATTAGTGTGGGAGGAAAGCTGCTGCTTCCTTATTACTGGGCGGCTGCGTCCGCAGATAGACAGCTGGCCTGTTTGGTGAGTAAGTATTTTCTGTTAATAATTGAGTGGTTTAAAGGTTTAGATGTATTTGGCCGTTTTAGAGGGAAATGTTTATTCTGAAAAATGAAATGAGTTTAATTATTACGAACGAATGTTTATTTTTTTGGCCCAGTCATTTGGTTCTCCAGTCTCTGTAGGGCATCGTCAGCAGTTGATGATGTACTCTTGAAATGACGAGCGAGATGTTGCAATAAAGACATTCCCTACTAAAAAATCTAATTGTAAAAATGACAAAGGCTGCTGCCTCTGAAACAGTTAAATTATTGCTCCACAGTCTCTTTAAATAGATTTGAATAATGAGGTATTTCATTCCTTGCATCGACATTGTTTTGCCTGTCCACACACTTGTGCATGGGCAGGCCATCAAAGCGCCTACTTCATCCGATTTAAACAGATAGTGGTCTAAATTAGCGCTATACGTTGCACGATCCAGCGCGGAGACAGAAGTCTGTCAGGAGTGGAGGGAGGCTGATGCTATCCACCCAGATAACAGCTCTATCCCGGCTCAATTCAAAAGGCGAGCGGCACTTATTATCTTATCAATGGGCCAATTTGTGATTGAGCCGAGTGAGCGCTGTCCGCCCATACAGTGCATGGGGAGCCTCCTTCCTTTCAAGAGAATTGATAGGGTACTTCACAAGCGCGTCGTGACTGTTTACCCCGTTACCCCACATAAAGCTCGCGTTTGAATCAATTTCGCCCTGCCCACTGTGAGCAGCCGCTCGTTCGCATCGAAAATCCTACAGAAAGTGGTGATTGGCAAATCAGGGTTAAATGATTAGAGGCGCCAAACAGAGGCGAGAGGCAGCTAAACCTATCGGGGATTAAAGGCCTTACTATGCAAACTTGTCTGTTTTGTTTATTGGTTTACTTGAACAGCGTAGGCTACGTGAACACGGTTGTATAGTTTCATGCATATGTCAAACATTCTGGAGGAAAAGGGAGAGTCCGAATTGAATACAAAGTGACATATCTTAACGTAGCAGAGCACAGTTAAACAGTCTTTAATCTTAAAAACCATAAAAAGATGTTTTAGGGTTATTTGCCGAGGGAATGTGGCTCCCCAACTATAATCATTCAAAGTAATGTTCTGCAGTTTCTGGCAAAATCTGTAAATGTATGTATTTTGTAAACGTTATCCCCTGACAAGTAAATGTGTAGCCTTCTGAAAGGCACCCGGCTGCCCACTATAATCATGAATCTTCTGCTGTGTCAGTGCGCTGTTCAAATGAGTGTTCTGCAGTTTCTGGCAAAGGCTGTAAATGTATTTATTTTATAAACATTACTACCCGATGTTACTAACGTTGGGGGAGTGCTCTTTACATCTTTAATCAGAAATGACTTTATGTCTCTAATTTCCTCAAGAAATTACCTGCAATATTCAGATGGGGGGAAAAAATGTTTTTGATACATAGCCAGTTTTGACTGCAAACTGGAAGTTCTCTATTCTGACTACTAGCCACATGTGAAAGCAGGACTGTTTATCTAAACTCTGTGTATATTGAATGGGTGTAATGGTTCATAGATCAATTTGTTCATTTTGATTCCCATGATACTGTATGCCTAAATGTGCAAACTATTTATATTGATGCAACACACTGCTTTGAAACAATAGCATTTCTTTTGACTTTTCCTCATTTACATTTCTTTGTCCTCTTCAATAACTACTTTCTTTCAGTAACTTTCTTACACCATTTACTGTTTGTGTTTTAATGACAACAATGTGTTTCACAGTGGCTGCATTGTTCTGTGAATTAGTCATATGGTATTGTATCTTACCAAACTGGATTGGGTTGTTTTGTACCAGATCTTCCTAAAACGGACATAACTGACTCCCCGTGGTGTGTCCACGCGTGTTCAGAATGAAGAGTTGCAGTAAAGAATAGCTTCCACAGCTCTTGTAAATTGTGTTTATGTCACAAACATTTTGCGGCTTTTCACAGTTGAGCAAACGCTGGCACAGATGACGTGTCTCCCAAGTCAAGCATTCCCTGACAGGAGCCCCATTCTGTGTTCATTTTGCTCCTGATGATTTTCAATGAGAATGTAGCCGATGGAGTTAAATCAGAAAATCTGAGTCATTATTATTTATACAAAACAAAGCAAAAAAACTTGTTGAAAAAGTAAAAAGGAAAAGAGAAGCATGGGGCAATTTATGTGCCCCTAGGAGGGGGGGACAAGTCATCAGGCACCGGTTGAATTCAAACTTCAAAGACCAGATCATTTGTTGACCACATTCATATCTCTGTCATATCTACCCCTCTCCTCTCCATCATTACTTTATCTCCCAAACAAACTCCAGCCACCACCCCCACCACACACTCTCTCTCTCTCTCTCTCTCTTCTCTCTCACACACACACACACACACACACACACACACACACTCACACACACACACGCACATTCTATGACTATCTCCTGGGGATGTCCACAGACATTACAGGACACAGGGCCTTCAGGGTTCTGTGCATCAGTCAGAGTGAGAGCCAGTTTACAGTTTACATGTAGTATAATGGTTAGGGAACTGGACTTGTAACTCAGAGGTTGCTGGTTCCACTCCCAGGTGGGGCACATCTGCCGTTGTACCCTTGAGCAAGGTACTTAACCTGAATTGCTTCAGTAAAATTGCCAGCTGTATAAATGGATTGTATGTTAAGAAATGTAAACTGTGTAAGTCACTCTGGATAAGAGCGTCTGCTAAATGCCTGAAATGTAAATGTAAAATGTACTGCAGATGGTGCACCACCCCGCACCCCTTCCACCCCCGTCCCCCTTCCACCCCATCTCCACTATCTCATCCAAGGCCCTGATGTGTGATAATGGAGGCTTGGGGCTTTGATGTGAACAGCAGCACCAGGGGCAGGGATAGAGTACAGACAGGAGCCTGTCTTTATTGATGATGAGATTGGAGTGGGGTGTGGGCTTTGGAGACGGCATGGCAGCTGCCTATCAAAGACATTAGTTTCAACGTGAGGCCCAATCAGTCCCTTGATTGATGGTTTGTGAGTTTTTATCTCTTCCCCACTTTTGTTTGATAATTCGCCTTATCCCGGTGGATCTCTATTGTGGGCTGTGGTCCTGGGTGCAGCTAAACTTCTGCTGCCTTAACTTGGCAGTAGTTAGTCAGCAGTTTCTTTTTTCCTCTTCCAAAGGCCAAAAATCTTTGCGGTGCATTGAGTGTTCCTCCCTGTCAGTCATGTCAGCTCTCTTCGTGCTGTGAGACATTTGGCCAACATTCTGCGATGGAAAACCAGGCATCAGCACTGACGTCAACACAGTAACCTATGCACTGCACTGACGTCAACACAGTAACCTACACACTGCACTCACGTCAACACAGTAACCTATGCACTGCACTGACGTCAACACAGTAACCTACACACTGCACTCACGTCAACACAGTAACCTATGCACTGCACTCACATCAACACAGTAACCTACACACTACACTCACGTCAACACAGTAACCGACACAATGCACTGTCGTCATGTAGATGCGTATATGGCATATTTCATGGGTTTAAAAAAATTAAAATAATTTTTGTTTCAGATTTTTATCCCATTTTGGTAGCCAATTAGACCCACTATTTCTATGTCAATCCCCCCATAGTAATGTGATTTCGCTGCCGTAGTCCTGCGACCGGTAATGACGAAGGTGACCTGATGCCTCTTCCGTAACCCGGTACTACAGGGCCACTCTTATGCGCAGCGAACGTCATGTCGGCTTCCCTCCCCCCTCCCTGGGGCAGACAGCCAATTGCCGCCCCTGGTGGCGCTCCCGACCAGAGCCGACTCTGGCGAGGCGGGGAATTGAACTCCGGTCTCCGTGGCCAGTGTCAAACGTTGTAACCACTGGGCCACGAGGGAGGCCTCATATGTTTGTTTTTGAATTTTTGGTTAAAGTTGTGGCCTTTTTTTAATGGGCTCATTTTGTTTGTACATCTGTTACTCTATAAGGGGAATCCCTGCAGTGTGTCTATGTGTGTGTTTGCGTGTGTGTGGAGGGTTTGGGTGTGAAATGTATTTACCTGCTATACATAAATAGAGGGTGGATAAATGCATAAAGCTAATGCCACTCTTTTCATTGATTTGCCAAGTTGACAAAATTCCCAAACAAGACAATATATATATACATATATGAAATTCATTAATTAATTAATTCCTTCTCTCCTCGCCTCTCAACTGTGTATCTGATGTGTAGTGAGTTTGTACTGGCGCACTATGGCTGCCGTCGCGTTCACCCAGGTGGGTGCTGCACATTGGTGGTGGTTGAGGTGAGTTGCCCCTATCATTGTAAAGCACTTTCGAGTTCCATGGAAAAAAAACGCTATATAAATCCAATGTTCATTCATTCATACATCCTCACAGTGTGCGGCAGTCTTCAGACAGAGGTAGCCACTTTAATTTTTGCTTTGCTGTGAATCGGTAGATTCCTTGTTTCACTGCAGCCTCGTTGGTCCCTCGCTTGGTGAGCGAGTAGCTGTACAGGGAGAATGAGGGGTGCAATCTTCGTAGGTTAAACCAGTCTCCAGAGCTCCTCCTTAACACCAACACCCCCTTCCCTTCCCTTCCCCCAGAGTACAGAGAAAGTGGGGTAAAGGTTTTCTGGTAAAAGGCTCCAGCAGAGAGAGCGTTTGATTGCCCCCCATGTGCCGCTTTCACCTCTAACAGGCCCGTTTGCTGCTCTGTTATGGACACAAATGTCTTCATCCCACTGGGGACAGCTCTCTGGGAGAGCACCCCCCTCCCATAACCCCATAACTTTCCAGGAATGTTTTAGGAACCAAAAATTGTTAGCTGGGTGTTTGGGAAATCACAAATTACACATTTTTCTGCACCATTTTTTTATAGCCTACTTAATCAACTCACAAAAAACAAACAGGTTTTCATGTTTGTGCAGTCCCAAACATTTATGTGTTATCTCATTCCCGACTCATCTTTGCTTTAACTGTGAAACATAAACTTCAGACAGCGGTGACCTCGTGACACAGATCATGTGATTGTATAAAATATAATTATGTTAAAGCTGACGACACTGTTGCCTTTACCACTATGCACACACACAAACACATACACATACACATACACATACACATACACACACACACACACACACACATACATACACACAAACACACACTCACACATACACACACACACACACAAACACATACACACACACACACACTCTCACACACACATACACACGCTCACATACACACACACACACTCACACACACACACACACACATTCAGAGACCTTGTTTCACACATGTGGCATGGGAATTGTTTTTATTTTAAAGACCTCACAGCCCAAGCCCCCCCCTTGGAGTCATTTATAAGCTACAGTATGCCCTCTTGTTTTGCTTGTTTGTGAACATTGGGATTACTCAATGGAACTGGTGGAACAGGCTGACTGTCAAAACCATTTAGAAGAAAAAGAAATCTGCATTTGGAATCTCCTTTTCCTGTTCATTCAAACCCTGGTGTTAAAGAAACAGCAGAGGTGTGAGCACACACAGCTCCTTTGAAGTTGAAACTGACATTTGGGAGTTAATCAAACTGTTAGGAAGACTTGTTTCAGATATTTTGCGTGGCCGTATAATGCCATTAAGGTGTAAAACTAACAGGCCTGTTTGCGTTGAGTCAGATTTAAGCATCCTGAGGAAATATTTGTCATGCTTTGTGCAGAAGCCATTTGTGCAACAACATTTGTGTGCGAGACATAAATGGGTAAATTAGGAATAATTTGAAAGATTTCTATAATGGTCATGTTTATTCACAGTCATGCCTTTCTGCTCCATTTGTCTTGGAAATAAGTAGGAGAATATCTTTTTTTCCCCCAGTGCCTTAATGTACTATCCTTATTCTGTGGATCACATCATTTTCCAAAGTTTAAGCAAACTGCCTGTGAAGGATCGGGGAATCATTTTCCTGTTTTCTCACATATTTTTCACTCCCTCTGTTAATTGTCTACTGTGAAGCATTGTGTGGCAACTTGATTGTAAATGGTGCTATGCAAAATGAAGATTGATTTGATTTATGAATTGAGTGGTCGATTGATTGAAATGAGATGAATTCTAATTCAAGCTTGTGGGAGGACTGCTTATTGACGATGCCCTGGGAGACATTATTTACGTACATTTAGGCCAATGTTGCTTCAAGCTACAAGCGCCTATCAGCTCATCATGAAAGAAGATCTTGTGAAGTGTAACACTGACCACAATGAACCCCAAACACGGACCAACAGTGAACCGTGGCCACATAGTCTGAAGTACAGTCTAGCTAAATTGTCTTCACCACTGTTTACTTGTTCAACACTATACTCACGAACCTTTTCCTTCCCGGTGTTACAGGTATGGTATGCAGGTGCCTGCAATGATGTCTATTGCTGTATTCCTGCACTGATCTCTTGCGCTAACTATGATTGTTCCTACCATGTATTAATGCACATCTTGTAAGTCGCTCTGGATAAGAGCGTCTGCTAAATGCTTAAAATGTAAAAATGTAAAAATGTACAGTTGGAGAGTTCATACGCAAAAACTGATAAACGGCGAAACCAATCAAGCCGTAATTGAGATCACAGTGCCGTCTTTGCGATGACTGTGCATGAATCATAATATATATATCGCGTTTTGCGACAAAACGATTTGGAAAGACGGTACTGTGATGGCACGAAGCCAAACAAACACAACTGTTTGGTTTGGTTTTGGCAGGAATGGCGTTTATCTCTTTGTCTTTATCTCTGCATATGAACTCTTCAGTTACTCAAGTTTGAACAACTAATTTTATATGGACTACTTAATACTTAATACTTAGTATTATGTATAATGGATTAAGGTACATTTGTTTGAACTGTAAAATATACACAGGAGTACAGTTACGCTATGTTCCTAGTGCTATTAAAGGCAAGGCAGGATTATGATTGTATGTTATACATTTTGCTATACAACTCTGAACAAGGTCAACATTTCTTTCATTTTTAATAATACGACATCATAAAACACTCCACAGCATAGCTTGATATTTTCTGAAACTTATAAAACAGAGGGGACTAAAAATAAAGAACTGATCCTTCCACTCAACATTTGAGACATTGAAAATCATGTTTGTATAAAGTCAACAGTAAAAAAAGTAACAATCCTCACCAGAATCACAGCAATCACAATCAAACTTACACCACTATGGTGAAGAAGGGCACCTGAGGAGCAGAGAATGACTCCACTGAAGCATAACTTCACCAATAAGCTGCAGAATAGTCAATAAGCAGTTCCACTACCCTGTTCATTTTCAGATAGACGCTCATATCCAGACTGCCTAAAAGACCATATAGGTGCCCTGCTGCTCATTTAAACACATCTACTACTTCTTCACAGTTATTGTCATGCCTGGGATTTGAATGTACAACCATCCGGTTCCTAGACCAGTTCCCTAACCGTGAGCACCCCCCCTGCTCTATACTGCTTCTCCTCCAGTGGGGTAGGGCCCATTTTGGGCTGTTCCCCCCAGGCCCATCTGCAGATGGCAGTGTCTTTGTAGCTGGAATGAAAGGGCTGAGTGTTGTATGCTGTGCTTGTGTAAATGGGGCTGCTGCTGCTAAGACGCTGGGTTCCAATGTGTGCATGTGTCCCGCCCTCTGGCACTGAACCCTTACTGTGGCTGGTGGCCTGTAGGGCGGCACGCGATTGGCTGTGGCGATGAGTCGCTGGACACAGGGCAGTTCTGAGGAGCTGCGCGGCCTTCAGCACAGCAGAGATAGGCCGCTGGTAAGTCTCCTCTCTCCTCCGATTGGTCAGTACTGGCTGGTTGGTGGCGGGCCGGCTTCCTCAACACCAGGCGAACACGCGGCCCACCATCTCGAAGAATCGGCGGTTGGGCCTGCGGAGGAAGCGGCAGAGTTTGCGGCGGGCATTGGCGCCGAGCGGGGCGTGCGGGCGGCCCTTGGACTCGTCCAGGCAGCGCTCCTGACCGGCGTTGGGCAGCAGGCAGTAGAAGCCCTTGGTGGCGTTGAAGTAGAAGTTGGAGGGGGCGATGCGGGGGGACAGCTCCAGGAAGCGCTCCACCCCCCGCAGCTCGGGGAAGGGGTCCCGGACCAGGGCGTCCCCGTCCACCACGTGGATCTGCCCCCTGGGGAAGCGCTGCAGCCAGCGGCCCAGGTGCTGGTGGTACAGGCTGCGCTGGAGGGCCTTGTAGCCGGCGTCGATGGCGCCGTCCGGCCGCAGCAGCAGCTCCTCCAGGGGGCGGTAGGGCTTCCCGCGCTGCCGCCGGTTGTGCAGCACCTGCGTGTAGTCGGACACCAGCCTCTCCGCTGGGTCGCGCACGATCAGCAGGAGCCGCACCGCGCCGTCCATCGCCCGCACCCGCCCAGGGGCGAGCGGGGCCGCAAAGTACCCCGGGGTCTTCTCCACGGTCAACTGCCCTGGCAGCGACGCGGGCATCTGGGCCCTGTACCAGCCCAGGCCGCGGCGGTAGTGCTCCTCCAGGTTGAAGTAGTGCACCTCGGCCTTCGCCACCGCCACGCCCGGGTGCAGGCTGAGCATCTCCAGCAGCGCCCGCGTTCCGCCCTTCCGCACGCCGATGATGATGGCGCCGGGGAGGCACTGCGTGGCGTTGGCGGTTGCCGTGGCGTTGGTGGTTGCCGCGGCATCAGCGGGCGCCGGGACAGCCGAGCGGAGCTCCCTCAGGCACACGCTCAGCTGAGCCTGCAACAGGAGCAGCAACAGGGCGGCCAGGATCAGCGTCCACAGCATGGCGTTCACCAGCAGGGGGCGCTACAACGCCACCAGCAGCACAGGCGTATGTCCACACACCGCCCACGGGCGGAGACACTCTCTAGAGCCGGCCAATCATCACCTGCAGGTGTCTCTGTCTCACTGCCTGGAAAGAATAATAGTAATATTATTGTAACTATAATACCATTTATGATTTTATTTGTATATTTCATTTCATTGCAATTCGAAGTGTTTACAAGAAAACAGAAAGGTTTACAGAAGGACCTACAGGGGGAAGGGAAAGGACTGTTCAAAGGCTATTATGTTGATGTGTCAATATCCTGGATTTCAAAATCTATGACCTTTCAATTATTTAGCCTTGAATTAAATAATTGATCACAACTAAAAATTGCCTGTAGGTATGAGTGTGTGAATGCTTCAGATATTTGGAAAAGTTGGTATTCACAACTAAAATATCAAACACTATTATTTTTGAGTCTGGCATCAATATCTTGGAATAAAATATACTGTGATTACTTGCATGCGCACAGGTGTAGGAGCTGGAAAAAACATGCTTCCGGGAAATATGAAAGCTTGCCCTTTGTTATTTTTTGAAGTGCTCTAAAATGACTCACCAAAGTAAGTACGCCCATTGCCCATATGCCCATTGCTCACCAAAGACTGCCCATGAAAAAACTGAAACCCACACCAACATCAATACTTGGGGGGGGCGCAAGAGGGCTGTGTTCAAGTTCTATTTGAAAAAAATGGAAGAAAGAAAAAAACATTGGAGGAAGTGTAAGTGAAAGTTGTTGTTGATGTTCCTGTGAGTCCTGGAGGATTATCATTCACACCTCGATGACCCACAGCAATGCTGGAGCCTCACTTTCGCAGGAGGAAAACCTGCCAAAGCTCCAGGGGCCTCATTTATAAAACATGCTTACGCACAGATTTGATCTTAGAATGTGCGTATGCTCAAATCCACGCCAAAGTTCAGATTTATAAAAACGGTCTTTGACGTGGAAAAGTACTTAGCTCCACGTCAGGTTCCAACTTGGCGTACGCACGTTTCCTTGTGGTAATGTTGGAGTACTGCAGGTATTCGCGGTCTCGTCTCTTCTCTGTCCTGACCCCTTATTACATTATTATTACATTACAGGCATTTAGCAGACGCTCTTATCCAGAGCGACTTACAGTTTACATTTCTTTACAATCCATTTATACAGATGGATATTAACTGAAGCAATTCAGGTTAAGTACCTTGCTCAAGGGTACAACGGCAGTGTCCCACCTGGGGATTGAACCTGCAACCTTAACGTTACAAGCCCAGTTCCCTACCATACTGCCTGCCTCGCTGGTGGAACGACCTTCCGCAATCGGTCAGGACTGCGGAATCACTTGCGTCTCTTCCGCAAGAGACTCAAAACCCACCTTTTCAGACTCCACTACCACTGAATTCTGTACATCTAGCTAATTGTCATCACCACTGCCTACTTGCTCAACACTATATATCCCTGCTTACTCCATAAAAAAAAAAAAAAATGTACTAACCTTTTCCTTCCCAGTGTTACAGGTATGGTACGCAGCTCCCTGCAATGATGTCTATCGCTGTATTACTGCACTGATCTCTTGCGCGAACTATGAACGTTCCTACAATGTATTAATGCACATCTTGTAAGTCGCTCTGGATAAGAGCGTCTGCTAAATGCTTAAAATGTAAATGTAATATAAAATATATTCAGAAATCTAAGACCGCAAACATGTCGTCTGCTGCCTAATTGTTTCCTCATTATTATTATTATTATTAGTAGTAGTAGTAGTAGTAGATGCTGTTGTAGTTGTATTACCAGATTGAACACATTGCTTAGGCTATACGTAATGGTTTGCACAATACAGTTATTAATAAATTAAAACAACATAAGCTAGGCTACTTGTGGAAAACAAAACTACCCATATTAGCATAATTGACACATCCTTGAAGGAAATGTATTTAATATACATATTATGGTTCCACACGTGTAAACATTTTGGTCAATCTATAGGCTATAAAATGTCCAATAATGCAGTGGTTTGCAAGAGGAAGAATGGCAGCATTATCACTTCTCGAAGATATCACCAACCGTGCAATAAGAAGGGAGTTATTCGAGATTTTGACCTCAGTTTTAAATCAGACCACTTTTTCTTTACGTCCTTCAGGGACCTTTGCTGCCCCCCCCTCCCCGTCTCATTCACAGCCTGGGCTACAGACTGCCAGGCCACGTACTTGGTTTTTACTGGTAGAGCCACTGGAAAGGCCCCCAAACAGCATCCCTGCACGCATCTGCACCTCCACCAACAGGACCTCGATTTCGGCCTCGCTAAAATTCTTTTTCTTGCAGCTCGCCATTATCAAGTAGAGGATTTGTGGTTTGATTCGAGCTCCTTTATATGCTAATTATATTAATTAGGGGGCGTTTACAAGGCGGAGATCTAAAACCATTCAGCTATGCACAATTTCAAGATCATTTGTGATTTAGAGATTTCACATCTGGGGGAGTGGCGTACGCACGTTTATTTGTGCATACGTTCATTTTCTCTGAATCACATGTACGCACATTTCAGAAATGATCTTAGATCAAATGTAGGATGGTTTCTACGCAACTTCTTTATAAATGAAGCCCCAGGACTGTGGACCTCCATTCATTCTCACTGGTAACACATCTCATCTCCTGACCAATTTCAGACAGACAGATTTTATATACATATATATATATATACTGTAGATATATATATATATAATAGAATATTTAGTTAAATTTATATATATATAAATAAATATCCTGCATATACTGTATATCTATACATAAATGAATGAAAAATACCCTTGCTGGCCTCTCCCGTGGGCTAGTGGTTTCAACGTCCGACGCTGGCCATGGCAACCAGGGTTTGATTCCCTGTCACGCCAGAGTCGGCTCTGGCCGGGAGTGCCACCGGGGTGGCAATTGGCTGTCCGCCCCAGGGAGGGGGAAGGGAAGCCGACACAGTTTGCTGCGCACAGGAGTGGTTCTGGGGTGCCAGAATTACAGTCGACAGCACGACGAGTGCTGTCTCGGAGGAGGCAGTGCTTCGCCATTATCACTGCCGGTCACAGGGCTATGGCAGCGAACTATGAGGGAGGGGATAGTAAGGGAGGGAGCGGGAGTAATTGGCTACCAAATTGGGAGAAAAATGGGGATAAAATCAGAAATTTAAAAAAGAATAAAATAATAACCTTGTTGCACAAATAACCATACTTCAGTGCAAACGCCTGGCTACCATTTTACCTACATAACATATCAATTTAACAACAGATGCCTGGTGTGTGTTTGTGATCTGGTTATTGTGGTTATTGTCATATAATTAAATAGGCGTCCAGAATTGTCTAGATTATGGCAAAAGAACATGGAAAAAAACTATCAAAGAGAGTGCACTGTGTTGTCTGTGCTGTAAGGATTTTGATTGGTTCAGCTGCAAGGCTATAGTCACCGAGGGAAGAACATACAAAACAATGACTTGTGTGGCAGTGTTCTGTGATATTCACATTATAGGGCCTTATCAGCCACCGTAGCTGAGCGCCAAACATTCTACTCACTAAAATCAAGATCATGGCTGTTGCCTTTGATTTGTTTTTTGTGTTTGTCTGATTTTCATCGATAACGTGAACCTCTGTGTTTTGACGAATGGAGAACAGAGACTCGCTGACCAACAGGAGGTGAAGGGGAAAGGATAAGATACGTACGGCTGTGTGATGTGGCTGATCAAACCACGCTGGGCCCAGGCTCATATTGAAGTTACAATGTCACGTCCAGTTTTTCCCCAAAGCACCATTTTGTTATTTTATTTTGCCTGTGGCTTTCCTTGAATGCAAAACAATGAGTTGCACGTGCCTTTGTTTGTTCTCAACATCCTGGCATTGCATGATGGGAAGGTTTACACAGGACAGAGCCAGTGACTCCTGTTTAGTTTTACGGTGTGACACAGTGTGTGAGGTTACTGCCAGCAGGGGGCAGTGTGGCACAAGCCAGTGACTACACCCTCTCTCAACAGCACCAAGGCACACACACACACACACACACACCTGCATGCATGCATACACATGCACACACACACCAATACACACAAGCATGTGCACACACACATTTGTACACACACATTTGCTTGCTTTTTTTGCTTGTGGCGGTCCATAGAAAATGAAGATAACATCTCTTCCAACATTAGATGGAGGCTATCACTGCTAGAGGCTATCACTGCTAGAGGCTATCACTGATGGAGGCTATCACTGCTGGAGGCTATCACTGGTTATCACTGCTAGAGGCTATCACTGATGGAGGCTATCACTGCTAGAGGCTATCACTGCTAGAGGCTATCCCTGCTAGAGGCTCACCCTGCTAGAGGCTATCACTGATGGAGGCTATCACTGCTAGAGGCTATCACTGATGGAGGCTATCCCTGATGGAGGCTATCACTGATGGAGGCTATCACTGATGGAGGCTATCACTGCTAGAGGCTATCGCTGATGGAGGCTATCACTGATGGAGGCCATCGCTGCTAGAGGCTATCACTGCTAGAGGCTATCACTGATGGAGGCTATCACTGCTAGAGGCTATCGCTGCTAGAGGCTATCACTGCTAGAGGCTATCGCTGCTAGAGGCTATCACTGATGGAGGATATCGCTGCTAGAGGCTATCACTGATGGAGGCTATCACTGATGGAGGATATCGCTGATGGAGGCTATCACTGCTAGAGGCTATCACTGATGGAGGCTATCACTGATGGAGGCGATGCCACTGTAGATGGCTATGAAGCCCAATCCTGGAGCCACATGTCTTTCCACAATTTGAATATGTGAGTTCTGGGTCGGGTGGTGAGGTGATTCTGGAACAAAGTGGTGGTGTCTGCTTTTTACTTTGCAATATTCATAGTTGGGTGCATAGATTTGAGGTGTTGAATCCCTGACTGGCAAACAGAACCCCATAACCGGCAGCAGTTGCCTCAAGTTGTCGGGCTTCATGTTGCACTTCCTGACTGAGGAAGCAGAAGCCTGCGGTGTGAGTGAATTAATGTGAAGGAACAGACATCCTGCCTCCACAGACTTCACCACATTCACCGGTTTCCAGTGGCCACAGAAAGGACTCGAGACAACCTTCAGGTGAGTGGGGCTGCACATACAATGTGTGTCCGCAGCAGTCTTTTGATCACATGACCTGCCCTGCATATACAATAATATATGACATGCCAGGGGTGGCCCAAGACATTAGCTAGTAGAAATATATAGCATGGCTATCAGACGTATACTGTGTACCTTTAAGGTCTACGGTTCACCTTTTGTTGCATTACAGCCTGAACTTAAAACACATTTTACCCTACAACTTCCAAGGGAAAAGAAAATTCTCAAAATTCTTGAACATTAATTAAAAATAAAAAACTAGAATAATTTGGATTGATGTTATCAGTACAAAATGCTTTATAATGTAAAATAAAAAAAGCTTTAGAGTCATTTTTTATTTGACATTACAGAGTATTTTGTGTTGATCAGTGGTAAGAAATCCCAAATAAATCAATTTTGATTCCATGAAGTAAGAAAATAAAATGTGAAAAATTCCAAAGGGGGGGTGAATACGTTTTATACCCACTGTACATATTCTGCATTCTTCTCAAACCTTCCATATGCACAGCGCTGAAGATAAAGTGTGCTAAATCATTCTCCATCACCACCACAATCTCTCACAAGTGGCCACCCAAAGCATTAGACCCACCAGCAAATCCTGTTCAGAAAGGAGAATACGAATGAGGATTGTGCATGAAGACTCGGTCTATCCCCCCATCCCCCAAGGCTGAACGTTTGAAAGGAAACGCTGTACGTCTGAATTGCTCTGAAGATAAGGACTCCTTTCTTTTTTTCCTGCTCTGAAAGGGCTCTCCTCCTCTCCTCTCCTCTCTCTCTCCTCCCTCTCTCTCTCTATCTCTGCCCCATAGATAACAACCTTCAGTAAGTCGGCATGGCTTTTGCAGATGGGTGTCCAGCTGTGTACGAAATTTGATTTTTTGAGGAACCCAAGTCCTCCCTCTCCCATCACAAACCCCCCTCCTTTGAACAGAAAAGCCCCCCTCTGCCCCTCGTCCTGGTATTGATGACGAGAGAAGGGGAGACAGAGGAGAAACAGACCACTTTCCTCTGGTAGGCCTTTGGTGTGAGTCATTGGTCAAGGAGCTGACTGTTCTGACACAAGGTCTTCTGACGTTTCGCAGCCAGCAACAAAGCACCTCCTAGCAGTGTAGTGCACACCAGCCAATAACTCAACCTCCCTGTCTCCCACAAACCACTGATGTAGATTTCAAAATAATTTTAAAGGGATAAATAAAGTGAAGGGGGTGTTTTTTTCTCAAAGCCCTGCACATAAATTGTGTTTAGGAAAAATTTTATATGTTCAGCAAAATCAAGCTAATCTAAAGGGATAAATATTACAGTAGACCACTCAGCAATTTCCCTGCATGCACTGGAGTTAATGCTTGATTACGATTATTGCTGGAAAAGTCAAATTTTTAAATCAAATTTTTTTTTAAAGAGCATCAACATTACTAGCCTTTGTTTAAGAAAACGTAGGATAAAATTATCCTGTGATGATTTGAACCCTATTTAATCATTGGGATGTACAGGTGAAGAGTTGGGATCATGGGTTTTTTGTGCAGTAGGTGAAGCTTTTTCAGAAGAAAATATGTGTTACCCCTGAGCAGCAGAACCCAAACCTCATGTGCAAATACGTTTTCTGTGACCCACACTTATAAACATGTAGCTTGAGCTTGACATTTGGTTAAATGTGTTTTTTTAATGTCACACAACTGCATGGACACTGTAACTAGTGCAGTGCATGTACCAGGTGCAGTTTAATTTGGTTGGTGTGAAATACATCAGTGGGAGCCGTGTTCTATACAGTAATGTGATGCATATCTCACGACCAGCCTCAACCCCTCCCACATCCCCACCAGTGGGGTCCGACCGACAGGTTGGGGAACACTGGCCAAGAGACTCCTGTCCTCTCAGAGTCCTGTCCTCTCCCTGTCTGACTGCGCACCCCTGCTAGTTCTGTCAGCAGAGGAGCCACAATGCCCAGGTCTAGTTCTGCACCATGTGCCCCCATTCTGTAAATATGCATCTGACAGCACACACCACTGGGCTGAAGGCCCCTATTCAAGGATTCAAGGTTTCAAAAAGGGCTTTATCAGCATGACAAGAGTTAGCCAGTGTTGCCAAAGCATTTTAGTAAAGGAAAGTAAAATGCCAACCCTCCCCCCCTCTTATTTCAGCAGTTGCAAAATTCATTCTGTTGCGTGATGAAAAAATAACTGTATCACAAAAGTGACGCTGTGATGTTATGAACAACGTACACGGCAGCAGGTTCAAAATGTATTCCAAGATGATAAAGATATTTCAACTCGACCGATAATCTTCAACTAATGATAACTAACCCCATGGAGGAGACGACCGTTGGGAGGAACAGCGGGAGTCTCGTCTTTTGGAGCTCTGCACACCGTGGGGGGTGAAGAACAACACCGCTCACAGTGTTCAGGTGATTCAGCGCTCATTAAAAAATCAGGTGAGATGGAGGAGAGGGGACCCATTACCTCACCATGGTAACCATTAGTTAGAATACCTGCTGCAGAGGAAATATGGAGGGAGAGAAAGAGAGAGAGAGGTCTTGAACACAGCTCTGACATAAAAAAACTAATCCAAGGTCCTGAACACAGCTCACACATCCAAGGTCACCGTTCGGTATGCGATTACAGCTACTCGATGCCCATCAGAGCGACCGGAGAAAAAGACCACTCGGATAATCTGTTCATGGGAACCACTGTCAGGGCGCCCTGGAGAAGACACGCTTCAGACACAAGGCCCCAAACGATGGGTCCTGATATGAAGAGGTCTCTGAGCACTGAACACATGGCTTTCCAGTGTGTGCGCTCTGGCCACTAAGCTCACTTTCGGTGCTTAGGGAACTGTTGAGGACAGTTCCGTTTTCTGTTTTTTATGAAGCCCTTCTCTAATTATGGAGCCGGATATTTACTGAAGCAATTATTGCTTAGTACTTTACTCAGGGGCACAACTGCAGTGCCCCACCTGGGATTTAAACTCACATCCTCTAAGTAACAAGGCTGGTCCCCTAGCCCTCATTGTTATTGTTGTTACTGGTTACTATGTGAAGAAATGGGATGAGTTTGAATGAGTTGGTAGCATGCAAGGATGCACACTTTTAAAAATGTGTATTCTGTGTGTTTTTTATGCTATGCTTTGTCAATATTTACGCTCTGTATTTCATGCCAATAAAGCACATTGAATTGAATTGAATTGAGAGAGAGAATGAGAGAGAGAGTGTGAGAGAGAGAGAGAGACAGAGAAAATGAGAGAGAGGAATTTTTTGAGAGAGAGAGGGAAAATGAGAGAGAGAGTGTGTGAGAGAGAGACGGAGAGAATGAGAGAGAGAGAGAATGTGTGAAAGAGAGAGGGAGAGGGAAAATGAGAGAGAGCGTGTGTGTGAGAGAAAGACAGCGAGAATGAGAGAGAGAGAGAGAGAGAATGAGAGAGAGAGAGGCCATCTGCCGCCCTCCACTCTGTTCCTTCACACAGGAGAGTCTGTCTCCGTCTCTGCTCCTGCACTGCACAGAGGAGAGTCTGTGTAAGGCTGGGCACTGGCTGTTTCCTCCTCCTCGTGACCATGCTGTGCCTCAGCTCACCTGCCACCTGACCCTGGCGGCTCTGAGCCGCTATGCCTATGACAGCAGCGCTTCCAGAGGAAACGCCTCAGAACCAGCACAAAACAGGCTCAAGGTATTTACCTAAGCAGAGCAGGTGCTGGCAGTGGCACTCAGCTGTGTCTGATGTTGCTGTTGGCAACCCCTGGGGTGTGCACACCCAGGAGAAAGGCTTTCCAGAAACTGTGTGCACTGTCCTGCTTCCATAACCGGAGCCAATTGTGAGACTATGTATCACTTTCCCAATACGTTGAACTTTACATTGCATTTACATTACATTTTAGGCATTTAGCAGATGATCTTATCCAGAGCGACTTACACAGTTTACATTTCTTTACATACAATCCAATACCCTTGCTCAAGGGTACAACGGCAGTGCCCCCACCTGGGAATTGAACCTGCAACCTCTGAGTTACATGGCCAGCTCCCTAACCACTACACTACACTGCTGCCTATTTTTATTTCTCTTTATTTCTTTATTTCTCACATGTTTCCTCCCTGTTGACTTTGCTTGTTAATTATAAGCAAGATTTCTGCGCAGTTAAACGCTAAAATTTTGAATTAAGAATTGACAGCCACGGGACTGGGCAGAGCTATGTGTGTAAGTAAACCATGGTGTGTGTTTCCTCATAGATGTATCGATCTATGAGGAAACTGGTCTGAGCCATAACCTCACTCTGAGTGCAGTGTGGGGATCTGGAGGGAAATAATAACACTGTAATAAACCCTTTGGGAACTGAGGTTGTTCGGAACTCTGAAATGTTTGAAAGTGATGTCAAAATACACCATTTAAAACAGGCTACAATTTAAAGAATTTGAATCTTTTATTGATTGGAGCCATTACTTACATTACGGTCACCTTATTTCTTTAAATAGGCTATTCTAATTTTGAAGCAATAAATCTTAGTTGAAAAGAACCAATAATTAAATTATCTGCAATTGGGATCTCATTAGAACATAAATTTTTGTTGAACATTTTTGATTTTGTTCTGGCCCTTTTTATATGAAACACTGTTTATTTTCCCAAATTGTATTCTTTATCGATAGTGTAAGGACATGCTCCTTAGTGTAATTTTGATAGAATTTTTGGTTTTATTTTATCAGTGGAAAGTGTATTTTTTTCCCCAATTTTAAACTCACTGTGGAGCTTGATATAGGAAGAATAATTGCTAATGCTGCTTGTTAATCTTTTGGTTTGCTTGTTAATCTTTTGGCGTGGCACAATGGTATGCATTAAAACACATAATGCATAGAAACATAAAACAAGGAAGTACAACAACTATGGAAAGGCAGTTCGGTGAAGTTGAGTCTTTATGCCTTATTTAAAAGAGGACAAAATCTAAGAGTTGTGTCAGGACCTGGGAGAGTGAGAGATGTCTGGATTCAATTGACATTCATCCTTAAACTGACTCACAATTAAATACTTAAATAAGTGGCAGCTTTATGTGTTCATCACAAAACACAATTTCGCGAGTTAAGCCGTCACCAAAATGTGACATTTGTGTTTATTCATGAATCAAAGATAAGATCAAATGTTGATTGAATCCAGGCCTAAATGTCAGATAGTGTGTGTGTGTGTGTGTGTGTGTGTGTATATGTGTGTACGTGCATGGCTGGGTCTCAGAAGGGGAGAAGGAGAGACACACATACACACATGCACTCTCACACACATACACACACAGATACACACACATGCACACACACATGCACACACACACACACACATACACACACTCACACACATACACACACATGCACACACACACATACACACACATACACAAACATACAAATCTATGTAAATCTACGCATACATACGCATACATGCATGCAGGTTCACACACACACACACACACACACACACATAAAACAAGTATAAAAATCCCTCTTTGTCCATTATGTCATTGTAAATCATGAGGGGAGAGGGGTAGGGCTAGGTGCTCGGGGGGTTAATCATTCTTAAACAGGCCATTTGCACAGGACAGGTTTCCCCCGAGGGTCCCACTCTCTCCCCCTCACACATCCACGGCCCTTTCAGCCCAGCGCAGTGCAGTCACAGCCCGGCGCGGCACATCATCTGTTCATTATTGTCCGTCCGCAGGCCTCCGGGCCACTCAGAGCCGCCCCGTCACTCTGTCACCGCGCCGGGCTTCCTACGCACATCTAATAGCCTCTGAGCCTCTGGGCGGCACCAGAGAAGGAGGGGGGGGGGGCCGCGTGTGAGAACATTGGCAGGGGCTCTTATTTGAGTACAGCGGTTTCAATGCCTTAATGACTTCCCACCCCACCTCACCCACTCGTCCGCTCTGCATGCTTCCGTCCAAAGAAATACCAAACCAGCAAAGACAGGCAGCCACGGGAGCTGACGACCCCTAAAGCTCCTCTCCAAGGTCACCGAGTGGCTCGGTGCAACAGCGGACATCACCTTCACAACACAATGTGGGACAGAGTGCCTTCACAAAAAGGCAAGGTCACCTTCCAACAGATAAGACCACTGTCCAGAGGCCTTACCAGGCCCAGGGCCATTCTGAGAACATACCGCCAGCAGCTTTGTCTGTCTGTCCAATTAGTCTCTCTGTCTGTAGGCACTGATGGGAAGAGGCAGAGCCATCAGTGACTCACTGATTACAACCAATCATTGTGGTGGTTGACAGGTCATTGTAGCTCCACCCATTATGAAGTTCATGAAACCTCACTCTCCCATCACTCTCTGCAGGTCTATAGGTCCCCTAAGAGTAACCACGGGAGCACACCTGGGAGAAAATGATACACAGGTACACAGTCGAAGAGCACCTTTCTGTCCGTTTGCTACCAATTGGTGAGTCTGAACTCACTCCCTTCAGCTGGGGGTAGAGTTGTGAACATTATGGTCAAGACAAACTGACCACTGAACTCAAAGTAAGCAACAGAATTACAAAATCACTTTGTCTGCCAGCTAGACTAAAGCTTCTGTGTCTATACAAATCTCGGCACCCTGACTTCTGACACGGTTAGGTTAATAACTTTAGTAAAAACCTCCTGTAAATAATGTACATTTCAGATTATAATGACAAATGACATGCGATCAGAGACACAGCTGGGTAGCTTTGAGGGAAACGACGGCTCTATTGGAAAACTGCAGTGTCGCGCTGTCTGTTAATCCAGCTCGACTCTTCCGAGGAAACGGCAAAGAGCCCGAGCCAATCAGCAGGTCCTCTGAAGCTCTCAGCGAGTTGTCACATTTTTAGAAGACACGCACTTTGCCCGTGAAAACTTGCATGAATTATTCACACTTATTCCTCCTAATGTCCCCTAATGCGCTTAACTATCCATATCGCACAGAGACACGGGTGCCAGCAAACCCCTGTCACGGTATGGAAAAAGCGACGAGTCTTTGTTACCGATCTCCCGCTTCCCAAAAATGACTCGCTCTCTGTCACGTGAGCGGCTTTAACCTAATTAAGAACGCATAACCTTTTTATTTGACGCACAGGAACGTCAACGAAACCTCCGTTGCATGTTTAATATGAGGGATTAATGTGGTTTGATGTGAGCCATGGGGCTGTGGTTAAGGAATTTAACTAACTGAACCTCAGGAACTGGGTTAAGCACCTCAATGGCGTGGGCGCTTGTGATAACCGACTGCAAGTGCTTGAAAAAATCCGTTGATTTTTATTAGCTGTACATGACGGAGGAATTCTGGCGAAGCGACCCAACCGAAGCCCAATCAACGTTTTTCAGCATTTCCCCGAAGGCTCTTGAGAACCAAAACGAAAAAAAGAAGAAAATGTCTAAAACAACCAAAAGATTGTTATCTGTCAAAACAGTAGACGTGCATGACAGGTGCTTGAAACACATACCCTTCGTAATGGGTGGTGGTGGTGGGGGGATGCAGAATGTGTTTCTGAAATATTGTTACAGTGACTGAATGTTTCACGATCCTCCTTCTCAAAACATGCCAAAGCCCTAAAAATAGTGTCCCAAAGTGATTCTATTTGTTTCTAGCTATATTGCACATATACTAGTGACTGCCAAAATAAAGGAAACACTTGAGTAAATGAAAGGTTCTTGCAGCTCTGTTATGGTGTGGGGTGCATTTTCCTGGCGTGGTTTAGGTCCACTCAATCCCTTAATGGGCAGAGTAAACGCCAATAAATACAAATACTTTTTTTTTCACCTTCATCCTATAGTGAAGCATTTCTATCCTGGTGGGAGTGATCTCTTCCAGGATGACAATGCCCCCATCCACATGGCACGAGTGGTCACTGAACGGTTTGATGAGCATGAAAACAATGTCAACCATATGCCATGGCCATCTCAGTCACCAGGTCTCAACCCTATTGAACACTTATGGGAGATTCTGGAGCAGTGCCTGAGACAGCGTTTTCCACCATCATCACCAAAACACCAAATGATGGATTTTCTCGTGGAAGAATGTTGCATCCCTCCAGTAGAGTTTGAGACATTTATATAATATATGCCAAGGTGAACTGAAGCTGTTCTGGTGGCTTGTGGTGGCCCAATGCCCTATCAAGACAGTTTATGTTGATGTTTCCTTCATTTTGGCAGTTACCTGTAGGCCAGTATAGGGTGTGGTAATTGGTTACCTCGGTTACATGCACACACAAACAGTATATGAGAGAGAGAGGGAGATGCTGTACACAATAGTCTCTTT
The DNA here is from genome assembly GCA_029706075.1 of Aldrovandia affinis. Lineage (NCBI taxonomy): Eukaryota > Metazoa > Chordata > Actinopteri > Notacanthiformes > Halosauridae > Aldrovandia > Aldrovandia affinis. The sequence goes on from JAINUG010000079.1 coordinate 2,830,500, forward strand.
GTGGCTGTGTCCATTTTCAGCAAATGTGAATGTCGTCATGTAGGGGGCCACAGATTAGGAGGTTCAATCAAGCTTCATAAAGCAGTCTGGGCTTCAGCACAAACATGCACACACTAGACAGCATGTCCTCTGACTGTGGAAAGAAACTAGAGGACCCAAAGGAACCACAAATTTGACAGGTGAAGAAGATGCTCCACACAAACACACATGCACACATATGTGCACACACGAGCCCTGGACTATGAAGCTTTGAAGATACCCACTGGACTTAAATGGACATATGAAATATATTCTGATACATTCCACACACAGTATATATTATGTATACAGTGGGTATAAAAAGTATTCACCCCCTTTGACATTTTTTACATTTTATTTTCCTACTTCATGGATGGATTTAAACATTTATTTAATTGGGATTTCTTGCCACTGATCAACACAAAATACTCTATAATTACAAATGAAAAAACGGACAATAATTGATTACATAAGTATTCACCCCTTTAACTTAATACTTAGAAACACCTTTAGCTGCAATTACAGCTGTAAGTCTATTTGAGTAAGTCTCTACCAGCTTTGTACATCTGGACACTGCAATTTTCACCCATTCTTCTTTGCAAAATTGGCAGGTTGGATGGGGACCATTGTTGAACAGCCATTTCAGAGAGCTGGCACGTGCACCTGTTTTTAAAATTTTGACATTATAGAGTATGTTGTGTTGATCAGTGGCAAGAAATCCCAATTAAATCCATTTTGATTCCATGCAGTAAGAAAATAAAATATTTAAAAATGCCAAAGAGGGTGAATAATCTTATACCCACTGTATATAATCTAATATATTTTTTAATTCCCTATTTTCTCTCTGCCAGCTTATTTTTAATTGCAGGTTTATCCCATGGCTGCAACATCCCCTGTCAATTCGAGAGGACTTGGCATAACCCTGAGAGACTCATGGCCCCAGTCGGGACTGGTGCCTCAGCCAGATGCGCCACAGGGGAGTCCCTATGTATCCCACACACGTTTGATCTCATTTAACATGTGTGACTTGGGCTGTGTGTATGGGTAACATGTGTGAGTGCGGATCCACAGGTTCTCTTAGCAGTAGTTTGGAAGGTAAAACTTTGCGTATGAAGCCTCAACATATAAATCCACCAGAATACAGATGCAGACAGATACAACTGTATCTTCTGTATTCCCCCAGGAGAAATCTGGGGCTGGGTTTACAAGGCAGAGGCAGAGCATCACATAAAACAGAGAGAGCATGCAGGGTTTTGACATCCAGAAATGTTAATCTGGCAAGCTCTGGACTCCAACTCCCATCAGCCCCCTTTTGCAAAACCTTCTGTGGTGAGAGCAGATGAGTGGACCTGATGAAGAGGGGGAAATGCTGCCGGCCACTCCTTCTCACCTCATCCCCATCGCTGCATGCCTGGTGCTCACAGGACAAGAGCTCCGTCAGGGCTGGTGTTTAAGGGGCTGAGCCAAGGGTCAATTTCTTAGATGGGGCACTGCTGTTTAACGTTTGAGCAAGGCTACTTCATCCAAATTGCCTCTTTAAAATGACTAGTTGGATAAAAATTTAATATGTTGACAGAAAAGTGTAAGCTGACGAAGTCACAAAGGATAAAACCGCTTTCTGAGTAGAATAAATATAGCAATACAATCATGTGCCAGCAGATGGCGCGAGAACTCAAACGGAGTAAAAAAAGGAACTTAAAAAAAGAAAAGAAAAGAAACGAATGTGCTTATTATCTCAACTCCACACCACAGTGCAGCACAATGAAAACACAGTCCCAAGTGCAGCTCGGCCTGAAGCCATGTCATTCATATCAGTGGCTGTTGGAGGAGAGGGTTTAGAGCTGGCGCTTGTGAATTAACTTTCCGGCGTCTCACACCTTCGGTGGCGGGGACAACAAACATTCCGTATCGGAGCGCAAACAGGCGGCCGCCGTGGTAACGTGAGCTCCAGATTCTGCACTGCTGGCAGAGAGGCAGACGTCCAGAGGTCTCTGAACCGCAGCCAACGCTGGAGGTCACTGCTCAGCATTTGGTTTAATTTGTATAAAATTATCCTATTTATCACCTTGAATGTGTACGCGCACACACACGCGCGAGAAAAGCTATCTGAGGTTACAGAATCGCATTCATAAAAACTTGAACAAAGCCTTTTGTTCCATATGGAATATTGTTCCATGCTTTGTTCCATTCGATTTAAAATAAATGAGTCTATTAATTGCTCTATTTAAATGGAATTTACACTTTCACAAATAATCCCTAGTGCACAGTGCCCCCCCCCCCATCATTAACCTCACACATTCACAGCCCAGATTTCCAGGTGATCATTCCCCGGTGCACAGGTGTACAGGTGCTGGCTGTTCTAAGCCTCACTGGAAACCTTGCAAACTGAAGTGAAGTTTCTGTCATACTGTCAGAGGGCACAGGGGCTATAGTGCTGTAAGCACATATTGAGGTATGACTGATTGTGCAAATTAGTTATCCGGGAGTACAGAGAATAAAAACAGATTATCAAGATCTACGCCACCTAAAAAACATCATAAAAACATTAAAAGTGAATTTAAACTAGGGCATACGGAAACACCACTCCAAACAGTTCAGCACAAGTTCATTTGTGTCTGAAGCATGTCCCAAAAAATCTCCCTCACCTCAGAGAGTGAGCGAGAGAGAGAGAGAGAGAGAGACAGCTCACCTGTGCCTGAGTGGTGACCTGTGGATCGGTCCCCTTGGGGGCTGCCGGTGCCAGGTAGCACTGATCTCCCCTGCTCTTCTAAAAGTGCTCTTCTCCGTCTTCTCTCTCTTTCTTCTTCTCTTTTCTTTCTTTATTGTCCTCCTCCCCACGCTGACTGTGTCCTCTGCTGTCTGCCACGCGAAGCGTTTGTGTGGAGAGCAAGCATGGGTCTCTGGATCTGCCACAGAGAGGGAGGAGAGAGAGAGAGAGATAGAGGGAGGGAGGAGAGAGGGAGAGTCAGAGAGAGAGAGAGAGAGAGGGAGGAGAGAGGGAGAGAGGGGGAGAGGGGAGGGAGAGAGAGAGAGAGCTGTGCTGGCTTTCTCCTGCTCTGCTGTGAGTTTAAGTGAATAAGCCAGTGAGTGAGCGAGCGAGTGAGCTCGTTGTACACAAACACATCTTTCCACAGGGAAATGTCTCCCTCACCCCTCCCTCCCTTTTCAATTTTTTCCATCTCCATAGCTCGCTTTCTTTTCTCTTCCTCCTCCCTCCTCGTTGTTCTTTCTCTCTCCCCCCCCTTCTCTGGCTTTTTATTCCTTCATTTGCAGTTTCTTTCACGTTCTATTTTTTGGGGGCGTCTTTCTCTCCCACTCATTGTCTCACTTCTCTTTCTTTTGTCTGTTTTCATTTTTCATTTAATCTTAGTTCCAAATTTTCAGAGGCACTCGCAACAGATTTGCATAGAAACAAATGCGTTCCCAAAGTGTTTTCCACCATCGACAGATTCTTGGATGAAAATATGTTCTGGGGATTTTGACTGTGGTTGTAAAGAGCTTTTTTAACAGAATAACTTCCTCTCACACACTTGGCTGCAATCTGTGATTTGAGTTTTGTTTCTTTTACTTTCAACTGTCTGTTTACAGTACGCAAATCCTGAGAATGAGAAGATGACTGAAAAAATAAAGAAGATGATGAGTGAGTGGTTTTGTACAGCAATTCTTTTGTCATGCCAGACTAACTAACCACCTGGCTCTACACACCTCTAGATTGTGATTCCAGTGGGAGAGATTAAAATAATAAATGAATCATGAAGTAGTGATTCATTTATGGAATCAGTCATTTATTGATTCATTTATGAGTAAGCCAGGAAATTGGAAATCTCAGGAAATTGAGGATTAAACATATAGAATATTTAATGTTTAATATATACGTTTTTTCTTAATAAAACGTTATGCACATCGCATCTACATAAACATTAATAAGGAGTTTTTTCAATGATTAGAGAAAGATGAGCCTTTAAAGGCTATCAGAGGAAGGTGAAGGTCTATAATCATGATTGGGCATTCTGGAGAATTGAGAGAGAAATAAATTGGGAATAAAACATTGTAGCCCTGCTTTTGATACACAACCAGTATCCTCTGCACAAAAAACTGTAAAATGCAGTAAAAACTGGCATTGAACAACTGCATTATCATTAACATTTATCAGAATAATAATTAATTAATGTCATTAATCATTAATCATAAAAAAAATCCCTTACATTTGGTGCCACATAACTCTTTGACGATGACACATTCGTGGTTCGTACTACTAATCCCGCTTATTTTTAATATTTAAAAATAAATAAACGTATTATTATTTACATTGAAGAGTTTAAAGTCCCACCACGGGAGCCAAAATGACAATCATGTTTCACTTGGTTCACAATAAACAGTGATGGCTGAAGATATGATTGCAGTGTGAGGATTTATCGTCTCCATGATGGCTGCTCGGGGCTGGAACAGGGGCATAACTGTGCTTTGTAGAGGACGAGCAGACGGAGCCCTGAGTTTAACTGCCAGTCGAGTGGTGATGGGTGTCCGGGAGAGGAAATTTGGCTGGAGTTGGAGTGCACTGGTTCCAGGGGTGCGTCGTAACCCCATCCCCGTTTTAATGACAGAAACGTTGGCCAGCCCTCTCATCTGGCTAGGGCCCAGTACACCCGAGAGTAATAGATGGCAGCATTAGCTCACAGTAATAGATAGCAATGTTAGCTCACAGTAATAGATAGCTCACAGTAATAAATGGCAGCGTTAGCTCACAGTAATAGATGGCAGCGTTAGCTCACAGTAATAGATAGCAATGTTAGCTCACAGTAATAGATAGCTCACAGTAATAGATAGCAGCGTTAGCCCACAGTAATAGATGGCAGCGTTAGCTCACAGTAATAGATGGCAGAGTTACCTCACAGTAATAGATAGCAACGTTAGCTCACAGTACTAGATAGCAGAGTTAGCTCACAGTAATAGATAGCAGAGCTAGCTCACAGTAATAGATGACAGTGTTAGCTCACACTAATAGATGGCAGCTTTAGCTCACAGTAATAGATGGCAGTGTTAGCTCACACTAATAGATGGCAGCGTTAGCTCACAGTAATAGATAGCAGCGTTAGCTCACAGTAATAGATGGCAGTGTTAGCTCACACTAATAGATGGCGGCTTTAGCTCAGAGTAATAGATGGCAGCGTTAGCTCACAGTAATAAATGGCAGCATTAGCTCACAGTAATAGATGGCAGCGTTAGCTCACAGTAATAAATGGCAGCATTAGCTCACAGTAATAGATGGCAGCGTTAGCTCAGTAATCTGCCTCACAGCGATGGTAAGGAGAGGAAGAAGAGGCGTTGTGAGGGGCTGAGGGGCGGAGGGGCGGGCGGGGACCCCTGCTGTGCTTACTTCTAAAGAATGCCCCCCCCAGCCTCCTTACAGTCCTGTTTGCTCACTAACCCCCTACTTCCCCCCACCCCCACCCCAAAGCATTCCAGATTACTGTGCCTCTCTGCCCTTGTACTGGTGAGTTGGGGGTGGGGGTGGGGGAGATTTTCAGAAATAAATGCTCCTCCATGCCTGTAGCACTGTGTGCGTATGAGGAGGGGGGTCTGCTCGCCTTGAAATCCTCCTTCAAAAACACCCTGGATCAGCTCAACCCCCCCCCCTCACCCCCCGCCACGTCCCTCTTATCCCTCCATGCAAAACACTCTTCAGCTCCTCCATCTCTTTTTCTCCTGTGAACCAGCATAGTGGAGCAGATAAGTGCTACAATCTTTCAATTTGTGATACAAGCGTGAAAATTGGCATGAGCAGTCTCCATGGGTCACTTGACAAGAAAATTGTCCGAGCCATTTGAAATGTCAAGATGGCGGCCATTTTTCAAGATGGCTGACACCTTAGTGGAGCAGTTAAGTGATATAATGGTTTATTTGGTGATACAAGCATGAAACTTGGCATGAGCAGTCTCTGTGGGTCACTTGACAAGAAGCCACCCACAGCCACTTGAAATTTCAAGATGGCGGCCATTTTTCAAGATGGCCACCACCTTAGTGGAGCAGTTAGGCTTAAGAAATCATTTAGTTGGTGATACAAGCATGAAAATTGCCATGAGCCGTCTCAAAGGGTCATTTGACAAGAAACCGCCCACAGCCACTTGAAATTTCAAGATGGCAGCCATTTTTCAAGATGGCCACCACCTAAATGGAGTAGTTAAGCGATATAATTGTTTAGTTAGTGACACAAGCATGCAAATTGGTATGAGCAGTCTCTAAGGGTTGCTTGACAAGAAAACACTTCCAGCCACTTGAAATTTTAATTTTCAAGATGGCCGCCCCCTTGATCCTCAAAAGATCCCTTTTCTCATAGAAATGTATTGGGTTTTTTCATTAAGGACGATTTGGTGTCATTTTATTTTATATGTTTTAGATTATGCTAAAGAACAACTTTTAACGCATCAAAATACAGTTGTGTTGATTTGTTGATCATAGATAGATTAGACAAGAGTGAATATCTGCACTACCAGGGCACACTGGTGATATATCACTGCTGTTAAACTCAGAGTGGGGTTCAATGTCAGCTAATTGAAAGTTAGTATCCCAAATGCTGTCTAATTTACCCCAAAACAGTTAGATAGCCGCACCTGAATTGACAGGTTGTGCCAGCGCGGGAGAGCCGAGCCAAGGTTAATGGGGTTTTACAGATCGCACGGGATATAAATGGCATTGGATGAACGATCGGACTAAGTGTAGGGTTAAGGCATGAACTTAGTTGTATCCCATACATGGGATGTGTGTGATGAGGTCTCAAACACATTTGCAACACTCAGCGAATGTCCCTCTGCAGTGGAGGATAGTGACCTGCAAGCTTTGGAGAGATTTGTTGTGCTAATGTATGACAGGTCCAGCGATGTCACAACTGTGAACAAGGCCAGGCTTGATCTCTTTGCCAGTAAGTAAAGACAATATGACTTGATCCCACCAACTCAAGCAGCACTCAAAGAGCATGCCAAACGTGCTTCTTATGAGGCTGGATACGTGTGGGGACAGGCATTGAAGCGACAACCACAAATGCCGAGCCCATCCGACTGGGGATGGGTGGAACAGGACGAGGAGTGGAAAGTCTTCTGGACTCCACTTCCACCTATTGCGGAGAGTTGTTGGGAGTTGACCAAATGTGGGTGCACCAAGACATGTACTGGAAGGTGTAAGTGCTTCAGATATGGACTCAGTTGCACATGCCTATGTAGTTGCCCCTGCTAGAACCTATTTGCATGTTTCTTTTGCCAGAGTTATTCCCGTTGTCCTCTGTGTTTTCAGGTGTAGGCCTATGGCTCGGCTTCCCCTCGCCACATCGGCGCATCATGTTTTACTTTGTCACCAGGGTATTACTGTAAAATTTTCAGTTGTTACTTTGTAACATTGCTTCCACTGCCTATATCTAACAGTGAAGCACATTTTCAGTTTAGTTCCTTAGTATTGTTTGAGATACTTTCTGTTTGTCATGGTTCCGTGGCTGTGTCAGCCAGAGCTGCTGTTGCCTCTGGATCTGTCCTTATTGCCATTCAGTATTAGCCATTGCTCAATTATTATTTTGGAGCACTGTCCATTCAGCACCACAACTGTGCTAATTTATTAATCTTATTTTTTGTTTCCCCACCCCTTAGTATTTATTTGACAAATTTAATGGCTGTTAGTTAAAAAAAAAAAAAAAAAAAAAAAAAAAAAAAATCCCTTGTGACTGTTACCTTGTCGTGGTAAGGGAGCTTGTGTACCTCAGTGAACCCTGAGAGCTATGCCGGTGGGAGGCAACTCCTGGCAGGTTTTACCAAACTGGACAGGTCGTGGGCGAGGAGTCAGACAAAACACAGTCAAACAACCTCTCTTGACAGAGCCTTTTGAGGAACCCAATACATTTCTATGAGAAAATGTATCATTTAAAAATCCACATGGCGGGCGGCAGCCATCTTGAAAAATGGCCTCTATCTTGAAATTTCAAATGTCTGGGAGAATTTTCTTGTGAAGTGACCCTTTGAGATGGCTCATGGCAATTTCCATGCTTGTATCACCAACTAAATGATTATTTAGGCCTAACTGCTCCATTAAGGTGGTGGCCATCTTGGAAAATGGCTGCCATCTTGAAATTTCAAGTGGCTGTGGGTGGCTTCTTGTCAAGTGACCCACAGAGACTGCTCATGCCAATTTTCATGCTTCTACCACCAAATAAACCACTATATCACTTAACTGCTCCACTAAGGTGTCGGCCATCTTGAAAAATGGCCGCCATCTTGAAATTTCAAATGTCTCGGACAATTTTCTTGTCAAGTGACCCATGGAGACTGCTCATGCCAATTTTCACGCTTGTATCATCAATTGAAAGATTCTGACGAAAATAAGCACTTAGCCGCTCCACTAGCACCATGAGCTTTTAGGAACCAGCTCCCTCTCCTATGCTTGGCATCTGTGCCTCATTTTTACACCCGTTTTCATCCATTCTTATGATTTTCATTCATATTTAGCTGCCAAATTCCTTTAGGGAAAAAAGAAACAGAACAAATAGTTTTTGGTGGGGGGTGGGGGAGGGTTCAGTCTTGCAAGGGTTCAGACCGAGTAGGCCCTAATGATAGGAAATATTGGCAGTAGCATTTATTTAAGGTTCTGATGAATGAATTTAAGGTTTTTAGCATCTCTTTTTGTCTCCTCTCTAAATTGAACCCGGGTCCCATTTGTGAAATGTGTCTGTGTAGATACTGTTAAGTTTCAGTCTAAATGGTGGTGAATGTTGGGATTTCATCTCTGCCTACTGCATCTATTGACTCACTCGAACCATTGAGCTTGTTCATGCCAAGGTCATATTTTTGTGATTTTTCTTGTTACAGTTTTCCCTTTTTTATTTCCTCAATCATCAAATGTACCTCTGAAGCACTCCTCCGATGCACTTGTCGACAAGCTAGTGACTATTTTATATGAGCCATAACTGAGAATTGGGACTATTTCACATCATACAGGAAACAGTCATACAGGAGAGAGCTAGTATGGATGGGAGGCCCATCTCTCACTGGTGACACCTGGTGGTTGTTGGGTGTCTTGCGTGTTGTTGGGAGGAGCTATGGTAACGGTAACCCTGGCTGCTTGTGTCCAGTGGTGGGCATTTTCATGCATGTATTTCATATGTGATACAGACTGCTCCCCTGGTTTTGTATGGTTTGTACCTCTGTGGCCCTTGCAAAGCAACCTACGCCTTCGCCATTTTGATTTTAGTTTATAGATACATTTTTGGGAGGTATTTGGCGTTCTGTAACCAAATACATTTGAGTTCATTTGAAGCCATCCCTGATGGCGTCCCACGGCTGTGGTCATAGCTGGCTGATGACATAGTCGAGGGCGAGGAGTGAATCTGTTACTATAGGGCCCAGTCTGCACTTGTGGGGAGCACCTTTACTGACTGAGCTGTGCTTTTCCTCAGGGCCTGGGGGCCACTGAAACAGACTCCACTGTTCATTAAGTCGCTGGAAAGTTGTTACAAAAAAAAGCTAAACCCGCACAGTGCTTAATTAACGGTCCCCTGCCACCTGAGACAGCAAAGCTGGTATTGTGGTTTTTTTAACGAAGGCGTGTTTCAGCATTTGAGTCATCAAGGGATCACTCGAGGTAAGCCTATTATTGTGCTTAGTTAGAGGGAGCTCTGATGGCCTAAGATTGAAACTCCTAACCAGTAGCATCTGTTGAAACCATTGTAAATCAGTTAAAGATGGGATTCTATTTAACAAGATGTCACGGTAACACATCTTGCATACAGTGGGTATATAAAGTATTCAGCCCCTTTGGCTGGCATTTTGAACATTTATTTTCTTACTTCATGGAATCAAGATGGATTTAATTGGGATTTCTGGTCACTAATCATCACAAAACACTCTATAGTCATTTGCATTTGCATTTACATTTTAAGCATTTAGCAGACGCTCTTATCCAGAGCAACTTGCAAGATGTGCATTGATACATGGTATGATCAATCATTCTTCACGCAGTGCAGTAGTCAAATAAAAAGAAAAAACATTGTCTGTTGGCCAATAGAGGGAAGCGCCGGTGGTGCCTGATGATTGGCTAAGGCCAATTCATAGACTGGTGGCATAGGAAAGCAAATTTTTAGCTGTATAGGGGTTCCGGCAGGCAACTTTAATACTATGTCCATCTGAAATATCTCTGAAATTGCTTGACGTTGATGCTCTGTAATCCACAACCTCACTGTCTTCCACACGTCTGATGGAAAATACTGCGACTGTCTTTTATCTTGTTACTAATGCTGCTACTATTTTATTTATTTAATTTAAATTTAATTTTAAATTTAAATTTTTTCCTTCATTTTTTCTTTTCGTACGAGATGACAAGGGAGGGGTGGGGGATGGTATTTTCTCTGTGGGAGGTGGGGGAGAGTATGGTAGGTGGAATATTCTAAACTGATTGTATGCTTGTACATTGTTACCTTGTTCTGCCTACAAAAATCCAATAAAAACATGTATTAAAAAAAACTAAAAACATTGTCTGTTTTGTATTTGAAATTAATTAAGAAAAAGCTTTAGTTGTTTTTTGTTTGACATAAAGTATTTAGTTTTGATCAGTGGCAATAAATCCCAATTAAATCCATGTTGATTCCACGAAGTAAGAAAATAAAATGTTAAAAATGGCGAAGGGGTTAATGCTTTGTATAAACACTGTACACACAGTGAAATCCGTAAAGAGACAAATATCTCATTGCTTGGTCCGAAAACAAATTTGAGAGCAATTTTAGATTTAAATCATGGAGTCGACACCACATTTCACCCAAACAGCAGGGCGCTGAAAAGAGAAAATAAAACAGGAGGCCAGAGATCATTCTAAACTAAAAAGGGACTACAATGAACGGGATGAATAGCCTGCGTCAGGAAGGACGGATAAATGAACGATGTTCATCATTAGGGAACCCGGTGTTGTCTTGGCCCTGGCCTGCCACGGTGAGCGATGTCATCCCATCCCAAATGACGCCGAGTGCCGACCCAGGATCAGTTTCACCTCATTCCTTTTGCACGGAGTCGGTCGGGGGGGAAGAGTATTAACCTGATTCAGGTCAAACAGAGAATCTATGGGCCAGATGAAGGGACGAGGTCCTCTGAACAGACCTGCTAATTTTAACCTGTAAGGCAGATGGAGCAGGGAGGATATGTTCCAAATAGCCCTTCCCTGCGTGGGGGGTTATATTTCACCTGCCACCATATGGGGACTTATGATTATGACCAGGACCCCAGAACACAGCGGAAGACAATGTCTTTTCACAGTGTCAGACAAGGGCAGGGACACATTCCATCTGGAGTGATGTCATTAACTTGTTTTATGCCAGACATTTATTGTGTTTCTAAAATATAGTTCTCATTAACAGCACAAAAAAATAAGTTTATTATAATTTTGTCAAATGGGGGTTTTGAACCAACTTTATTAGTTGTTGAATTATGAGAAATTGATAATGCATAAGCTTTATGAAAACTGTAATTGTGAAAATTAAAATTAAAAATTACATTGTGTCTGTGCCTCATTTGAACATTGTAAAACCCCAAATCGGTTTTTGAATGACACCAACATTATAGAATTGTTCAGAGGTCTATATATATATATATATATATATATATATATATACAAAATATGCAGTATATATGAATTAATGGGCACAATAATATATAGATGTCATTGGGGCATTCAAAGGGAGAGGGGAAAAACTAGCTGTAAATGCAGAGAGCTGAGGACGGGTGTGTTTAATTGAGTCAGCTGGGTTTTTAAAGCGCTTGTGAGGCTGTGCGGCGTGGCTCTGAGAACAGGGTTGAAAAGTGGTGATAACAGAATGGGGGGTGGTCTCTGAGGTGTGTGTGTGTGTGGGGGGTGGGGCGGGGGGTGCGTAGCCATCCACCCAGGGTCGGGACGCCAACGCAGATAGACTAATTACCTGCCACGTTACCTACAGTGTCCCAGAGCGCTCCTCAGGCGCCTGAAAGCAATTTGCACGGGACGGGCCCGGAGAGCCAGGGGAGAGGGGGAGGACGCCACAGGTCTGCCCAGCAATTACAGAAACATCTGCAGCCGCTCTGATCAATCGGCAGGACCCCTGGAGCCCCGCTGGTGCGCCCCCACCCCCCACCCCCTACCCGGGCCCCTGTCTCAGACACCGCTCTATTGGATCTCGCCCCGGGCCAGTGCGCTGGTTCTGCCCGACAGGAACAGAGGAGGGGCCTGGGTGACGCATGCAGGCCAGATGTCGTCAGGAACTAACAGTGCTCCACGGCCTTGCAAGTCGAGTGTGAAAGATTATTCGATTGTTTTGGGAAAATGATGGGAACGGTTGTTTTTGGAAAATGTTTGAACCCGTTCGCAATATTGCACTGATGAAATGGAATGAAAGGAATCCGAATTTTAAACAAATGTGAGAAATGCATATATTTTTTATAAAAGACAGCCATGCTTTCTTCAATGTCTGCGACACGGAGAAGACTGGAGAAGGTTGTGATGGGAGTGAAGAGGTTTCCTGAACTCCACAATGAGATGGGTGGAGCAACAGTGAGCTGTCAATCACAGACTTCAAACTCAAAAGATTTTTCCTGCCAAACAAAAAACAATGATTGGCTGAAATCTAAGCGTATGGTACACTATATGGCCAAAAGTCAGTGGACACCCCTACTAATTATTGAGTTCAGGTTTCAGCCACACCCATTGCCAACAGGTGCATAAAATCCAGCACATAGCCATTGAAGGTTTCTCCACAGAAAACATTTAGAATTCAGAATGGTTCGTAAAGAGCTCAGTGACTTTAAACGCGGCACTGTCATAGGATGCCACCTTTGCCACAAGTCAGTTCATGAAATTTCTGCCCCGGTCAACTGTAAGTGCTATTATTGTGAAGTGGAAGCGGCTAGGAGAAACAACAGCTCGGCCATGAAGTGGTAGGCCACACAAACTCACAGAGTGGGGCCGATGAGTGCTGAAGCGCATATTGCGTAAAAATCGCCTATCATCTGTTGCATCACTCACTACAAAGTACCAAACTGCCTCTGGAAGCACCATCAGCACAAGAACTGTGCGTCGGGAGCTTCATGGAATGGGTTTCCATGGCTGAGCAGCTGCACACAAGCCTCACATCACTATGCACAATGGCAAGTGTCGGCTGGAGTGGTGTAAAGCACTCCGCAACTGGACTCTGGAGCAGTGGAAACGTGTTCTTTAGAGTGATGAATCACGCTTCACTATCTGGCAGTCTGATAGACGAATCTGGGTTTGGCGGATGCCAGGAGAACACTACCTTCCGGAATGCATAGTGCCTACTGTAAAGTTTGGTGGAGGAGGGATAATGGTCTGGGGCTGTTTCTCAGGGTTTGGGATAGGCCCCTTAGTTCCAGTGAAGGGTATTCTTAATGCTACAGGATACGAAGACATCTTAGCCAGTTGGGCGCTTCCAACTTTGTGGCAACAGTTTGGGGAAGGCCCTATGCTGTTCCAGCATGACTGTGCCCCTGTGCACAAAGTGAGGTCCATAAAGACATGGTTAGTCCATTTTGGTGTGGAGGAACTCGATTGGCCTGCACAGAGCCCTGACCTCAACCTCATTGAACACCTTTGGGAGGAATTAGAATGCCGATTGCGAGCCAGGCCTTCTCGTCCAACATCAGTGCCTGACCTCACAGATGCTCTTTTGGCTGAATGGGCAGAAATTCCCACAGACACACTCCAAAATCTTGTGGAAAGCCTTCCCAGAAGAGTGGCAGCTGTCATAGCCGCAAAGGGGGGTCCAACTCCATATTAATGCCCATGGTTAATCCACCCCGTTTTTGGTTTCATGAAGCCTAATTCTCCCATTTCTCGCAGAAAGATGATCAGGAGAAACTAAGAGGACATCGAGGAAAGACCATGGCGCCCGAACAAACACCCCCACAGCATTAACACACTTTAGACCAGTGGTTCTCAATCCTCTCCTCGGGGAACCCCAGCCAGTCCATGTATTTGTTAAATTCCACCACCAGCACACCTGATTCAACTAATCAACGCTCGTTAAGTAGAAATTAGTTGAATCAGGTGTGCTGGTGGTGGAACTGAACAAATACATGGACGGGCTGGGGTTCCCCGAGGAGAGGATTAAGAACCACTGCTTTAGACCCTGCCCGTCACACTCTCATAATTAATGAATTTCAAAACAACCGCACGGTTTTAAAATGTAGGGTCTGTGTGTGTTACTCTTTCCAGGGTAGTGTGTCATGTGTTCATGCACTGCTGTCTCTCCCTAACCAGCTTCTCCTGTCCTCCAAACCACCCCCACCTCCCCCTTCCACTGCTCCCCCCACGGAAGCACCCAGCAGGAGAGCGCACAGTCTGGGGTGCGAGAGATGGGCTCTGGGAAGATGGTGGCAGATTTCAACAAAGAATGAGGGTTAGGGTTGTTCTTTAGGGGTTGATTTGCCGAGACGGGGGCAGGCACTGTGATTCACATGATGCTAAAAATGGCAATGCCTGTTAAAGAGCTGCCTCCTCTTTGAGAGACGAGAGCAGGCCTTTGAGCGTGACAGTGTACGGGTGTGTACAGGAAGAAGCAGGAACACACACACATACACATATGCAGCCCACCCCCCCCACCACCACACTCACAGATACACATGCAAATGCACACATATTCAAACACAGACATGCATACATGTGTGCACACACTTTCTCTCCCACACACACAAACATAAACACACACAGCAGATGTTCCAGCAACCACACATTTGACCTGATTTACATACAGTAGACGTTCACTACTCTTAGCAAACACACACTTCTTACAAACATGCATCTATGCAAGCAAAAACACACAAGCACACACACACACAGTAACATTGCCATGCAGTCAATTACTCACACACTGAGTCACAGCACTTCTCCAGAACGTAGACCTAGTTTTGGGGCTAGCACTGATGAGGCTCCATGGACCCACAAAGTGGCTGGAGCTACAGAATCATGGGTCCCCAATGACTAACTGACTCCAGTCAGACAATGTGCACTGCTATAGAGACCAAAGCCTTCCGATTGGTTCATAAGAGTCACTGATGGACAGCATGTGGTAATTCTGTCTATTACAGCAGCGGTCCTGGAGACCGCTGGATACAGAAACCTAACATCAGCTTGTAGGAAATGCTCAGGTTTAGGCCAGGGTGTGCAGGTTTACAAATTTAGACCCATAAAACCAGGTGAGGCAAGTTAACTGTGAAATCAATTGCTTTAATTGATCTATTAA
This sequence comes from Aldrovandia affinis, assembly GCA_029706075.1. Classification (NCBI taxonomy): domain Eukaryota; kingdom Metazoa; phylum Chordata; class Actinopteri; order Notacanthiformes; family Halosauridae; genus Aldrovandia; species Aldrovandia affinis. The sequence goes on from JAINUG010000079.1 coordinate 2,845,768, forward strand.
GTGCTAAGTAAAATCTAAAACAATTTATTTTTGTCATGCAAAAGTGTTGATAAGTGGCGCTTCTTGTAAGGTATTCAGTTTGTTTGGAGGATGTCCAAATTCTCACGAGAGGATTCCTCTGTTCTCATGTCTTCCTTGTTTCCTTGTGATATGTTCAGAAGGAATCGAGGAAAGGAAGCAAAGTAAAGAAACAAGGGAAATTGATAAAGAATTTGAACTCAGCCCAAGTGTCCATGACTCCAGCGTAAATGTACCTTTCCACATACCAGATTACATCCCTCACTTCCCCTCCGGTGCTGTCTTGCACACCCACAGCTTAAGTGTGGAGGTCGGCCACTCACACTTGTGAGCAACTCATGCCACCCTCACCTGACAGCTTAATCTCTCGCTTAACGCTCCAGAGCCCTCCTTCCTCCAGTCTGGGCCCCGTGGGTTCACTCTGCGGTCAGTGGGTCTCCATCCTTCAGTCACCTGAGTGGCACACAGCCAATCACAAAGCCAGCCATGGAGTGAAAGTACAAACCCCTGTAAAAGAAAAAAAAGAAATATATCTAATTAAAGTATGAAATGTTATCTGCTTTTCCTTCGTTCTTTTCCCCCTGAAAACTTTCTTTTAGATGAGGACCACATATCGTTGGTGTCGCTAATGTCAGAAATGATCCCCTTAAATCTTATGGTTACATGTAGTTACCATCACTTTAAATGTTCATTAAAAGTGGTCACCAGCACTATAGACTGATTCTGAACAGTTACAGAACATAACTTAAATAAACTGTCAAACAGTGGTAAACATTTAAGAGGTTTTAAACTTTACATAACAAGTGAAATAAGTACAGCATGTGTATCTGCTCTCGCAACCACTAGACACACACTAAAACATTACGGATAGTAAAACCATGAAACTGTGTGAACTTTAATTAATACTCATCACGAGTAATACTTTGGATCTAGGTTTGTTCTGGGACAGAATAGGTGATGTAGTGGCCCATAACAGGCTTCAAGAGAACACTGTGAAAAATGTCCCAGGAGACACATATAATCCCCCGGCCTAGATCATGAGATACTCACATGAGCTGTGGTTAGCCCATACATGCATATTTGAGGGGGAGAGAATCTAATAAAAAGAGAATCCCTTTATGCTCAAGCAGGCATAAAAACCTGACTATGGAAAATGAAAAAAGTGTTTAATCTGCTATTTATATAAAATAATGGATGGTAATCCGTTTCAAAGCAGATTGAAACGCCAAATATGCTTCAACATTTCTGGCCATGTGCAGGAAACCTGATGCAGGAAAATGTATTCTTATGATTGTGTCTCATACCAATGTTTATTTGTGGACTGTTAAGGTCATTCGTGTTTGCAATGAGTACTATTTGAACAAACCTTTTTGTGAAAATTCATGTAGTGAATATACATTACAACATAACGACATGTCAACATTTCACCAGTTTCACTCTACGTCCACGATATTCTTGTTAAACAATATTCTTGTTCTTAATGAAAAACGTGAATATTAGGTCTCCATGCCAAAAGCAAAGCAGAGAAAAAAAGATGCGTTTTTACATGTATCTGCATTAGTGTGGACATGGCCTTAACTGAAACCTTGAAATAAGAATATTCAAAGAAAAAAAAATCCTTATCAAAGGCACCACTGAATTTAGTACTTTGTGCACCCTCCCCTTGCCAAGATAACAGCACTGAGTCTTCTCCTATAATACTTGATGAGGTGGGAGAACACATAGCAAGGGATCCGCGACCATTCCTCCAAACAGAATCTCTCTAGATCCTTCAGATCCTTGGTCCTTGCTTGTGGACTCTCCTCTTCACCTCACTCCACAGGTTTTCAATGGGGTTTAGGTCAGGGGACTGGGATGACCATTACAAAGGCTTGATTCTGTTGTCATCATTTCCTTAACAAGGCAAGCTCCGAAGCAGTGGTTCAGTTAAAATGACTGCGAGTTTGAAGCAGGCATCGGAGCTTCAGTGTCAGACATAACATCACTAGTTGGAGGGCAGCAAGCCATGTTGCAGGCATCGGTCCCCAGATTTGGAACGCTTAAGTTGATGTTGTTGAATTTGTTAATTTGAATGTGATTCCTTAGTTAGAAAATTATTTAAGACTTTTTTTATTGTGGGAAAAAGCATTAATTAAATGAAGTCTCCTCCACCTTCCTTCCATTGCCTACACCCTCTGAAAAGGTTGTTTGTGACACCACCTCCAGTGACACTATCTATATATATACTGTCTTGCAATGTCCACGTCTTGCAATAATCAGTTTATTTGCTGACGTTTTGGTCAACGACATTCATTCTGAGCATGTGATGTATACCTTTAAAGAAATAACTAAAAAAATGTTTTCTTTGCCTCTGAGGGAGAACAGTTAAATGGTCACCGGTCCACGTCTGGAGTCATTCAAAGTATTCCCTTCCACGAGGACAGGCAAGTTAAACCCACATTTCTCGGCCTTATCTGGTGGCAAAGAAATAAAGGCAAAAAAAAGGTTTTGGGCCAATTTGACAAACGTGCATACAGTGAAACTTCAGAGATGACCAACTGTAGTTCGAAGATACAATGTAGACGTGAAACTGCAAGTATCTGCACAATGCGCATTCATTCATTCATTCATTCACCCATTGAGTTCTCACACAAATAATTGATAACACTTTATTGACATTAACAGTGTGTGTGTCCAGAATGGCTCCGTGAGTCCGTGATGAATCCTTCAGCTTTCAGGGTAACAAGGTTGTTAACTGCTGCTTCAATGACAGAACAAGGCATTGCTGGATGAGACTGGAGTACTGAACTAGCTAGCTAACTAACGTTAGTGGCCTAATAACCATGCAGCAATCGCCGGCAGCCGGCCAGCTTAGTTACCTCCGCGGTAGGCAGTGGATTGAGTGAGCTGACTCCACCTTGAATCCTCTCTCTCTCTATATATATATATTTAATGTTATACATAAATCAGCAAGCTTTCCCCATCCTTACACACCCTCCGTCTCAGGACCGTGCACAGACATTTTGGGGGGCAGGGGCTCAAGCAAAAAAAAAAGGGCACTCACCCACCGACACACACTATTCCCACCCCGATGTTGCCACACCGCAGCCATCCATAATCACAGACTATGTTCATAACATGGGACCTGTTAAAATTCTACTGAAACATATTATTCCATGAAGAAACCACAGATTTTGATGTAGTAATGCAAGTCAGTCAGTGTAAGTAATGCAGTCAGTCAGTATTCAGTTGTTTAGACCAATTCAGTCACATTAGAACAGTGGTTTCTTTGAGAAAGAACCTGGGACCTGTTTTACCTTTCATTATAAGTAATGACAAGATTCTAGATCTGCAGTCCTATTCTGATATGCTTGATACATAAGCCCTCTGAATTTGGGGTTTCAATACTTCCTTCTGTTTTTATGTTCTGTATCATTTTGTTACACTGCATATATTTTATAAATGAGACATATGGTACAACTACTGAACTACAGTTTGATTTTATTAACATGTTTTTGAGCATCACACTGAGAGGAAAAGAAACCACAGTATTATATTATATTCAAACACACACACACACACACACACACACACACACACACACACTACTTAACTCTTATAGCCTACAGTATTTGTTACATCTATGCATATGGCTGAAAAACGGATCCAGGGTCAGGGAGATGAGAAGTATTTTGCCTTTCATTGGAGACAGGTGTATTTGCCTCTTCTAGCAGTGTTTATGCTGCTTCTTATTTCCCAATCAAAATGGATTGATTGATTGAAACTTTTATTTTAACAGGGAAACACACTGCTACATGCCCAAACAATAATACACTTTTGAACATCACGTTTTTAGAAAACTGGCTATAAAGAAAAGGGGGTGACTACACTAAACTATCAAAACTATGCAAAACGTAACTACCTGCTTCAGAAATTAATAGCATATTTGTAAGTTGTCCTGCATGACGGAGATAACGTCGTTTTAATGATATTTAGACTAGCTTACTTGCTGGCGAGTACCGAGGCTAGTAATGACGAAAAAGTAAGTAAGTGTTGTTTAATCGTGGTTTCATAATTAAAACAGTGCCTATCTGAGTGATATCATTCACCGTAACCGAACTGAGAGGAAAAGAAACCACAGTATTATATTATATTCAAAAACGCACACACACACACACGCACACGCACACGCACACACAACTTAAACACACTCTTACATATTTGTTACATCTATGCATATGGCTGAAAAACGTATCCAGGGTCAGGGAGGTGAGAAGTATTTTGCCTTTCATTGGAGACAGGTGTATTTGCCTTTTCTAGCAGTGTTTATGCTGCTTCTTATTTCCCAATCAAAATGGATTGATTGATTGAAACTTTTATTTTAACAGGGAAACACACTGCTACATGCCCAAACAATAATACACTTTTAAACATCACGTTTTTAGAAAACTGGCTATAAAAAAAGGGGGTGACTACACTAAACTATCAAAACTATGCAAAACGTAACTACCTGCTTCAGAAATTAATAGCATATTTGTAAATTGTCCTGCATGACGGAGATAACGTCGTTTTAATGATATTTAGACTAGCTTACTTGCTGGCGAGTACCGAGGCTAGTAATGACGAAAAAGTAAGTAAGTGTTGTTTAATCGTGGTTTCATAATTAAAACAGTGCCTATCTGAGTGATATCATTCACCGTAACCGAACTGAGAGGAAAAGAAACCACAGTATTATATTATATTCAAAAACGCACGCACACGCACACGCACACGCACACGCACACACAACTTAAACACACTCTTACATATTTGTTACATCTATGCATATGGCTGAAAAACGTATCCAGGGTCAGGGAGAGGAGAAGTATTTTGCCTTTCATTGGAGACAGGTGTATTTGCCTTTTCTAGCAGTGTTTATGCTGCTTCTTATTTCCCAATCAAAATGGATTGATTGATTGAAACTTTTATTTTAACAGGGAAACACACTGCTACATGCCCAAACAATAATACACTTTTAAACATCACGTTTTTAGAAAACTGGCTATACAAAAAGGGGGTGACTACACTAAACTATCAAAACTATGCAAAACGTAACTACCTGCTTCCGAAATTAATAGCATAGGCCTATTTGTAAATTGTCCTGCATGACGGAGATAACGTCGTTAATGATAATTAGTGTAACTGTCGTGATTTAAGTTCATGATTATTTATAATTAATATGTCTTTCTAAACATGATTATCATAATATGATTATAGCCTATGTATAATGTTTGTGAAATTCATTTATTGTTTGGTGTAACTACGCCCCCTGCTGCGTCATGTGGTGCGTGAAGGTCATGTGACTAGGGGCGCGAGAGTTCAGTTTGGAGAAGAACGATTAAGAAGCAAGATTAGCTTCAGAGCAATTGGGTTTTGGTTCGCGATTAAATAGTGCAAGACTGGCACAGAACCATCTAACTTCTCCTAAATTCAGTACAGAAGGCGAAACGGTATGTTTGTGTGTGACCATGTATGTTGTTTTATTGTTTATTGACGTAAATATTTCATATGAAGTTAACGTGAGAGAAATGGCGTCCTTGTGTCGCATGTGTAGCTAATGTATATTTGGTGTGTGTTACAGTTTTTCACCGAAAAACAGTGATTCAACGGTGAAGGAGGGAAATAAATATTGTTGAACACTAGCGGTTGAACTGTCAAGTCTGTCTGTCACTGAAGAAAAGCTTTAGGAGCAGTTATAGTGAAAAACGTAGCCAGCAGTGTGGCTAGTGTGACGGGGCGCCCCCAAAACGCCATTGGCAAGATTGAATGGATGCCAGCGTCAGACACATTCCTCGTGGTCAAAAAGGGTATTCGAGGTCAATATTGAGTCTGCGTGGACAAAATACTCCGTGGTCAAGTGGCAAGTGACTATTCGGACTGAACTGTTTACAGAGACTTACGCAATTAAGAGGTTCGCTAGCATTTCACGTACATCGCTGCAGTTTTCAGAACGGCCACAAGTCGGCAGTGTGATACCTTTCACCGTGGGATTTAAGGTCAGAGGTGTCTCTCCAGTTTGAGACAGTGTATTTTCTGCATTGATGAGAATTGATGTATTTACAAAACTAATGTTCATTCATTGACTATGTTTATGGAAAACGTGTAATGTGGTTTGACACTTGAAGTGTATTTTCTATTGCAATTCTAAGCTTGCCTTTTATCCTTGAATTTCTAAAAGTGTGATTTCAAATAGTTAAAGCAATATAGCATGGCAAACATGACATCACATACAACAGAGAGTTGTGCACGAGAGAAGGAAATTCAGGATTTAGAAGAAGAGAAGGCACAATTAGAAGAGCGGTTAGAGTCAGAAATGGAAGATACAGAAATCATAAGAATAGAAGACCACATAGGTGAGATTAGTGCAGACATAGAGATAAAGAAAGTAGGCCTCACAGAAATAGAGCCACAAGGCAAGGATGAGACTACGCTAGGCGAAGTATAAGAGAGAGACACCCTACAGAAAAAAATGATTGCATTACAACAAGATGAAATTGTAAAAGGGAAAGGAAGTTTATGACTACATACTTCAACTTCAAGTCACAGGTCCAGAGTACTAGATATAATCTAAAGGAAGAGTGCTCTAAAGATGAGATAGATAATATGATCGAAGCTCTAGAGAAATATGAGTCAGAACTCAAACAATTGTATGATAGTCTACGCGTAATGACCACTCCATCACAAGAGATAAGAAGGATAATGGACTGTTGCACCTCAGTCACTACTGAAATAAACACAGTACTTAATAGGCGTCATGCTGAAGTTGGCGTCAAGGAGTTTAATGAAGTAGCTGAAAGGGAAATGCTCCGCCAGTTACTCGAAAGAGACTATGCCAGATCAATCTATGGATCAATTGTGTCTAACGCTAGACAGAACAGTGAGCATGAAAGTCATGTATCAAACAGTCAGCAAGGGAGTCAAACCTCTCGAACATCTCAAAAGAAGGCTGAAGTAGCAATACAGCTGGCGGCCAAGCGAGTTGCAGTAAAAAGGGAAAAGGAGATTGCAGAACAGAAGAGGGTGCTCACCCAGCAGAAGAGCAAGGCAGAGATGGAGTTGCTTGCCCAGCAGGACAAAAATCACAATGCTGGAAGCCCAGAGAGACATTGAAACCATGGAGGCAGTGTACAACGATACACTGAAGAAGAATTAAAATGGAACGCTGAAAGGAGAAAATGGAGAAATAATCACTCAGCCTAAAGGTAAGTTTCCAGAACAGCACACCAGTACTCCATGCATCAAAGTTCCTCAACTCACCCCTTTCTCTCCTCGCACTGCAATACAACAAGAGATGACAACAAATGAGGTCTCCCTGGCTCAAGTGTTAAAAGAAACCCTGGCAACGACTAGACTCCCAGCCCCAGAGCCCTTCGTGTTCAAAGGAGACCCACTGAAGTTCATCGAATGGAGCAACTGCTTCAAGGCGTTGATTGAGCCAAGTTGTACAGACCCAGCCCATAGACTGTACTACTTGAAGAAATACATAGACGGAGAAGCACTCAGTGTGCTAGAAGGAACATTCTACAGAAGCGAGGAAGCCTACACACAGGCATGGGAAGCCCTGAACAAACGCTATGGCCACTCCTTCATAGTCCAGAGAGCGTTCAGGGAAAACTAAACAGCTGGCCAAAGATAGGTCCAAGGAATCTCTCAAGCTGAGGGAGTTCAGTGATTTCCTTGTCTCCTGTAAGAACGCAATGCCCCACGTACACAAGGTCTGAAGGTTCTAGACGACTGTGAAGAAAATCAGAAGTTGCTGCAGAAACTTCCTGACTGGGCAACAACCAGATGGAATCGCCATGTCACACGAGAACTAAATGCCGGGAAGCCATATCCAAGTTTCAAGGCGTTCTCCGACTTTGTAGCAGAAGAGGCGTGCATAGCGTGCAACCCGATCTCCTCCCTCCATGCACTCAAAGGGGGGACGAAAAACAGGAAAGATAAGCGTCTCAAAGTCAGCACCCTGGCGACATCAGCGAAGGTGTCTCAACAATCAAAACGCGCTGATCATCAAGACAAAGACTCCAGTGCATCAGATGGAGACAAGGGCTCTAGAGAGAGCAAGAGACCAGTGGAGTGCATCTGCTGCAAGGAAAAGCACTTCATCTACAAATGTGAAAAGTTCACAGCCATGTCGCAGGAGGAAAAGAAAAGGTTCATCTTAGACAACAGGATGTGCTACGGATGCCTGCGAGTCGGCCATGTTGCTAAAGAATGTAAAAAAAGAGCTACATGCAACATCTGCAGACGGAACCACCCACACCGCTTCATGTGGAGCGCCCTCTGAAAGAGGCACCAGAATCTCCGCCACCAGAAGAATGTGCGTCTAACCACAGTGTGAGTAAAAAGCAGTGATCGCACTTCTATGATTGTTCGGTGTGGCTCTCCTGTGAAGCAAAAGAGGGTCCTGAAATCTTGGTGTATGCGCTACTTGACACACAGAGCAGCAGTACTTTCGTCGACCAAGATGTGTGCGAGAAGCTTAACGCAGAGACCAAACCTGTCAAACTGAAGTTGTCTACGATGACGGACAGAGGTTCGATAGTGAACTGTCAAAGAGCGGCTGGACTTAAAGTGAGAGGATACCGCTCACAACAGAGCATCAAGCTACCACCAGCCTACACAAGAGAATGCATCCGCTGGAGCAAAACAGCATCCCCACACGTGAAACAGCAAAGGATGGACTCACCTTCTCAGCATAGCAAAAGAGCTCCCGGCCTACTGGACAGTCCAGTAGGGCTCCTCATAGGATATGACTGTGCAAGAGCCCTGAAGCCAACAGAAGTGATATCAGGGGAAGTCAGTGACCCATACGCAGTCAAGACAGAGTTAGGTTGGAGTATCGTGGGATCCAAGACGGCTCAAGCAAGCTCTAAGGATGTGACAGGGTTCTGTCATCGCGTCGCTGTGAAGGAACTTCCGCCTATCACACCAGCCTCTGTGATTAAGGCACTGGAAACAGACTTTCTGGACACAAACACCAGAGAGAATAACGTATCTCAAGAAGATATCCAGTTTCTACAGCAACTGAATGGGAACATTCATCATAATGAGAAAGGACACCTGGAGATGCCTCTACCCTTCAGACAGCGTCCCCAGCTCCCAAACAACAAGTACCTCGCTGTTGTCAGAGCGAGGCATCTGAAGAGGAAACTGGAGAAGAATCCGAAGTACAAGGAAGACTATGTAAAGTTCATGGACGGAGTCTTCAAGGATGGAGATGCCGAAGAAACAGACGGCTCACCTAAGGAAGGAAACACATGGTACATCCCACACCACGGGGGTGTACCACCCCCGCAAGCCTGAGAAAATCAGAGTTGTTTTCGACTGCTCAGCCAAATTCGAAGGCACCTCACTCAATGATCACCTTCTCACGGGGCCGGATCTAACGAACACTCTGACAGGGTACTGTGTAGATTCCGAGAGCATCAGATCGCGATCACCTGTGATGTGGAGAAGATGTTTCATCGCTTTCATGTCCACCCAGATGATCGAGACTTCATGAGATTCCTGTGGTGGGAAAACGGAAACACTGAAGGTAAACTCAAAAGAGTATCGCATGCGAGTACATATCTTTGGAGCTGCGTCGTCGCCAGGATGCGCTAACTATGGCATGAAATATCTCGCCTGTGAATATGAAAAGGGTTACCCAATGGCAGCAAGCTTCGTCCGCAAACACTTTTATGTGGACGACGGTCTTATCAGTGTGGACTCAGTCAATGAAGCCGTCCAGCTGATCACGGAAGCACGAGACATTTGTGCAAAAGGGAAACTGCACCTGCACAAGTTCGTGTCTAACAGCAGAGAAGTTTTAGACACCATCCCAGAGAGTGAACGTGCTACTGTAATGAACGACGTCGACCTGAACTACAGTGAGCCTCCGATGCAGAGTGTTCTAGGAGTCAAGTGGAGCGTAGAGACGGACACGTTCTCATACAATGTCGTCCTCAGTGAAAAACAGCCACACGGCGAGGAATCCTATCAACAGTCGCAAGTGTCTACGACCCTCTAGGATTTCTCTCCCCCTACATCCTGACTGGAAAAAAAGAGTGCTTCAAGAGATGTGCAAGCAAGGAGTCGGATGGGACGATTCTCTTCCCCGGAACTTCAGCCAAGGTGGGAAGCATGGCTGCACGACATGGAGAATCTCCCAAAAATCCAAATATCAAGATGCTTCGTCCCTGAGAACCTTGGCACAATCCAGAAAATCGAATTGCATCATTTCTCAGATGCGAGCAACAACGGTTATGGACAGTGTTCATACATCAGGGTTGTTGCCAAGAACAAGTGCATTGCGCACTGGTCATGGGTAAGGCCAGAGTGGCACCCATCAATGTTGTGACCATACCACGTCTCGAGCTCACCGCAGCGACAGTCTCGCTGCAGTAAGCAAACTTCTGAGACAAGAGCTTGATCTGAAAATCGACCAGGAATTCTTCTGGACCGACTCACAGGTGGTGCTCGGTTATATCAAGAACGAGGCCGGGCGCTTCCATGTGTTCGTCGCGAACCGAGTCCAGAAAATAAGAAACACCACAGATCCAAACCAATGGTTCTACATCGAAACAAGTCAAAATCCAGCTGACCATGCATCTAGGGGACTCAAGGTGGCAGACCTGTGTGAATCGAACTGGCTGACAGGTCCCAAGTTCCTATGGAAACAAGAGATAGAAATGAACCAACTATCCCCAGAGTTTCTGGTTGGTGACCCAGAGGTCAAAGTCCTCAAGACCGACGCCTTGAAAGTGAAAACTTCTCTGAAAGGTTGTCAAGATTCTCAGACTGGAACACAGCCCTCAACACTATCACACGGATTCAAAGGCTGGCTAACAGAGAACAGTCGGGGCCCGTTAGTGTAGAGAGGAGAGAAGAAAGGCTGCTGCTACACTCATCAAAGTAGCTCAGAAAGAAGCCTTTGAAGAAGAACAGAAATGGCTTAGCCAGAAAACAGATAAACTACCAAACACAAGTAAGCTGTATCAGTTTGATCCTACATTCGAAGATGGACTGCTCAGGGTTGGAGGGCGGCTGACAAGATCTTCTGCATCCCTTGAGCTAAAGCATCCAGTGATCCTACCTAAGGAAGGTGTCATCACACAGCTGATCCTGGATGACTGTCATAAGAACTCAACACCAGGGCCGTGGCCAAACACTAAATGAACTAAGGGCCAGCGGATACTGGATCATTGGCGCCAGCAAGATGGTAGCCAAGCACATAAAGAACTGTGTCACTTGCAGAAAGGTGCGTGGACGTATCGAAGAGCAACGTATGGCTGACCTGCCTGTTGATAGAGTAGATCCCTCTCCCCCTTTCTCATATACCGGAATTGACTGTTTCGGCCCCTTCTACACGAAAACTGGTCGGAAAGAAAACAAAAGATATGGTCTGTTGTTCACATGTTTAAGCTCAGAGCGATCCACATTGAGATGCTGGAAGATCTCACAACAGATGCATTCATAAACGCCTTAAGGTGCTTTATAGCAATCAGAGGAGCTGTGAGACAGATCAGATGTGACCGCGGAACAAACTTTGTCGGGGCAAGAAACGAGTTACAAAAAGAGTCTACAGGAATTAGATAAAGACAGGATTGCAACCTATCTTGCGAAGAAACAGTGTGACTTCTGATGAACGTTCCCCGACGCAAGCCACATGGGAGGCGTGTGGGAACGCCAGATAAGGACAGTCAGGAGCGTGATGAGCTCTGTCCTGACACAAGCTACAGGAAGACTGGATGATACCTCACTGAGGACATTCTTCTACGAGGCCATGTCGATTGTGAACAATCGCCCCCTCACTACAGATACAATCAATGATCCCAAGAGTGTGGAACCGCTAACACCAAATCACTTCCTCACTATGAAGACCTCTGTGCCCCTCCGCCTCCTGGCAATTTTGTCGAAGAAGATCTGTATGGCAGAAAGAGATGGCGGAGGGTGCAATACCTGGCAGAACGATTCTGGAGCAGATGGCGCAAGGAATATCTGACCAACATAAGCCTCAGACAGCGATGGCTTGTGCCCAGAAGGAACGTACATGTAGGAGATGTAGTGATTGTCAAGGAGGACAACGTTCCGAGAAATGAGTGGAAACTGGCCAGAGTAGTTGAGACAAGCGAAGATGATGATGGTCTAGTGAGGAAAGTAAAACTACAGATAGGTCAGAGTAACCTAGACAGCAAAGGTAAACGCTTGACTCAGCCATCTATACTTGAGCGTCCCATACATAAACTAGTTGTACTAGTTGAGAACAAGTAGTGTATATACAGCACACTAAGCAAAGTTGATTTAGAAGGTCAATCGACAGTTTGTAGGAGAAAATTATATGATTTCAGTTCTTGTTTTCATAACATGGTCACATAATTCATTATAATTTGGTGGCAGTGTAACTGTCGTGATTTAAGTTCATGATTATTTATAATTAATATGTCTTTCTAAACATGATTATCATAATATGATTATAGCCTATGTATAATGTTTGTGAAATTCATTTATTGTTTGGTGTAACTACGCCCCCTGCTGCGTCATGTGGTGCGTGAAGGTCATGTGACTAGGGGCGCGAGAGTTCAGTTTGGAGAAGAACGATTAAGAAGCAAGATTAGCTTCAGAGCAATTGGGTTTTGGTTCGCGATTAAATAGTGCAAGACTGGCACAGAACCATCTAACTTCTCCTAAATTCAGTACAGAAGGCGAAACGGTATGTTTGTGTGTGACCATGTATGTTGTTTTATTGTTTATTGACGTAAATATTTCATATGAAGTTAACGTGAGAGAAATGGCGTCCTTGTGTCGCATGTGTAGCTAATGTATATTTGGTGTGTGTTACAGTTTTTCACCGAAAAACAGTGATTCAACGGTGAAGGAGGGAAATAAATATTGTTGAACACTAGCGGTTGAACTGTCAAGTCTGTCTGTCACTGAAGAAAAGCTTTAGGAGCAGTTATAATTAGACTAGCTTACTTGCTGGCGAGTACCGAGGCTAGTAATGACGAAAAGGTAAGTAGGCCTAAGTGTTGTTTAATCGTGGTTTCATAATTAAAACAGTGCCTACCTGAGTGATATCATTCACCGTAACCGAACTGGGGCTGGGAATGCGGTGCTTTTGAAGTTGTATTCGGAATGTCGTTAGATGCGACGTTGATCGATTAATTGATACATTTCCCTCTTTATATTTGATAGAATTTCAATAACAAATAAAGAAAAAATTACATACAATTAACACCAGCCCAAAAAAGGGCACTTTTTGACTCTGAGAGCAAAAGGGCAGGGGCTCAAGCCCCCCTTGAGCCCTATCTGTGCACGTGCCTGCTCCGCCTATGATCTGCTCGATGCTTGATATTGCTTGATATTAACAATTTGTCCGTTAAGTGTTTAACGGACAAAACCGCATTTTTTGTTTTTATTCTGGTAAACCCGTGATATGCAGTGTTCCAGTCTCCACATCAATCAGGGTACTCCTGGGGAGTGAGCCGAAACGCTGATAATGATGATGATTGCGTTCGGATTGCCAACTGTGGTCTGGTGGGACGGTTATATATATTTATTTTCTCCTGCCGTAGTTTGGAGCAGATCCCGGCGGGGGTCCCTGTCCTTGTCAGTTGGCGCAAAGCGTATTCCCTCCAGGCGAGTGGCATCGCGGAAATCGTGTGGGGTGGGGGTGTTGTGCAGGCGTCCCTGCAGGCTGAACGTCCTCTCCCCCTCTCCCCGAGACGCAGCTCTGCAGAGGCGCTTTTTCCGGGTTACGGCGCAGTGTTGTCAGGCACTCTACCTTCCCACTGATGACTATCCTTCGTGACAGATAGTTCACTTCGTGCATCTATTATCTTTTCACTGCCGTGACTTACTCGCTCTGCCCCTCATTTCTAAGATACTATGGATGTGGTTATGACGCGTTGAGAGAACACCCCCCCCTCCCTCCACACACAATTTTACATTCATGTTCCTAGGATCATACATCATTATTAACCTGTGTGATGATGTTTCTTGGAACCTCAAGCAGTAAACTGTATCTGTCTACAATTGTCTCTGATTTGACAGTTGTCTGCTGCCCTTGGTTTTTTTGGTCATTCAGCTGTGACTCCAGGGCACAGAAGACAAACACACAGACACACATACTATATATATATATATATATATATATATGCAATCACTGTAAAGCCTATGAATAATTCAGCTGCATCTAAAAAAATTGGCAATGATCAGGCATGAATATGACCTGCCTCTCACCCAGGCATTTCTCCCAGGAGACCCAGACTGCAGCTGCCTGTCCCTCTCTCTCTTAACCTCCCTGTCTCTTGAGTCTCCTGAGTGTATGGTACATTAACACTCATGTAAGGGGAGGAGCCATGCGTTGAGGTAAAAACACACACAGGGTTCAGTGAGGCCTTCCCCCCCCATTCCTGTAGGACCCCCTCAGCCATCCAAGGGGATTCTCTAAAGGAAGTGAGGCCTTGTCGGCTTTTTCCTCTCTTGCTTTCTCCCTCCCTCCTGCCCCTAGGGTCCCTCAACACTGAAAAAGCTGCTTTGGCACAGAGGCTACAGAAGGAGTTTTCCTCGGGTATCACACGAGTGTCACATTAAACCCACCGTGGCTGTCACTGATGAAACGCGTGATTCAGTGTGTTTTGCAAACTCGGTGGTACTCAGTGTCAGCGCATCTGGGACTGGCGCAACCAAGGCTGACAGCTTCGCTGGAGGGGATGATTCAAGTGCAAAGTGCTTTGGCCTTTATCTGCACTAATGACATTTCAGACTGCAACTGTGACAAAAAGATTCTGTTTTTATTTCAAAGTTGAAATAACTATAACAGTTGTAAATGGACAAATAAATACATTTCTGTAAAGGCTTTATTACATCAAGCTGGAAACATGTTTCAGACACTTCATTTCAGTCTTCATCATTGTATCTGGTGAAGGCAGATAAAGCAACTGAAATGTCACTTTGTTTTAGCTTAATAAAGTAATATGCCTGTAATTAATGTAATGTAATTTGTTTTCCAAGAGCGAGTGCCATGCCAAGAGCGAGTGCCATGAAATTATCTGATTCATAAAGCCCGTATTCATAAAGCATCTTGGGGTAGGATTGCTGATCTAGGATCCGGTTTCCCCGGTGAATATCCTAACCCTATCCATTATGGCTTAAAAGGCTAAACTGATCCTAGATCAGCACTCCTACTCTTGAGTCCAGTTCCCTGGACTTTGTGGATGCGGCTCTTTACAGCTCTTTTCCCTGGACTCCCTTGGGAAAATAAATTATAAGTATCCAATTGAAGTGTATTTTATTTGTAGTTCTGAAAATCCAAGGGGCCAAGAATTTGCAAATGGCTCTTTAGTGACAGGTTGGAGCCATTGTAGACATGGAGCCATTGTGCCCTTGATCAAAGTGCTTCACATGCATCGCCTCGGAAAGTGTTCAGCTGTGCAAATGGGTAGTGTGTGTGAGTCGCCCCTCATGAAGGTGAATGCTAAGCTAACACATAAACAGATTCACCACGGGTGACGGAGGCAAAGAGCAGAAATGGACTCTATAACATTTACATTTTACATTTTAAGCATTTAGCTTATAAGAGGGTGAGCAGATGTGTATTACACAGACACACATAGAAGCGTGCATGCACACAGGCTCTGGACTGTATGTGAGCACTGGCATTGGTACTGGTCCTTGTACCTTCAAAATTAATCCTCACATCTCTTTTTGCCACATGAGCCACATGTCCTCTTTTAGTGGTCGTCGCACTGTTCCCAAGTGCTCCACTGAGCGGTTTAGGCGCTCTTTCTTACCTGCTGCAATTCACACTTTTAACAACACAAGGGCAAAGCCTACCAATTGACTGACTGATTGTTTTAATGAGGTTTTAATTGTTTTAGTGCTGGTCTGGTGTTTTAATTTATTTATTTATCTGTTTGTGATGTCTATTGTTTTTATGTTTTTATGTTGCTGTAAGACAATCTAATTTCCCCTGGGGATCAATAAAGTATCTATCTATCTATCATCTTGCCATCGAAAACAAAACATTACTTGTTTTTAAAAAGGATACATTTAAATAAAAACATTTGTATCACTTTTAATATCTAAATAAATAATCATTTCAATAGAAGGCACCATTAAAGTGTAAGGCAAAAAGGATTGAACAAATAAGACATGCTTTAGGTAGGTCTGGAAGAGGGAGTGTGAGCAAAAATGAATGGACACTTTCCACTCTTTTCACATTCACACATTTCTCTAGATTTGATGAGCAGAACCAGTAATAACTGGTTATTATACTACGGTCCATTAATGACTCCAATTTCTCCTGCAGACAAAAACAAGAATAACATGATCTCCAGTATAAGGCCACCTTCTCTGTCCAGTAGATTCCTTGTTGTATTTTAGGTATATTTATATTTATACTTTATGTTACAGGGCACTGCGGGCCTTCTCAGGCTTTTCAATGGTGTTTTCATTTAAAGGTCCTGCACAGTCATTATATATCACATGTAAATGACATTAAGAATGTGCCAAAAAATCATCCGTAATATATTTTCCCAGATTATAATGCTCAGAATTGGAGATAAATGCCTTGTCTCTCATCTCTGACTATGTACGCCTGAGTGGGCCGGGGCTAATATTCACGAGCTCACCTTCTTTGATACGCCCATTGAGCCACATTAGCAACGAGTCCTGTGTTTGTGAAATAGAAGGCGTGAGAGTTCTGTGTTTAATTTTAGTTTCAGATTTTTTCCTGTTTTTCTCCCAATGCCCTCCCCCACAAACTCGTCGCCCATCCTCCGGTTCAAGCTAATTCCCTGAGGCCGGCGATGATCCGCCTCCTCCAAGACCTCCTCCACCTACTCTCTAGGGACACCCGTTGCTCTTCACGAGCTTGTGCCAGCTCACCCCACCCCCCCCTTCCCTGGGGCGGACAGCCAAACGCCGCCCCCGATTGAGGCTCTCGGCCAGAGCCGGTCTGATACAGTTGTGTGTTTTTGAAATAGAAGACATGAGAGTGAGAGTGTGCTGAACATTAAAAATGGCAGCCATTTCTCTCGCTCTTCTTTTCTGGTAGAATGTGTAAGGACACATTTGTTTTTTGTCATCCAGGCATGACACAGTGAGGTCTCACCATGTTAGTTAACACTTTTTGCTGCCCGTCACGTTTGAGTTTTTGTAGCTAGCTATGTTTGCTGGCTAGTAAAGAACGCGAACACTCCTCCTCTGGGAAGTGATGATGGTCATTTGTGTATTAAAATTGCCTGTGTTTTCTGATTTCACAAATACACAAAAAATTTCAACCAATAGGACTGGAATCTGCCAAATGTCCTCCAGGGTATGGCTCTGGGGTGCCTGAATGGAACAGACCCACTGGAGGGTGCAGGTATGTGTGGGTTTGCTGGATCTTGTGGATCCAGGTAAGTTGAGCTGAGGATGAGTGGAAAGAGGGTTCAGTGCGGTGTCCGAGGCCAGGCAAGGTGAGCAGAGCTGGGGGAGGAGAGGGGTCGGGTTACGGTATCCTAGATCAGGAAGTGGAGTTGGGGGCAACCGGGGAGGGTGAGTGTCTGTGGTCTGGGGTCCTGGAGTGAACCCCAAAATGAGCTAGCCAGCTAACTTAACTGTACAGCTGAACAGACAATGCATATTATTATCTTCGTAGCTAGCTGGCTATATAATTATAATATTATGTTCGTAACTAGCCAGCTAGCTAGTTGTACAGCTGAGCAAGCAATGCTTATTCGTAGCTAGCCACCTAGCTGTAATGTAATGACGTTTAATTATTTAAGAATTATTTAACGTTTAAGAATTCCAATGACATCACTCTTATGATTGGTTCAAGTGAGATAGTGAGCCAGCCCCACCCCACTGGCGATCACTAACTTGGGGTGACCCAAGTGGGAGGGTGTTTCTCTGTATCGGGATGGGGTTAGGCATTCCTCTCACACGGGGGGATGAACTCCAGACCCAGGTGAGCGAAGATCTCCTCCTCACAGCTGGCCCGAAGGTACCGCTTCTATGGCACAGAGAGAGAGAGAGAGAGAGGAGAGAGAGAGAGAGAGAGAGAGAGAGAGAGAGAGAGAGAGAGAGAGAGAGAGAGAGAGAGAGAGAGAGAGAGAGAGAGAGAGAGAGAGAGAGAGAGAGAGAGAGAGAGAGAGAGAGAGAGAGAGAGAGAGAGAGAGAGAGAGAGAGAGAGAGAGAGAGAGAGAGAGAGAGAGAGAGAGAGAGAGAGAGAGAGAGAGAGAGAGAGAGAGAGAGAGAGAGAGAGAGAGAGAGAGAGAGAGAGAGAGAGAGAGAGAGAGAGAGAGAGACTTTTACAAAGCATGAAGGAAATAAAGCGTGTGTGTGTGTGTGTGTGTGTGTATGTGTGCGCGTGTGTGTGTATGTGTCACCTAATAGGGTGACTTCCTGAGTTCTCAACGGACCATTCTTGATTAAACTGCCTGCAGGCTTATTAAGCCCTAGACTTAAATTTGCAGTCAATTAATTTAGAGTTGCTTGCTTCTTTAGCCTTGGACCTGAAACTAATCCACAGACATGGCCATCCAGCAGTATGCATATCTGACCAGTCGCCCTTTGTTGATGATGTTTTGTGTTCCTCGTGAAACAGTGAGCTTAATTAACTGAGGAACAACACCTGTGTGTTAGCACCTGCTTTCAATATACTAGTGTCCCTCACTAGTGTGTGTGCAGGTGTGTGTGTCTGTCCTTGTCTGTGTGTGTGTACAGGTGTATGTGTATGTACTTGTGTGTGTGTGTGTGCGTGCGCAGGTGTGTGTGTCTGTCCTTGTGTGTATGTGTGCAGGCGTATGTGTCTGTCCTTGTGTGTGTGTATGTGTGTGCGTCTGTCCTTGTGTGTGCGTGTGTGCAGGCGTGTGTATCTGTCCTTGTGTGTATGTGTGTACTCACCTGTTTACTGTCATAGAGGGCATGGCTACTCAGGGACATGTGTTTTTCCTGCCCTGCCCAGCGTCGAAGCTCCCGCTCAAACAGCTACAGAGAGAGAGAGAGGGAGAGAGAGAGGGAGAGAGAGATATGCTACCTTTCAGTGACACCATAAGGGGGGGATCAGGCAGAGGGCTGGGTCAGAAACCAAAGAGAGAAAATAAATATTCTCACACAAGAGGGTGAGAGCTGGAGAGAAAGAGAGAATGGATCAGACTGAGAGAAGATGGATACACTGCGGATGAAACTGAAAAAGAAAGAAGAGAGGAGAAGGTATAAAAAGCGAAAGATAAGTGAAGGAGAAATGGGAGGAGGGAAATGCAGGGGACAAAGAGAGAGAACAGAGGGAGAGACAGGGCCACAAATGTCGACCAGGGTGCAGTTTGCTAATTAACCTGAGGCGACAGCAATTAGCCCATTAATTAAGTCAATTAACATCTGACCACATGGGTCAGCTCCGTTAGGCCCACACAGACACGCTGCACAGGGAAGTCAGGGTGACACCGACCAGATCTCAACACCAATCCATCATGGCCAATCACGGCACAGCATGCTGTCCCTGCTATTTCAACACAGAGAGCCCCCTTAGCTCTGACTGACTCCCCTCTCACACAGCAAACTCTGTCTGACATTCCCCACATGCAAGGACCACAAACTTCAACTGCACACCACAAATATGTGTGAAAACGGTCTTTGTACCAGTCTGCACAAGCATTAGAGAGTATATTCCCGCCTAACTGACAGGTGATTTAACGGATTATCAGCCAGCCTAATTTTCATGTCAATGTCTAATCGGAGACTGACAACCAGGCGAGGTGCCAGCTTTTATGCTAGTGCTGTACTAGCTGTAGCGGTTAGCTACCTAATTTTGCCGATGTCATTGAGACACTTGTGACTGTGTAAGCAGCAACACTAGATCAAAGCAGAGTGAACAACACAAAATGATTTATTTCACCGTTATTTGACCCGCAGAGCTCTTGAGGTTGAAAGCTTTTTGCGAGGTGTGCTGAGAACGCTGTCTGTGCAGTGTTTTAGCATTTGTGTGCCCACACTGTACCTGTGACCCGGTCCAGCCCAGCAGAGCGAAGGCGAACTGACTGAATGGCGTTACCACCAGATCGACCCGCACGGCCTTCCAGTCCCAAGACTCGCCTACACGTCGACCCCCCACACTGCTATCATCTTGGGCCTGCTCCAGCAAGGCAGCCTGGGGATGTCTTTCAGGCCCAGCCCCGGGCATGTCCAGTCTGAAGATGGAGAAGCTTCGCTCAAAGCGGTCCATGTTATTCGGGGGACGGGCGGACCCTTCCGTGGCCTCCAAGTAGGAGTTCCTGTTGGTTTTCTGGTACAGGAGCAAACCCTGTAAGGAAACCGCAGTGTGACATTAATGCTAACCCCGCTGCAAGAGGACGACAGACGCACTGGGACAAGGGTTCAATATACAAACCAGATGTTCAATATACAGCTAACTGTGTTCCTTCCATCCTCTGTACTTCATTATTTATGTTTTTTTATTTTCCAGTTTTTCTCCCAATTTAGGAGCCAATTACACCCTCTACTTATTTCGATTTGCTCTCCCCTTCCCACATGAACTAGCCACCCGTCTTTACAAGGTAAGCTAATTCTCTGAGGGCAGCAAACTCTGCTTCCTTCGAGACAGAATTCGCCCACCCATGTTCTCGAGACACCCTTACGCGCTTCTCAGCGAGTTCATGCCGGCTCACCCTCTCCCCTCCCCCTAGGGCAGACAGCTAAACGCTGCCCCCGATCGGGACTCCCCACCAGGGCCATTCTGGTACAGTCAGGTTTTGAACCGCGACCATGATAGGCAGCTCACACTTGTAAGGACTGGCCAATAAGTGTGCGTTAGACTGCTATGCTATCGGAGGCCCCCCTGTACTTCATTCTAACACTTTAAAAATATATATTTTTTTCTGGATTGCACTCTGTTATATTCTTGCTACATAGATTATTATTATTAGTAGTATTATAATAATGTGCTTCGACAGAACTTCTGATGTTGAGAATACAGAGGTGCCCATCTGGTCGGCATATATAGTCTGTGGTGTTGGACAGTGTACAACACAGGGTCTTACTCGTGCTTCCAGCCAGCTGACCACTTTTGGCATCAAGCCCTCTTCTTTCCCTTCTTCAGGGTGAGTGATGAGGAAGTCCACGTCGTGACCGGTCGGTTTTCCCCTGCAGAGGAAGCAGTGTGACAGAGGGTCAGGTGGCATGAGGACACCCACTCTGCCCTCGGTCCTCTGACCCCCGAACACAACCCTCATGAGTGCCAAAGGCTCAATGAAAACTATGAACTTAAGAGCTGGACCCGCCTCCTGAAGCCTCCTGTCAGAATGATCTCAGCCCCCGGCAACACTGCCTGGACCGCCTCCTTCACAATCTGACCAATGGCGTCAGCTTCTGCCTTGGTGACAGGCATGTTGAGGTCATCGTAATGCTGAATGCCTGAGGGTGGGCAGAAAGAGACAGCACAAACAGAAGTGATACTCACCTTCAAAAAGCCCTTTTATTAAGCAGCTAAATAAGACAAACGGATGCATACAAATGCATGCATGCAAATATATGAATTTACAGAAGAACGCACCAAACCAAAGAACTTATGCAAGTGCTAATCACAACAGTATACCACTCCCACCCAAATTGCCACCTGTTCGCCCGTTCGTTTTCAAACATGTCAGAAGGGCGTCAACTCCATAATCTGGAGGCAATCAACTACTGCAAGACAACAAGGGGTTTTCAGTCGCACGCCTTCCCTGCCTCACCTTGAGAGGAGTCAGTACGGAGAACACAGAGAACACAGAGAACACAGGAAGGACACATAGAGAACATGGGAGGAATCATATATTTTTAAAATATGAAATGTTATTTTAACTCCCTTGATTTTTAAAGAACACAGCAGCACAGCTTGATTCATCACAGAGGTGTGGGGGAGGTATATCCACCTCAGGCCATAACAAAATTAATTATTTAGTTGGGCCAAATTACACCCTGTTTTCTGTGCACTTAAGACACTGGATAAAGATAAGGCCTGTACTGCAGCCATTGCATGGCTCAGATATGGGGGTGTTAAACAAACAGAACACAATATTAGCAGCACATTTAATAGGATTTCTAGCGAAGCGGCTAAGAATACCACAGAGTAATGACGTGTATCAGCGCTGGCGCTAGCTACAGCAGGGTTAATAAACCTCATCTTCAAAGTTTCTCATTAGCTACACACACGCACAGAGGGGAGTCCACACGGGGGGGCCCAGAAACCTCCTTCCCCGTGGTTTTGCATCATTAGATTACCATGCTAAAAATCTAAAGCCAGAGTAGAGGGGACTGCTTTCACTGAAATGTAATCCCTAGAATGCTACTCGCTAAAAGCAATAGTTATAAACCTATGGGAGTCCTGGGCCGGTATTCACAAAGCATTTTAAGGGTAAAAGTTGGTCCTAACTCGGCAATTTAGGAGCAACTCCAAAAAATAATGGGCGTGTCACTCATAAATGTAGGACTCCTACATTTTTGGGGTAAGAGTATTTCACAAAGGGTTTGAGAGCTAAAAACAGCTCCTAAGTCCAGGAGAAGTTAGAAGCAGTCAAGAGGACTTCTAAGTCGCTAAAGACCTACTCACAGCGATCCGAAAATCTGCTGCTGCCGGCAATCGTCGTCGCAATTGCGTCAACACTTTGGAGATATTGAATGATACAGAGCTCATAAAAAGGTACTGCCTCAATCGCGAGGGTATTATATATATAATATTATATATATTATATATAGATACCCGCTGATTGTTTTACGAGATGCAGACATGTAACCAATTGACTAGTCAGTATTCTTGGTTTCATGTTAAATCAGTGACACGTAGCCTACATTTGTATTTTAGAATCTTTATTAGAATATAATAGGGGTGCATCGGATCATTTTTCAGATCAGCAAAAAAATAAATAACGGGGGCCAAAGGCGTATTTCCACCAAAAATTACCAGGAACTATTCTCAAGGAATTGAATGAATGATCATTTCAGTTTTTCAATTTAAGTTATTTCACTAAATCTTTATTCGAAAATTTCACAAAATACATTTTTAGAGTCAGTACGCCTTAGGCGATTTAACTAGGGTGGTCTTATGCCTGAATTAATTTAATAAAAAATGAAAAGATCACTAATGTTTACATTATATTTAATTCGGTCGGGTTTCTAAAAACCTGCCTCCCAGAAAGGCATTTAGTATGAAAAACAAAGCAAACCAAAACATACATGGTTGTCTATCTCTTCACTGTAACTCTGCATGGAGATTTAGGGAATTGTTACTTTAAAACGTAACAGCGGCAGAAAAACTATTTCTCTATGATGGTTCAATTTAGCTATTAATCCGCGGATCATATGCGTGCCGAACCATGGGAGTTGATCCATACGGATCATGGATCAACTGCGATCCGTTACACCACTAGAATATAACAGGAACAGGTCGGCCTACATACCCCTTTACAGTAGCATATCATTTATTTTCTAGGTTGAAATCACGGGCAGAGACCCATCCCCTATATCAGCCAATCGCTGTGGGCATTCTGAGTAAGCTCGTTCATGAGACACAACGTCATCCATAGCAACGACGTCAACCCCGCCCTCACTCTTAGCTTGAACATTCTACGACTTCCTTAGTATGAGTTTGTCTTTGCAGCTTTGTGAACAGGTTTTAAGAGGGGACTCCTAGCTAAAATTTTCTAGTGTGATTTAGGAGTACTCCTAGTGGTAAGATAAAATTATTTGTGAATACCGGCCCTGGTTGGCAAATATTGGATGAGATCAAAGCAGCACTGAATCAATTTGAGCAACAAATAAGTGTTGAATGTAAATATTATTTTAATATTATTATAAAATCTATAAAACTGTGGTAGCTATGGCCCAACATATTACCTGTATTTTCTTAGCGGACACCTTTATCCAAAGAGATTTACACAGATTACGTTTATAGAGCTGGATATTTTCTGAGGCAATTGGGGTTAAGTACATCACTTGAGAGTAGAACAGCAGTGCGCCACCTGGGACTTGAACCTGTGACCTCTTGAGGTACAAGCTGAGCTTCTTAAACACAATGTCACACTGGCTGCTTGTGAGTGTGTGTGTATATGTTTGTGTGTTTTTGTGTGTCCGTCCGTCCATGATTCCAAAATAGATAGGACAGTACTAGGCAAATTTAACAGAATAAGTAGACTGTCTGAAAATCTCTTCTCTCTGCTCACTCAGTGATGGTGGCATCCCACAGACCCCCGGAGTCCCGAGTGCCAGGGCCTGTTTATATATATACGCCATTTAGCAGATGCTTTTATCCAAAGTGACTTACAGTAGTGAATATATACATTTTTCAGTATATGTGGTCCCAGTGGGAATTGAACCCACAGCCGTTGCCAACGCCAGCGCCATGCCACGGAACCACACTACTACTTTAGTACTACTACAGTAGTAAACTATTGTTTACTGGCAGTAGTTTCCTCTAGGATGATTACTTTAAGGGTGAGTGTTAAGGGATGGGCTTTTTCGTCACTGCAGGCTTCCATCTATTGTCCAGAGCTCTTTTTGGGGGCAGGGTTCTGGCAATGTGGACAGGCCATACCTGCTTGCTGAGTGTGATTAAGCCTGTGCCCAGAGCTGGCCACGTCAGAGGGGTGCCGCAGCCCCTCCCGAAACCAGCGGTCAGCGGTCTTCACCCCGACCCCGAAAATCCCCGTCAGCGCCTGAGGGGCAGAGAGAAGTCCTGATTGCAGCGGGTCAGACCCTGGAGAGAGGACTGGCGTGCCCCCCGGGGCAGGCGTGTACAGGTGCGCTTCCCCTCGTGGCATACCTTCATCGCCTGGTACTGCTCCGAGTGCAGCGCTGCCTCCACCTCCCTCGATTTCCCATCCTCCAGGATCTCCTGCACAGAGAGAGAGAGAGAGAGAGAGAGAGAGAGAGAGAGAGAGAGAGAGAGAGAGAGAGAGAGAGAGAGAGAGAGAGAGAGAGAGAGAGAGAGAGAGAAGCAGAGGCCGGGGAGTTTCAGTATGTGGCACGCCACTCGCAAACAACTTATTTAGACATAGCCCGGATTGGTCTACTTGGTAAGGTGGATTTAGCTACTCAGTGAGGGGTTCGCATAAATTTGGTGGAGCTGCTCTTTGCTTCAAGAAGCAGATCCTTTAAACCATATATCATCTGATACTCCTTAATTCCAGTGCTTGACAAGACGGCTCAATCGCCCCCACCCACCCCTCCAAACCCAACTCCACCCCCACTGATCTTGAACGGAATTGTCCCACCTTAATAACTCTTTGTGAATGTTCCCCCAGACACGGAAGGCCCTGGAGGTTCTCCATGTTTATGACAGTGTGGGGGAGGGCCTTCAGCACAGACGCCGCCCTCAACGCCACACTCCGCCCCTCGTTCTCACTGAACTCCGCCTTCTCCGCCAGTACCAGGAGAGCGTCCTTAAGAAACAGAAGAAGGCACTGCTTCACTCCAGTTGCAACCTGCTCAGCTGCACTCTGCCATCTTGGTGGTTCTGTGTCTCAGTAGGTACAGCATGGCATTGACAATGCTTAGGTCGTGGGTTCGATTCCCACTGGGACCACATATACTGAACAATGTGTGCATTCATTACTGTAAGTCGCTTTGGATAAAAGCGTCTGCCAAATGACATATGTGATATCATATTGTCTTGCTATAGGACAATGATCCGATCAGATCAAATTCAGATGCACATGCATTACGTTTCATTACATTAATTTACAAGATGCTCTTATCCAGAGCGACTTACAAAATTAATTTCACAAGTGCATTCAATAGGCTTATAAGAGCAGCAGTGACTACAGAAAAGGATGGTTAACACTCATGGAGCCAGTAGCAGAGGAACAAGGACATCGCATGGTGAACGTGCGTGCAAACACAGCATTTTAACGTGCGCAAAATAAGCTGCACATCTTTTTTCGTTTCACTGTGTTGGAGCCACAAGTATCGTGGGGCATGCAATCTATGATACCAGTGGTCGGATCGCCATGTTGGAATTAAGATCCACAGAAGTAATACAAATGTGAGCAGGGCATTGTGGGAGGGATGAGGACTTACAGTGAGCATGTGAGCAGGGCATTGTGGGATAGAGGAGGACTTACAGTGAGCACTGCGTTATGGTGCTGCAGTGGTGTTCTCCTCTGACACGCATATCCATTCAGCGTGGTCACCATGGCAATGGGGCGGGGCTCCGCCCTCACCTGACACAGGGTTTAATCATAATTTTTACACAAATCGTCAAAAGATTGCAGCGTTTACAAAAACAGGGCAGAGGCAAAGCAAAGATCAAGAACTTGTGAAGAAGAGGCTTAAGAAAGTTTAGCTGAACCCAATGTTGAGATGGTCTAAAACACCAATGCCACATACAGGGCATTCAGGAGACAATGCATCGCATTGCCATTGGACATACCAAACCTGCCAAGCATCCAGCAGGTCGCAGTTTAATCATCACTGGAATGTACAGCACAACATTTACAAAGCAGGGCAACCCTGGAGATACTTAATAACTAAACTACATGTTGACGCTCATATTGAGTTTTCAATGCAGACTGCATCTCACTGCCATCGATTACACCTGAAATGTCTTCACTTTGTGCGTCCACTAAATGAATGTACTGCAACACAATGTCATATGTTACGATGTAATAACACAGATACCAATTAAAATAATGACAAAAGGGCAATGAAATTAAATTCTACTTCAAAATTTCACACATTTTTAAAATTTGGATAGAATTTTACATATTTCATTCAATTATTAATTCAAATGTTTAATTTGAATTGGATTTTTCATTTGAATTCAATTCTGTTATTACATTATTTTAATTATTTGTTGTTTTCGCAAGTCTGTGGATTCAGAGTCAGGGGATTCAGGGTCAACGGCAGCCAGCAGGAAGAGAGGACGTTGTAGCACACTTCATCGGACGCAGAGTAACACAAACATTTCCTGACTGTACAGTATGTTCGCACGGAAGCGCGGGTCATGGCAGAGGTGTGAGAACCACGTTCCCTGCATGTGGTGCTAGCCGGAACCATGTGCCAAGCATGTGGTGTCAGTCAGAACATTACAGATTTGTGGACACGAGTCACAACGACTTCAGACTTGACTTGCATGTCTATGACTTGGGACTAGACTTGGACTTGATCTGATTGACTCGAGACTTGTTTTGAATGTTTTCCCAGCATTTATGCGAGATGTCTTCTCTCCTATGCTAGCTTGTGAGTGAGACACACACACACACACCCACAGATACATACATACATCTGCCCTGATGTATTGTGAAGCTGCCGAGACTTCAAGCCCATTTGGCCAACATCGTTCCAACGTCAAAAGTAAAATTGAGAATTCTATATTCTATTTCAGAACTCCCAACACAACAGTATATTGTTATACATTTTTGACGTGACATTAGAAATACATGTGTCTGTTTTATGAAAGCTAAAATAACACCTATACTTTCCTATAGGCTATTACAACCTGTTTTGTATTGCACAATGACAATCAAAATAATGTTTTAAAGAGGATTGGGCTATTTGTCCCATTACGATTAATTTATTTGGAGAATGTCAGGGGATGCTCAAAGAGCTTGACACAGAGCTTGCACATAGCACACAACGTAACACATACCATATTGAGCAGCAATCACTCCTATGATGCCAGTAGTCTTATAGTATTGTCTGTGACTACACACAGCTGTTTAGGGTACTTGAATGTGGGGGCCACAAGGAGGTTACATTTACATCTAGAGAGTGGAGCGAACTGCAGGAGCTTGTCAATGTTCTGCAGCCTTTCGCAGAGGCAACAGATCTCACCCAAGGTGAGACGTTGGTAACATGGCCGTATCTACCATTGAGGACACTGAGGTCATGACCTCAGAGTTTTCTACTTGTTTCTTATTAAAATTGATAGTGTATTTCAATGTCTGACAATAGGCATATAAAAATGTTAAAAACATACAATATGTATACTACTGTATATATGTTACTAATAATATTACTTAATTTATTTTATTTATACAGCACCTCATTACAGTAAACCTCTTATAGTATGCCTAACCTTTTGTTTCCATCTCATTTTCTTTTACTTGTTTTTGTCAGACTTGATTCTGAAAGATGCTTCAGATGCTGAACAAGCTTCTGTGCCCTCAACCACCACAGAGGAAGACGCCCATCCTACAGAAGAAACATGGCTGTTTTCAGCATATCGAAATAAAGCCAAGAAAGCAGTTGGTGGCAGTCTAGCATGTAAGCTTAGCCACTACCTTGATATATGTGAAGGACTGAGCAGCCTCTTGTTCTGGGGTCTGAACAGAAAGACTCTTCCTTCACTTTTCCATGTGGCAGTGATTGTCTTGGCTCCAGTGGAGCACGTGCTCAGCCATGGGGGGATAATAATGCGAACCCATCGCACTCAAATGGGCGATAAAGTCCTAGCTAGCTTGATATTTTGCAAATGCAATGCATTGTAGGTCCCTAACATGCAACCTTTGTACAAGCCCAGTTGCAAATACACGTACGCTTACGCAAGAAGGCTGCCGCGCGTCTCTTGCGGTCGTCGCGAGAGTCCTTTGTGCACGTGCTCAAAAAATTAACGTTACGCATACGCGAGGTGCAATACCAGCATAAATCGAGGCGGCAGGCAAGAAAGCGGAGGGTGATGGCAAGCCGCTCTGCTTCACCCATTGGCTCGCTGTGCACGTTTTGATGTGTAATGAGCGGGGACACACGGCAAGGCAAGTCATCATGTCCTGGCGGACATACGGAAATACTGATAATTTCTCTCATTGGTAGAATGAGAGAAACATACTCTCCGTCGTTACGCCGGGATACATTTAATGGTTTAATATACCATCTCCAGTGTTTAGTTTATTTGACATTCCACTTTAAAAAAGACAATACATGGCTACATCCCATGGTTACAACATGTACACTGCTGCTGTTTCTGCCGTCTTCTCAAGATATACATAAAAACAACCTTGTTGTGCAGAATCGGAAGTAGTTGTCAACGTATGCCGACCAGAGACAACTTTGTTTCAGCTCTGACCTGCCCCCTAGTGGATATAGCTTTTAAACATCCAGACAGACAGAAGGTATGCAGTGGAGTATGTGAACAATGCTACTCGCATGGCGTAGTAATACGCACATGCGTACGCATGATTAAGTGTATATTTAAGCCCTTATACTACAGAACCATGTGCCCAGTGTGTGGTGCCAGTCAGAACCACGTGCTCACCTGCAGCTGATGTCTGTCCTGGATGTCCACGGGCCGGCCCATTCCCATGCTCTCAGTGTACCAGCTGATGTCCAGCTGGTAGGGAGAGACCCCTGTCCTTCCTCCTGCCGGCGTCTGAGCCTCCAGCCAATCTCTGACCTCATCCCCAGAGTTGTTCTCGGACACAACGTGAGTGACACATTGGCTGAATCAGCAAAGACATTATCAGAGCAGACAGGCGGTAAATGCATTGCAGGGATATAAACAAACACAGTGCATAGCAGTTTGAGCCATTTCATGTCTTACGAGAATGTACTAGAAGGCTCAGACTCAGAAATGTGAATCTAGACAAAACCAGGAATGGCTCAAACCGCTAAGTATTGGGAGTTACATTTAGCCAACATACATTCCTGTACTGTTGGCATAGAAACCTGGTGTCAGCATATTGTGCAAGCTTGGCTTCACTCCAAAAAAAATTAAAAATACAGTGCACTCCAGTTCCCTGATGACTCAGATAAAACCTGCAGGCCTGATACATAGAGCTGGACTGGATGTCGTGCATTTATTTTATATAAAATATAATTCAATAAAGAAAATGCTAGATGTTGAAATTACATTTCTTTAAGAATCAGTTAATAAAACCCCGGAGGTTGCATGCAAGTATATATGATTTATTTCACTTTTCGTCTTTTTCATAATTTGGTGCTTTCATTTAAGCACGTTTAATTCGTTTCTTTCCCACCTGTAACATTCCTCAACACGAAATCCTTTTCTCCGACCGAGTCCAGTGAGGAAAGATTTACGGCTTGCTCCCATCCTCCGTTCCAGGAGGAATATGACAACATCGGGGAACTTGGTGACCCCAACATCAACGCCGCCTGCTGAATTCGAGTTCGTCTTCCTACGCTTAAGAGGAACCATGGGGGCTGGCCAGGGCTCTCTCGTCCGCTGACCGGAGGTGTGCTCTTGAATAACAGATAGCGACAGCGACTTAACAAGTTCAAAATAGCCTTTAGACAGCCAGGATGAATAGCTGCAACTAAAGGAGACTAGTGCGATTGACACCTGAATAAAAAAGAACTGTTATTTAGGAAGTGCTAAGTTCGGTGCTTTGCCTACAGCTGAACCCGTGTTAACCGCGCGCTGCAGCTGCAGAATTATGACATAGATTGTCACTCAAAATAGATCCGACTAGGAAACCGGAAGTTATACATATCAGTTTGGCTAGCAAGCAAACTTTAGTTAACTCGTCCGTCTTAAACCCGAAAATAACATTTAAAACGGTTCCGTAAAGTTATCCTGGTCTTGATGCAAGATATATCTACTGCATGTTTGTTCCAACCATTCAATCTCATTATTCTGACGCAGCAAGGATAGCTAACGTTAGCTCGCTATCTTTTAAAGTAGATACACACGTCGTTAACATTTCAGAAAAGAAATGTTCGTAGATAATTGTCTTACGTTAGGAAGCTAAATTAGAAAATACGGAAACGATTTGGTGTACAAGAAAGGGTGCAGCCATTTTGGTATCTAACCCCAAGAACAGAAATAAGACAATCTGGGACATGGTTAATATTGCTTAAGACGGCCTTCTTTTCAAGCGGATTTGATTGGTTAACGTTAGTGCAGGAGTTATGTATCGTTGCAATACGAATAAACAAAGTTGATAGCAATGCCCTTCAGCATGGGCTTTGTCAGAGGATAATCAGTCCTGTGAGTATTCACGGTCAAACTATAATTAAAAAATAGTTATCAATGTGGCTATATACTTCGTAATAACGTAAGACGTCTAATCTAAATCCAGGTAAAGAATAAGTGATGTAGTATTGTGCAATTACTCGCTTAACATTGACTGGCTAGCTGACGTAAGCTAAAAATATTAAGCGTTTTAAACTAATAAAACATTTCAGATGTGGGGTCAGGTTAAAGTCCCTCTTCTAGGGGGAGGGGGCGTCATATGACCGTTGTGATTTGCACTTCCTCAAACTTTATCAGACCTCCCCTTTGAACGGCTTTCCGTGACTTTTGCTGTTTTTCCCTTGCCCCTAAAGATATTTTCATATGTACAAACGCTCTCTACAAGACGGATTAACTACAACGGGCAATATTGTGGGGTGGTAGTTGCCAATGGCCGGAGCGGAGGTGAGAGGGAGGACAGGACGCCGGGCTGTGGAGAGTCGTGCGAGGGTCGCCCCGCTGTTTCTATTTCTGCTGCTCTGCCTGCCCAGGTGTGCATACTGTGCCAAGCCGAGCAACATCGTGTTCATCCTCACCGACGACCAGGATGTCGTGCTGGGAGGAATGGTGAGTGTTGTTCTTTTACAAAGAAGCACTGCCCTGTTTGGCTTTTATGTTCTTCCCTATCTGTTTTTAATTGACTGCTAATCGTCAATTATTTGTCCTATTGCCTTTGATAATCCGTGGACCTAACTGCATCAATCCCATTTTTTGTTGAATTAATATAATGGCGGTGGTGGACTTATGGTACTTTGTTGTGGCACTTTTTGAAGAAGAATATTAAGTTGTCTCACTCAAAAGGTATGACAACTTCAGCCCGTTTACTAAAGCACCAAGAGAGTAATTCATAGTTTGGTGGGGGACCGAAAGCGTTTAAATGTAGGTGTATTTAGGCTAAATCCCACCAGTTTTTCTTTCTCAAAACAACTTGCAGTATACTGACTATCCCTCCGTTCAAACTTGTTTAGCACTGTTGAACCACATGACATGGGTTTGTGGCACGTCTACTCATCCCCAGGGGTTGTGAAATGAGCAATCACATTAATTTAACGAAACGTTTGTGTCTGGGGGGGTGGAGAGAAGCACGCCCAGAACAGTGCACCACAAGCGGGTGATGCATGATTAATATGCCCACGCTCTCCTATACTCATGACACGGGAACGCTCCACTGAGTAGGGCTGTAGGGGGGTGCAGGAAACGCCTATTGTCTCTTCTGCTTCACTCAGTAATTATCTGTTAAAGAGTCCTTTGTCTAGTCTCACTTCTCACTTCTCCTTTCCCCCCCATCTCTCTCTCTCTTTGCTTTAGACTCCTGTGAAGAAGGCCAAAGCCCTTATTGGTGATGCTGGTGTTTACTTCTCCAATTCTGTAAGTATACTTTGCATCTACAGGTAACTGCCAAAAAGAAGGAAACACCAACATGGACGTAGGGCCACCCCAACTTACCAGAACAGCTTCAGTGCACCTTGGCATAGATTCTACAAGTGTCTGGAACTGTATTAGAGGGATTCCACTGTTTCAGGCGTTTTGCACCATCACTCATCATAAGGGTTCAGCTGGGTTGAGATCTGGTGACTGAGACGACCATAACATATGTTTTACATCGTTTTCATGCTCGTCAAACCATTCAGTGACCACTTGTGCCCTGTGGATGGGGCATTGTCATCCTGGAAGAGACCGCTCCCATCAGGATAGAATTGCTTCACCATCGGATGAAGGTGATCACTCAGAATGGCTTTGTATTTATTAGCATTTACCATACCCGCTTAGGGGTTGAGTGGACCTAGACCATGCCAGGTAAATGCACCCCACACCAAAGCAAAGCCACCAGAACCCTTAATTTACTAAAGTGTTTCCTTTATTTTGGCAGTTATCTGTATGTACTGCATGTATAAGGAAGCTACCTCTTAATCAGGAACAGATGAAGTGCACATCGCTACCCTGTAGTTTGTTACGTTGGAAATGTGCAGTTGGGTAAATTTGGGGGATGTCTTTCCTCACTGGCACTGTGGGTCCAGAGCAAAGTTCATTGTAAATGCCTGACTATTCCCAAGACTTACACCCTGTAATGTGCCTCCTTACCTTCATCTACCCTGTTCACCACCTCTCTGTGCGTGTTCAGTAGTTCTGTTGTTCGCCAGGTCCCTCATCCATTTCATCCTGGGCATGTTGCTTTCCTCTCTGGGCATAGACCTAAGCCCATTCATGGGTGACTCACATCCATGGTGGGCCTCCAAAGGGAATTTAAGGAGAGTGCCATCAATCGATTAATCAAAACATGATTAATTTATAGAGTGCTTTTGAATTTTTTTACCCCACAATTGCGTTGTTTCAAAAGCTCTGCACAGCGTGGGCATTGGGCGGAAAGACAAAAGCAGGCAGTGTACTATAGCGCTTAAGGAGCTGGCTTTGTAACTCTGAGGAGGTTGCAGGTTCAAATCACAGGTAGGGTGCTGCCATTGCACGATTGCTTCAGTACAATATCCTACTGTACAAATGGATAATATGAAGAAAGAAAACCAACAACCTAAAAACAAAATTGAAACCAACTTTTTACATGCAAATATATATTGCAGCTGCCAAGCACAGAAATAATGTAATAATGTATAAAAATGTCTTTAAAAGCCCCTCTCCTCCCCCAGTTTACGGTGACGCCGCTGTGCTGCCCCAGCCGCAGTAGTATCCTGACGGGCCAGTACCCTCACAACCACGAGGTCCGCAACAACTCCCTGACAGGAAACTGCAGCAGTGCGGCGTGGCAGAAGGGCCCGGAGTCGCTCGCCTTTCCCGTTTACCTCAGCAAGCAGAAGTACCAGACCTTCTATGGCGGGAAGTATCTCAACCAGGTCTGTCTCTCTCTCTCTCTCTCTCACTGTCCGTCTGTCCGTCTGGCTGCTTCCCCTCACCTCACATGGTTAACACTGGGGTTCCCAAACGATGGGTACCCACTCGGGGGTCATGAGAGAGGTTGAGGTGGGATGTGGTGGTCAACATGTGTGACCGAATATAACCATCTGTGTATGATATACACTACCGGTCAAAAGTTTGGGGTCACCTGCTGGAAACTAGGTTTATCTCATAATTGACAATGCTTTACACCGTATACATTTCTGTAAATACTTTAAAATGACAAAAACACATGTAACAATGAACAAAATGAACATCAAAGAAATGTTCAAGAAAATTATATTGAAAATTGAATCTTGGATTCCTCAAAATAGCCACCCTTTGCCGTGATAACAGCCTCACAAACACGGGCCATTCGGTTAATAAGTTTCAGCAGGAAATCACCCGATATGTCTTCCCAGCTCTCCTGCAGCAATTCCCAGAGAAACTTGTGGGTTGCTTTGCTTTGACTCTTCTGTCCAGTTTGTCGCATACAATTTCTATGGGATTGAGGTCTGGACACTGGGCAGGCCAGGTCATCAGTTTGAGTTGTCCTTCACATTCCTCCTTCACCAGGTAGTTCTTGCACAACTTCAAGGTGTGTTTCGGGTCGTTATCTTGCTGAAGAATGAAGGAGTGCCCGATTAGCCATAGTCCAGATGGAAGGTGTAGTCAAACTTTTGACCGGTAGTGTACTCTTCACAGTCAAAGGAAACACGGCACAAGTTGCATCCACTGCACTATTTACAGTGTACATGTAGTTATTCTGGTGTGTTAAAAGGCATTTACATACCATATTTGAATATATGTTTGGTTACATATCACCCCTTTAATAAGGGGGGGGGTCATAGAAAATGTATTCGCTTTAGCCTCCCCTCACTCCCACTCTCAAGGTTTAGTCACTAAGCAGCTCAGCTTATTCCACTGTTAATGGCTGAACTATGTTTGTCGTGTTTCATTTTGACATCACGACTTTGGTTTTTATCTGCCATCATATTTATAAGTAAATGAGCCACTGTGTTTGTAGCCTACGCAAAGCTTATGAAGTGTCACTCTTAATGAATGTGTGTGCCCACCCCGACCCTCTGAATCCCTCTGTCTCAAAGTTTCTTTGTTCATCTGTTGGAACTCCACTCTTTTTAAAAGTGCTTCACTGATCACTGAATGTTCTACAAGAGAAGTGGTCTCTGTGTACTTCTCTGTTCCCCCCATGTTCTCTCCCTCTCTCTCTGTGTGTCACACTCCTCACTTCATGCTTCACCCCCCCCTCTGTCCTTGCAGTACGGAAAGAAGGAGGCAGGAGATGTGGACCATGTCCCCCCTGGCTGGGACCAGTGGCATGCACTGGTGAGTCCTAAACACTGACTCTCTCACTCATCAACCTTCTCTCCCTCTCTCTCCCTCTCTCTCCTCTCTCTCTACTCACTCTCCCTCCTCTCTCTCTCTCTCTCTCTCTCTCTCTCACTCCATATCTCTCTCCCTCTCTCTCCCTCTCTCTACCTCTCTCTCTCTCTCTCACCAACTCTCCCTCTTTCTCACTGCCTCTCTCTCTCAAAGCAGTCCTCAACCCAAGGCACACACCCTCTGTCTTCATTCACACATCATTTTAATTGAGTTACCTGATCACCCAGGAAGTCCATTACAGTCTATGGGCATATTGCACAGCTGTGTGCCATTCAAGATGGTGTCCAAAAGCTAAGAGCCATTTTTTCTGTGCAGTGATGACAGTGCACCATCATTCTAAAGGCAAAATGCATGCTTGTGCCGCATTTATATCACTACTGATCACAACTGACACCTGCTTCAAACATGAAATTGTGCTTTTGTAACCGGAAGTGCAAAGCCACCTTCCCTGAGCCATAACTCGTAAGGCCTGGACCGGATTCATCACTGAGCTCTGGCTTGCACAGAACTTCTTTTCCCACCAGCGGGTGACTTATTATGCAGGTGCTCTGTGGTCTGTAATAATGCATGTGTCATGCCTGCAGGTGGGAAACTCGCAATACTACAACTACAGTCTCTCGGTGAATGGGAAAGAAGAGAAACATGGGGACCACTATGACCAGGACTACCTCACCGACCTCATCGTGAGTTCCCCCAGCACTCAGGCATTGTGAAGGACCACATTTATGAGAATCTGCTCAAGATATTGACCCGCCCTCCCATTCCCCCAGCTCCATTGAAGCCTTTCACTGTGAATTGCAACAACCAATCACTACTTCAGAACTGTGCTCTTACTACACAGCTAGCTCGGTAGCAAGTCAGTCACTTTTCAGTTTTCTTCTCCAGGCTAAATGCATTGCAAGAGTGAATAGTGGGATTGTTAAGGTAGCCTAGTTTGCTAGCTAATATCATTTCCACTCTATACCTATGCTAGGTAGCTAAGACAGTCCATTGCTTTTATAGATTACTTTATGACAGTACAGGGGGAAAAAGTAGGTAATCTTCACCACTGCTTCAAATGGCCGTTGCCATGACTGTAGACAAGACTTTGCAATGAAAGGCTGCTGTTTTGAGCTGATAGACTCTGAAAACATTGTGTCATAAACCAGAGAGGTTTCATACAAATGTCCTTCCATATACTGCAGATCCAGGCCTGTCGGCTGGTGGTCTTTTTCCTGGAGAGACGCCACTACAGTCTGGGCGTTGCCCCGCCCCTCCCCCAACACCCCTTACCAGACATGCATAACATATAAACATATGCCATTTGTAGGATGCTTTTATCCATAGCGACTTACAGTAGTGAATGCATACATTTTTCAGTATATGTGGTCCCAATGGGAATCAAACTAACAACCCAAGCGCTGGGAATCAAACCAACAACCTAAGCGTTGTCAGCGCCATGATCTACCTACTGATTCTTAAGTACTTAATTTGACCAGTGAGCCTCAGGTTGTGGAGGTGATCATGTGCTCAGTTGGCTGTTGACAGAGGGTGTAGTGTGCGTTCTGCAGGAATGAGGCAGCCCAGGAACAGGGGAATGTGATTATGCCGACGGGTCACCTAATTACACCACCTCTCCCTCCGTCTGTTCCTCCCTCCCTCTCCAGGTGAACAGATCTCTCCATTTCCTTGACGACCGGAGCCCCCAGCACCCGTTCTTCATCATGCTGTGCCCCCCCGGCCCCCACTCGCCCTGGACGGCCGCCCCCCAGTACGAGAAGTCCTTTGTGAACACCAAAGCGCCCCGGGACGGCAGCTTTGACAAACCGGGCAAGGTAACGCTCTCGGTGTGGGGCCAGCCTTTGCAGGCCACTCTGGCTCCCAATGATGGGACAGCATGTCGGCCTGTGTGTTTAGAGTAGAGGAGGGCTCAGTCAGCCAGTGTGTTTTTGAATTGATACAGATGATATTTACAGTCGGTGCTTTGCAGACTTGGTTCCATTAGTCATTTAACATTGGGTCTTTTATTTATTTATCGAACAAAAAAGAAATGTCCATACTGAAAATAAGGCTAAATGAAGGTGATTGGTGAGTGTGTGCCAATCAGTATTCTGCTGTTGCTATTGACTCTTGTTTGGTGTTGTTTGGTGTATTGATAGTCAGTAACATGGAAGAAACAAGACATATTGGCAATTTTAATTCATTTAACAAACAGTCAGGTCTTTACACAAAAAAACCTCCTCCTCATGCTGGTTGGTCACACATGGGATGGCATTATAATTGGTTGGGGTCAGGACTGTTGGCAGGCCATTCCATTCTCTCCACTCCCAAATTCTGGAGGTAGTCTCTGATAAACCCCGCTCTGTGGGGGCGAGTGTTGTCATCTTGGAGGATGGAGTTCGGTCCCAGACTGTGGAGATATGGGATTGCCACTGGTTGCAGAATCTCATCTCGATATCTCTCTGCATTGAGATTGCCTCCAGTGATGACAAGCCTCGTTTTTCCAGTGATGGAGATGCCGCCCCACACTATCACACTGCCTCCACCAAAAGGTGTTACTCTATCGGTGCAGCAATCAGCATAGCGTTTTCCCCATCTTCTCCACACTTTGACCCTACGATCCAACTTCCGTAGGCAGAATCTGGACTCATCGCTGAACATAACGTTCCTCCATATGTTCAGGTTCCAGTGCAGGTGTTGCCGACACCAGCGCAAACGGGCCTGATGGTGAAGGGCAGTCATGGCAGGCCTGGCAGCCCTATGAGCCCGGAGATTGGCTGCGTGCAGTCTGTTCCAGATTGTCTGGGCCGAGAGCCATGTGCCATATCGTCCTGCAAATGTTGACTGCAAATCTGTCGAAGCCTACGGTTCCTAAGTGCTGAAAGGGTGAGGAACCGGTCTTCTTGGGGTGTCATCTTCTTGGGACGCCCACTTTGCAGTCTGTCTCTGACATCCCCATTTCATGGAACTTGGCCTTCAGTTTGGAGATGGTAGGGCTCACTCCAAATAATGGCTCAACACCAAATAATGCCGGGCCTTATCGAGACTTGCGTGGCATGCCGATTTTGACACCAATTGGAACACCAGCCAATCAGGTGAATCAGGTGCCAATCCCTGATTGTCGCACCTGGGGGCCTTATCGAGATCAGACAAGCGTTTGGCATGCAGAGAAGATTTGGCAAATTTTTTGGATGCAACCAATTGACCACTGTAGCACCAGGGCCCATGCATTGTTCAACAGAAAAATGCTGCCAATCAGGTGCCAATCAGGCTTCAGATTCTTTGCTGCAACATAGTGGCCAGGTTCTGTTACCGCGGAATGTTCCGTTACAGAAGAATAATGAAAGTCCTGTGAGGTGTGTGCACTGTGACCCTTAACCCTGCAGCTCTTGTCTCCGTTTCTGCAGGACAAGCACTGGCTGCTACGGCAACCCCTCAACCCCATGCGCAACAGCTCCATAGAGTTCCTGGACAACGCTTTCCGCAGGAGGTAGAGTGGAGAGAAAAGAGGGACTTTGTGGCAACCAGAATTCTGAGTACTGTATATAGGATCTGGGAATAGACCATTTATAGTTTTAGAAGGTCACAAGACTTTGCTTATTTGAAGTTGTTGTTTGGAAATGAACTGCCCAGCACCACTCCATCCGTATCTATCAAATTGTATAATAAAGCAGTTTACGGGCCTCGAATAGTGTAGCGGTCTAATGCACTCACATTGACTTGTGCTTTGCCAGTGCGAGCTACCTATTGTGGTCGTGGTTTGAAACCCGACTGCGCCAGTTTAACTCTGACCGGGAGCCCCGATCAGGGGCGGTATTTAGCTGTCTGCACCAGGGGGAAGGGGGAGAGTGAGTGAGCCCGAGGTGGGGTGAGTTTGTGGGGGAGGGTAATTATACAAGTAATAGAGGGTATAATTGGGAGAAAAACAGGGGAAAAAATCAGCAATAAAATCATTAAAAAATAAAGCAGTTTACGGTTGATGGATAAAGGATGTTTATTTATGTAATAAAGCATTATCTTTCTGGTCAATGTGCTAATTCCATGGCGTGCCTGCGGTCCCATGAGGTTGAAATGCTAAATTGACTTGCTGACTGACCGACAGGTGGCAGACTCTCCTGTCGGTGGATGACCTGGTGGAGAAGGTGATAAAGAAGTTGCAGGATATCAAGGAGCTGGATAACACCTACATCTTCTACTCCTCCGACCACGGCTACCACACAGGTGGGGCTTACCTTCCCTCGTTTAATGGCCACATTCTAGTGCGTGATGTTGTCGAGGGAACCAGAGATGGGGCCTGCTTGCCCTGCAGCGCTCCTGTTTCTTTGTTTATCTGAGTTTTCTC
The DNA here is from genome assembly GCA_029706075.1 of Aldrovandia affinis. Classification (NCBI taxonomy): domain Eukaryota; kingdom Metazoa; phylum Chordata; class Actinopteri; order Notacanthiformes; family Halosauridae; genus Aldrovandia; species Aldrovandia affinis. Next base: position 2,885,322 of record JAINUG010000079.1, read on the forward strand.
CTCCTGTGTTTTTCACTTCCCAAAAAACACTGCCTCACCCTGTTAGTACTCAATGAATACATTTGTTCTCATTTAAAGCCAGCTATGGTGGTTTTGAGAGGGAAATAAACCCCAGGGTGCTTGGAGAGGCCAGCTAAGTGCTTTTACCCAGCTGTCCCTTTTCACAAATATTTGATAGCGTTTCCAGAAAACAGGAAATTAATTTTGAGCTCCAGATCGATAGACGGGTTAAATGGTGAGCAAGGATCAAAAATAACATACTTGGGCCTCCTGCGTGGTCTTGTGGTTTCAACATCCGACGCTGGCCACGGGGACGGGGTTCGATTCCCCGTCGCGCCAGAGACAGCTCTGGCCGGGACCGCCACCGGGGCGGCAATTGGCTGTCCGCCCCAGGGAGGAGGGAGGGAAGCTGACACAGTTTGCTGCGCACAGGAGTGGTTCTGGGGTGCCAGAATTACAGTCGACAGCACGACGAGTGCTGTCTCGGAGGAGGCGGTGCTTCGCCATTGTCACTGCCGGTCACAGGGCTACGGCAGCAAACTACGAGGGAGGGGATTGAACTAAGACTAGCGGGAGTAATTGGCTGAAAAGAAAAAAGAACACACAAATTGGGAGAAAAACGGGAGAAAATCTGACAATAAAAAAATAAAAATAAATAAAAAAAGAACACACTTGGGGAAAGCCCTTGAGAATGATTGGGGTTCCGACAGGTTTTTGGGGGAGACCCGTAGGTCTTTATCATACTTGGAGAAATAACCTCAAACATGCTGAAGACAACGGGCTGAGAAGGTAATTGGGAGCAGTCTGTTCACATGGTAATGTTATCTGCACATATTTATAGGTATTTATATGCTGTGAATGCGTATTCTCTGATAAACTGTTTTAGTGTATATGTACTTCCGTCCCTGCAGGCCAGTTCTCCCTGCCCATTGACAAGAGACAGCTGTATGAGTTTGATATCCGTGTTCCCCTCATGGTGCGGGGCCCTGGCATCAAGCCCAACCAGTCCCTGGCGGTACGTTTCTGTCTGGGACCGTCCCATCCCATTACTCCAGCACCCGGTGGGACCTTCCGCCTCTCGCCTGCTCCCCACCCCCAAACTGGGACACACAGACTGAATGTAACCGAAAATGCAGAATAAAAGCCGTCGCACATCGAAATTAAGAGAAGGGAATGACACCCCCCTGGAAGCTTTAAGCTGTTCCTCTGACCTTTTTTGGAGTAGAAAAAAGTTATTAAAGTGAACTTTGGGAACAGACTTTGACAAAGCTGTTTCCTAATGAAGTTTAAAAGCTTTGGAGTTCACTTCAGTGGAAGATGAAAATCAGAGCGCAGTGACGGTGTCATGCAGAAGCCTATGTCCCCCCCCACCCCACCCCACGTTGAATGTTGTCATCCACCTATATTTATTGTAAATGCATCATAACTCAAGGATGAATAAAGTCAATTCAAAATCACAACTGACTAAACAGTAATGCTTTGTTGGTATAGGGGAGAATATAAACAGTCGTTGTGGCTCACTTGCTCACTGAAAGGCTGTTAGAGGAGTTTGAGCTGGACTACGATCTATTTTTGTTTGCAATTATCTTGTGTGAATGAATACTTGCACTTAAAGCACCTTCTGTCTGTCTGCCAGGCTCCTGTGCTGAACATTGACCTAGGCCCCACCTTCCTGGACATCGCTGGGGTCAACCTGTCCCAGGTGAACATGGATGGCCAGTCCTTCCTGCCACAGATGGTGAGCGGTCTGTCTGGGGTTGGGCAAAGCACGGGGGGTGGGGGGAGGCAGAAAGGCCCTGCAGCAGCCTGTGTTAGACTGCGTGTGCGTGTGTGTGTGGGTGCGTGCGTGCGTCCGTCTGTGTGTCTGTGTTTAAGAGGTAAGTTATACGCGTGTGAGGAAATTAGACTGTGTGTGTGTGTGTGTGTGAGCGTGCGTGCGTGTATCTTTAAGAGTAAGTTCACATGCGTGTGAGGAGATTAGACTGTGCATGTGCGTGCGTGTCTGTTTAAGAGTAAGTTCACCCCTCCACTCTGCCCACACAGGCCCCTTCTCTACGCAATGGCACCTCTCGCCCGTACTTCCTGGTGGAGTACACAGGAGAGGGACTGTCCGCCCCCGATCCCGCCTGCCCCAAACTGGGCCCGGGCCTGTCTGTGAGTCCAGCACCCACCCACCCCTGTTCTCTCATTCACCCCCTCCCCATGCACTCTCACCATCGTACCGGGTTAAAAAAAAAAGTCTGTCTCTGGTTCCAGTCTCTGTTCCCCCAGCAGCAGCATGCAGAGAGAATCTCCCTCCCACCTCCCACCTCCCCCCTTCCCCCTCCTGCCTCTGTGCTGTGGGTCCTCTCCGCTCTGTCCTGTCGCCAGACCCGAAATCACATTCGCATTCCTCTACTTGCGAAAAGAGGCTGTTAATCGAGGTCATCCGATCTGATGCAAGTGGATATGACTAATTTACAGCCTAAGAAGTATTGGTCAGATTTATCCACAAGAGAGGGAAAAGTGTTTTTTTTTTTTTTTTTAAACAAAACAAATCTGTAGAGTAGTGCAGAGTAGTGCAGAGTAGTGCAGAGTAGTGCAGATCCCCACACTCTTTGGTTAGGAGGCACAAGATCTGAAGAAATGGAAGCATGTTTTAGGATTTCAAGGTCAAGTAAAGTTAAGCTTCTTCATCAAAAAAACGAGGTAGCCTTGTGGGTTTGACAATTTTAGAAAGGAAAAAAACTAAACAAGAGAAAGCCTTTATGGTATGCATTGTACGGGCGACTCAAACTGCCTTCGTCAGGTTGATTTAGATTTGAATATTTACACACATCTCAAAGTTAACATATTATTGTTGAAATAAAAGCTGTTTGCATTTAGTATCATTTAATATAATTTCCAGCCGAAATGGCAGAAGTGTCCAGGGCTCAGAAAGAGCAGCTTAATCGTCTCCCCCAGTTTCATCCCCCACATGCACAGCATCCTACCACAAAGAGCACTGAAGTGTGTTTCTGGCCCTCAGGGTCCAGTCCTGGCTGCTGTTTTGGGCTGTGGCTGGCTGCCCCTCAGGGACGTGCCTTATTGGCTATCGCGTTGCAGAGGTAGGGAGGGAGGTGTGCAGTCGGTCGCGTACCTCGGTCTCGCAGAATGAGATGAACTCTGGTCGATCGGGGGGCCTGCAGTCTGCCTGCGCATGGAGCACACTCCTCTGCGCAGCTGTGCCGGTGGACTGCGCAGTGAAAAGAAGCGGTGGCTGGCGGTACCCTTAGTGGAGAGCGTGTTCTCGCCTGCGCTCTTCTGAACTGATGGAGGGGCCGATCAGACGTGCCATTGTTACGGCCTCAGGAATACAAATGGGTATTCCAAATTGGGAGAATAAAAAAAAAAAATGAGGGATACAAGTAAGGCAGCTTTGATTTTGGTTTAAAAAGCTGGCATGCAGCAGCAGATTTGAGGGGCAGTTACCTGCTAGAAAGAATCAGAGGTCCGGAATTCAATGCAAATGCAAACGGCCATTTTGAAGGGTATCCTGAGGTGACGTGGAACAGGCCGAGTGCTCTTGGACGTGGCCGGTGAGGACGTTGGGTTGCAGGAATTGAATGTGCCCTCCTGGGCACACTGGAGCGCTGAGGAGCAGCAGTGCGTCGTCCTCGGTGGCCTTCCCCTTGCTGCTTTGCGTAGTGTTCTGCACGCGACTCAGAGGGGTCACTTAGAATGGAGGCCCTGTAGTAGTGTATAATGGCTGGCAGTGTAGTGTAATGGTTAGGGAGCTGGGCTTGTAACTCAGAGGTTGCAGGTTCAATTCCCAGGTGGGGCACTGCCGTTGTACCCTTGAGCAAGGTACATAACCTGAATTGCTTCAGTAAAATACCCAGCTGTATAAATGGATTGCATGTAAATAAATGTCTGGATAAGAGCGTCTGCAAAATGCCTCAAATGTAAAACTGTAATGAGTAGATTTCAGCAGTCTCTCTCACTCACTCTCATTCTCACACTCTTACTCACAGGTGTACCATCTGCCAGGTTTTCGGTTGGTGGAGCATACCTATACATCACTCGCTCTCACACTCACACTCACTCAAGGCCTCAGTATACTTCAAACACAATCTAATTTGCCGTGTTCGCACAGGCTGTCGAACTGCTGTCGAATACGGCGTTGTGAGGAAATACCTGTCGGTATACTTGCTGCGACTTGAGGTATGTTTGTTTAATGACACTCCACGCCAGATGGGGGAGGTTGCTAGTCGCTAGACTACCGCAAATATAAATACAAATTTTTATGAAGCAAACATCAGCAATGGCCGAATGTGCAACACAGTCATGCTTGATGTACAAAATACTGTGACATAAGAATACATGGGCTTCAGAAACTGCAAAATGTCATTTCTCATTTTACATTGTATATAGCATCAAGTGACTGTGAATTGAATTTTTTGATGTAGTAGACCATGGGTTAGCCTGACCTATATTACATTTAGACATTTTGTCATTACTGAGCAGAGTTAATTTTCTTTTGATGATAACTTTGAATAAATGGTATCTGACTATCTGTATTAATATACTGTAGCTAATTAGCAAGCTGGTTAACTTGATTAGCAATTAGCCTATGTCACACAATTGGTGGTGAACTGAGGCCAAGTAGGTAACGTCAAATAACTAATAAGGATTATGGTAGCAAGCTAACATTAGCTAGCTACAAAAGCAGTGCATTTCCCCAAGAGCAAATTTGCCAACTGGATTTGTAGAAAAAACAAAATAAGTAGAGGAACAGGTGGATGCGATGCAACAAGATGCAAACCGTAAACAAGCAGCCCAAATGAAATGCGTAACAAACACAACCAATCACATGACATTGTTGACCAATTGCAGGCGATGGTGTATTGTCAGACAGTGAACGAGGCTGTGCGAAAAGTTGGACAAGTTTGCCTAGCCAGCCTGCACACACTGCGACGCTCGAAGCCAAATGCGGCGCTTCGTTTTGGGTGCAAACCCGCCATCTTGCCTGTGCGAACACGCCAAATTCGGTTTCGTTTGAAGTATACTGAGGCCTTAACACTCTCTCACTCACTCACTCACTCACACACTCTCTCTCTCTCTCTCTCTCTCTACTGCCTGCTGTGATGTGTTCCCCTTGCTCTCTCTGTAGCAATGTTTCCCAGATTGCGTGTGTGAAGATGCCTTCAACAACACGTACGCCTGTGTGCGCACCCTGAAAGACTACAACATGCAGTACTGTGAATTCGCCGACAGTGAGGTGAGGGCACTGAACAACTCCACAGTGTGAACAACCGCAGAACTCAAAATCCATGAGCAAAACGTATCCTGCCTATTCAGTGACGTGTGAAATATACCACAACGTAGTTAGTGGCTGACTGCATAGCGGGCTTTAATGACCCAACGAGATGTCTTTCCTTTTGTTTTGGCTACTGTATTTTTTCATCCCGTCTTGGTTATTTTCGTGTATACATTGGTCAGGCATCAGTTGATAAGGAGATAAGTGCATCCAGTGACATCTTTAGCTTGTGAATCGTAGCAGTTGCCCTTTCGTGGGGTTATTTTAGTGCAGTTCATATTACCAATTTATCTCACTCTTTGTTTTTCCTTTAAACTCAGTCTTTCGTGGAGGTCTACAACTTGACCTCTGACCCTCATCAACTGGAGAACATAGTGAAGAAGGTTGACCCCGCCGTCTTGCAGACCATGAACCAAAGACTGATCAAGCTTCAGTCGTGTGTAGGAAGCAGCTGCAGGGACACAAGCTATTAGCCAATCACAACAGGGTGGGCAGGACTTTGACCCTCGTCTAAGGTACAGATTACTACCTTGTAGCAAAGCTGTTGCCCAGTGGTGTGCTATAATTTATTAAACTAGGGGTCTCTGATAGCGTAGCGGTGTAACGCACCTGTTTACGAGTGTGAGTTGCCTATCACGGTCACGGTTCGAAACCCGACTGTACGAGACTGGCCCTGGCGGTGGCATTAGGCTGTCCGCCCCAGGGGGAATGGAGAGGGTGAGCTAGCTGAGAAGCGTGTAAGTGCGTCTCCAGAACTTGGGTGGGCGAATTCCATCTTGAAGGAAGTGGAATTCGCTGCCCTCTGAGAATTAGCTTGCCTCGTAGAGATGGGTGGCGAGTTTGTGTGGGGAGGGCAAATCAAAATGAATAGAGGGTATAATTGGCCACTAAACTGAGAGAAAAATGGGAGAAAAATCTGAAACAAGTAAAAAAAATAAGAAAAGAAAAAAAGATAAAACTATATAAATATTTAACTATGATTCTGTATCCAAAGGCTGTTATTGTTATTGTGAACGAGAGTGTACACCCCTCTGATCTGAACTTGCTCTCTGCTGCTGTTCTCTGTCACCTGTACAGTGTGAAGTAGTTGCTGGCTTGTGGGCGAGTGCCCCGAGGAGTGCACACACTTTATTTGCAGTGCTTCCTGAGCAGGTGTTGGTGACACAAAGGCTGGGGAAATGGTTCGAAAGTGATTCTGTTAGTTATGATAGTTCTGTTAGTTGGAAGTTTTTTCTGCATAGTATTTTCATTCATTTCTGCCTTGGGTTTTTGTGATCTTTGCATTCACCATTCTTTCTAAGTGACTGAGAGACCAGGGAGCTGAATTCTAACACACCGCTTTGTCTTTCAGATTGTTGAGCACTTTCAGTGGCTGTGAAGGATGGATCGACCGACCCCGTTTGAATGTGAACCCAAATATTTTGCCTTTTCTCTCTCTTTCCTTTCTTTCTTTGTCAGCCATTTTATTCCAAAGTCAGGCTATCAGCCTCAAGAGGGATCCTCACTATCCAGTTTGTGAAGCCGGTCTTCAGTTTGCCAAATAACTGAGACTAATGAGAAAGAAATTGTAATATCGCAGCACCCATTTGTAATGGGAGCTTTCAATGTGGCCTTTTATCTATTTTTTTTTCTTCAGTGATGCAAATTTAAAATCAAAATGTTGTGTTTGGATTATTCCTTGACTTGTATGTTGAATTTTTTTTTTTTATTTTTGATCATTGTTTTGTTTTTTAATTATATGTACTAATTTTAAAAAAAGAGGGCCAGAGAGACCGAAGGGAAAAATAAAACAAAATTGAAAACCGTGGGAATAATTTTTCGCTAATAAACTGTGCCTTGTACTGATGCTCTGGGCCTTTGCACTAATGCAAAGATTTTACAATCGTATGTTTTTGTACTGTGTTTATATAGCTGCACATTTGAAAATCAATAAAATGGAAATGAATCAAAAACAAGTCTGTTAGTCTGTTGATTTTGCAGACCGAAAGTGATTGGAATGTCAGCTGAGTTATGGGTAGTGTAGTTTTCAGCTCCAGACTCGGCCAGAGAGTATGCATGGTCAGTCTGCCAACGTTGTATTGTTAAGGTACTCTATGGGGCGTATGCCTAAATGTCTAGATATACATTTATTTTAGATTAAGACAAGTTTACGCTTGCCCGCAAACAACAACATATTTAAAATGTCATATGAAATAGTTATGGAATTTTTTTACTAACCTTTTCCTTACCAGTGTTACAGGTTTGGTTTGCAGCTGCCTACAACTATGTCTATCGCTGTATTACTGCACTGATCTTGTGCGCAAACTATGATTGTTCCTACCATGTATTAATGCACATCTTGTAAGTCGCTCTGGATAAGAGAGTCTGCTAAATTCTGAAAATGTAAACGTAAATATTATGAATTGGTGTTTAGTAATTCCACATTAGCATGTTTCACAACTCGGAATAATGTTTTCATTGGAGCAGTAGTTTTTTGTAATTTGTGTAGGCTATCTTGACAACGATATCGCAATTAACACTGACTAGTAATTAGTTGCCGTTAATTACTTTGTATGATTGCATATTTATACAAGGCAGCTGTTCTCAGTAGGCATTTTATTTTACTTTGTATGTTAATTTATTCCAGCTTCATAATGATTTTAAACCGAGACTCAGTGTTTCGAGATTATACTTGCAGCACTGGCAAAATAACAGCTTTTCAACAAAGCTGAAGTTAAGCAAAGCAAAATGTGTTCGGTCCCCAAAAAATAGCCAGGTCTGCCAAAAATCTGTGAAGCACTGAGTTTACATGTGCTTGTGTTCTAATCATGTGATGGATTCTGAATTGCACTGCGATGGAAGAGATATTTGCTATATTCTTCAGCATAATAGTTTAAACTTTCACTTTCAGGTGGCATTTTTTGGTTTATGTTGGTCAAATTGAACAGGCACCTCCGTCCTCCTTGTGCTCCCAGAAAATCTCGCTTCAAGTTATATATGTAGTATTGACAATAGGAAACTTAAAAATATATATATTATGACTGAAGGATTTTTAAGACGAATGTTGTTATACGGCCAGATTTGGAGAGCCATGTTGGGAATTTGAGATTTTCCCAGCCAGATGTAGTTTCCAAGCAGTGCACCTATTTTGGGAAATCTCCCCACATGTACAGTTTACATCTACACCCGTCACGGGTAATCTAGTATAGAGTCCAGGTAATTTACACCATCTGTTCAGTTATTTCGTTTTATATAGTCAATTAAAGACTATCGCTGAGTTTAATACAGCTGCACAGCGCCACCTGGCGGACTTTATATTCCACCAACTGTGACTGAAGAAAATGAATAAATATCTAGATCTGTAGGCCTCACGAAATGTCTGCTTTCCTATAGTCACAACTGTAAACAGACTTTTTTGACAACGAGTGTCATCTAATTTCAGCAATTGTATTTATTTCATAGGCTGGTATATTATGATGATCGTAGTTTCAATTTGTCCGCTGGAATTTTATGCTGTAATTATATTTAAAGAAACGAATAATTCAATTTAATTTCCATTTATGTTTTTATAATTTACGCTATGTAGCGTTGAGTATAACAACTATATCATGATGCCCAGGACATGTCCGTTGGTGCTTTGTTTTAGCACTGGGAACTTAATGCGGGACAGCTCTTGTTTCCACACGGACAGTACAAAAATAAATGGCGAGCCCTGTTGTAGTTGGCTAGCATTCTGTAACTCACTGTCAATTTAGGTTTCAGTTGATTGCACAGCGGTTGCTGTAAACATATCGATAAAAGTTTATCAGTGGGAAAGATAGCAAGAAGGTTCACGCGTCTGCTATGTTGTCTACTATGATCATAACAGATATGTATGACTATACCCTGTTTGGCATATTGCAGCAAGTCACAGACATACAGAACTTTCTACTGGTCTATTTTGGTTTGCTGTACCGAAAGACTGATTTATATCGACTACTTTCCAGCCCAAAACGCAAGGGGTTTCGCACCGGGAATGCCAGAGAAAGTGGTTCTCAAGGTAACAAAGCAACTTCATACAGCAATATATTTATTATTCACTGACTAGATGAAAGTAGGTATTGTCCCTTTGGCTTTGTGAGTGGCCGCTCAACAGTGAAGATTCCGTTTGTAAGGATTCCATAAATTTTTTGCGATTGTCATTCATTTGCATTGTTGGTGCTCTTGTCCAGAGTGATTCAGGTGTCTTACTTTGTACAGTGCATCACGTAGTACTTGTAACTGAAACAACAGAGGTTGATAACGATACTTTATCCTACAACTTTCACTCTGCAAAGTTAATAATTATCTTTACTTTGGTTTTTATAGTATACTCTTTTAAAAGTTGGCATTTACAACTACCAAAAACAAAAAGGACAGGTATACAGCAGGTTCAACAATACATTCCACAAGGACAGGGGCACGAAATAACACATTTAAATCAAACATTAAATACCATCACAGACAGATACATATAGGTTCTCAAAACAAGAAAAAAAGAATAAACCAGAAAAGAAATACCTCCAAAATAAATCTTTTTAAATCATTTTTAAGTCAGGGAGGCTTACACAAAGAAAAATTGAAAACGGTCTTTAAAAACCAGAAAGAAAAAAATTGCTTTGTGCTCTGGTTTTTGGGGACCCAGAGTGCGCCTCCTCTGGGGGGTGAGCTATATAACCAGTTCTTTCCAGTGGCTTTCAGAGTGCTGTCCTGGAGGAGGTTTTGAATCCTCCTCCGGAGAGTGACCAGTGTCCACTGTTTGTTTGTGGTAGACCTTGGTGTTCCAAATCTCCCACAGGACCTGCTTGACGGTGTTAATGATCCTTCACTGGCGCTGCGGCTCCGGGGTCCTACGTCACTCAGGAGGGCCGAACAAGGACCCTCTCAGCCACCGGGGAGGATCTCAGCAAGGGACTGTACAGAGGAAACAACAAGGCCCCAGACCATATTGACGATATGAATGATATTGTTAGAGCAGGTGAAGAGAGCTTTGTATGAGACCGTTATCCTGAAGGGACCCTCAGAATGGCCACCTGTTAAGGGATCCATGGTTACCACTTTACACCCCAACCCTAAACATAAGATTATCATTATCGGGGCCTCCCGGTGGTGTAGCGGTAGAATGTTCACTCCAGGGTGGACGCTCCAGGGTGGAGGGAGGGGACCCGATACGAACTTGCTGCATATAGGAGTGGCCCTGTCTGTATACCGGAGTTACGGTGGCGGCTTAGCGGGTTCCGGCTTGGAGGAGGCAGGGCCCAGCTGCATGTCACTGCCAGTTTCAGGCCTATGGCAGCGAACTCTCAATATGAGGCAGGGGGATAATTGACATGAAAAAATAGGGTATAATTGGCTACTAAATTTGGAGAAACATGGGGAAAAACTGAAGAAAGAAAAAAAATATATATACTGTATATATAAAAAAGGTTGTCACTATCTTTATCCACAAATATAATTGCCAATTTAAAGGTAATTTGTTTAGTTTTTTGGTAAAGATAACAAATGGCAATGTCAGGATAATGCTCATACTTTCATTTATTATCGAATGACGCTTCTATTTGAGGCTTTCATAACATTGTAAGTATCATGTACCAACATGAATCTTACCATGAGGGAGGGGGATAAATGACCTCTAAAAAGAGTGTCCCACAATTGGCTACTAAATTTGAGAAACATGGGGAAAAACTGCACAGGAGTGTCCGACAGACCCCAGCTGAGGTGTGGTCGCTCCCGCAGCATCATGAGTCTTTTTCTGGGTGGATACTTCCCTTGTGCTTTTTCCGCTCTGCTCATGCGCAGTTCTGCACCGTCCAGCCCTGCCTTGTATCGCGATGGCCAAGACTTAACCATGGCTGACCTGTGTGTAAAGAGATTGCTTCAGCCAGGAAAACAGTTAAAGGGGGAAATGAGTGCCTCTAATTAGAGTGTAGGTCATTTGTGATTATTCTTGCTCACTGATGATCATCCTCAGTCAACTTTGTTATGTAACAGGCCTTTCCATGATTCAAATTTCCTGTTTGTCTTTTTGTGTTAAAGGTTGGTGTTTTTTGGTTGTTTACCTTTTTTGTTGTCATACATTGTTTTATGTGTTTCAGTGAGCAGGAGCAGTTCCACTCCAACCCAGACAGCCTGGTGTCAGGTTTACAGCGATGTGGCGATCGGTGTGCGTGTGTCCGCCCGTGGTCGCTGAGAGGAGCAGGTATTCTAAGAAGTAGCCTATCTCTTCACTCAACATGCTCATGTTTCACGTCATTCCTAATGGACTTTTGATTAATTTTTCTTCATTTGTCCAATTCAGCCAATACTGGGAAGTGTTTGCCCTGTATTGTGAAATTTGTGAATTTAGCATGGAAGTCATGGACAAAATGATGTGCAGCAAGGAAGCGTGTGCATGGTGGTGGTGAGGGAGGTGCTAGACCAGATTGTGCTGATGGAGGGGGAGTTCACACACAAGATCAACACTGAGAACTCACTCTGGAGTCTGTAGCCCAGATGCTGGGTGGTGGTGAGACTGTCACACCTCAGAAATACACCAGAGGCGTTCCTACGCCAAACGTGAAAGATTGTGGCCATGCCTTTTCACAAGACACCTCACACTCCACCAGCACCACATAAAACTCATCAGAGACCATCGTTGTACCCCACACACTCTATACACGAGAACCTCACGCTCTATACATAAGAGAGCCACAAGAGAACCACACACTCTATACATAAGAGACCCCACACTCTATACACGAGAACCTCACGCTCTATACATAAGAGAGCCACACACTCTATATACAAGAGATCCACACACTCTATACATGAGACGCTCTATACATAAGAGAGCCACACACTCTATATACAAGAGATCCACACGCTATATGCACAAGAGATCCACATGCTCTATGCACAAGAGATCCACACGCTCTGCACAAGAGGTCCACACACTATGCACAAGAGATCCACACACACTATACACAAGAGATCCACACACACTATACACAAGAGATCCACACGCTCTATACACAAGAGATCCACACACACTATACACAAGAGATCCACACACTCTATACACAAGAGATCCACACACTCTATACATAAGAGAGCCACACACTCTATATAATGTACAAGAGATCCACACGCTATATGCACAAGAGATCCACACACTCTATGCACAAGAGATCCACACGCTCTATACACAAGAGATCCAAACACTCTATGCACAAGAGATCCACGCGCTCTATACACAAGAGATCCACACACTCTATGCACAAGAGATCCACACACACTATACACAAGAGATCCACACACTATGCACAAGAGATCCACACGCTCTATGCACAAGAGATCCACACACTATGCACAAGAGATCCACACACTCTATGCACAAGAGATCCACACACTCTATGCACAAGAGATCCACACACTCTATGCACAAGAGATCCACACACTCTATACACAAGAGATCCACACGCTCTATACACAAGAGATCCACACGCTCTATACACAAGAGATCCACACGCTCTATGCACAAGAGATCCACATGCTCTATACACAAGAGATCCACACGCTCTATACACAAGAGATCCACACGCTCTATACACAAGAGATCCACACACTCTATACACAAGAGATCCACACGCTCTATACACAAGAGATCCACACGCTCTATGCACAAGAGATCCACACGCTCTATACACAAGAGACCCACACGCTATACACAAGAGACCCACACGCTCATACACAAGGGATGGTGGTGATTCTGTGTGACCCATCAGGGGGGGAGGGATGGTGGAGCTGAAGGGGGAGAAGGACATTAACAGGCAGTGTCGCACGGCCACCATGAATGAGGAGGAGCAAGCCGCGCTGGACCCAGTCAAATTCAACACCAGCAGAAGATGCACACGCATACGGAGTCGCAAGTGGACAGATTTATACATACCCGCAAATATACAGACGTGCACAAACACACGCTCACATACACCTGCACACATACGCCTACGCCGTAGGCTGTTTGTCTCGGCTGTCCACCCATTCTCTGTTGAGTTCCTCTTTGTCAGTTTTGATGCATACTGTATATATATTTTTTATTTTTTATTTATTGTGTGCCTATAAATTAATAAAAAATATAGTTCCCTCTCTGATTTCTGAGTTATTTGTTCGAGGATTTGTTGTAATAGGATCAGCATTACAGCTTACCTGGCAAGGATTTAAGGGTCCGGATGTAAGTATGCACCAAGTATTTTCCACAGTGACCTGATGAGACAACAAAACACATTTCCTAGCGAAACGTCACTTTTGTATTGTGCTAATGTGGCACCATAACGGTATAGTGGAGGGGAAATGATTAAGTTTAAATCTTTAATCTCTAAATCTTTAAAAATTAAAAATGCATTTAGTCTTCTTCCTAAGAAGGGTAGGCCTACATCTTCCCTATCATCATTTGTTCCTTTCTTCCCTCGTTTGTTTATCTACATTTGTATCCGAATGACAAAGTGTGATCCGGTAAATGAAAGCAGTTATATCGTCGAGAATATAATAAGGCATACATATTTTAAACAGTAGATCTTAATTGTAACATGCACGAAAGGTGTGATCTTTGCATGAGTTCCGTTTTGCACGCTGGCAGTAGCACCGACAGAAATGTATTAAGCTCGTCTCTCCGCTAGAGGGCAATATAAGTACATATACGACCTGAACTCTCGTTTGTATAAATTTGGCGTGTGAAGGCTGGTGTGCTTTTTGAATATCAATTAAGAATTCTACATTCCCGGGGGTCCCTGGGTAGCGTAGCGGTCTAACGCACTCCGCCGGGAGTTCAAGCTGCCTACTGTAGTCGCGGTTCCGACTTTGGTCGGGATTCCCTATCAGGGGCGGCATTTGGCTGTCCGCCCCATGGGGAGGGGGTGGGAAAGTCGGCAAGAGCTGGCCAAAAATCAGTAGGGCGTTCCTAAAGAGCAGGTGGGTGGAGTTCCGTCTCAGAGGAGGCGGAACATTGCCGCCCACGGGGATAATAGCTTGACCCGAAGGACGGCCGTCGGGCTCGTGAGGGGAGGGCGAATCGAAATAAATAGAGGGTTTAATTGGCTACTAAATTGGGATAAAAACGGGGAAATTAGAAAAAAAAATTGTTTAAAGAATTTTCAATTCCCAAAATAGGCATATAAGGCCTTTATAAAGCAGCACTTGGAGTGATCGACGTCCGTTCAGCTGTCACTATATTCAGCTTGCCCGTTACCGTCCTCGCTTGGCAATCGGAGGTACCGTTCGCTTGTAGCCCACTCTGGCTTAGGTTTCCGGCACACTTTATAGAACACACTGTTCTTCTGAGAGGAATTTCCACTTGTGTCTGGCAGATGAACATGGTATCACAATCCACAGGAAACGCTGCCCATTTGCATTGTTTTGTAGTGGTACACAGGCGCAGTGACAATGGGTTTTGGGCTGAACAGTCGGATATTTTGTCAATTGCTAAATTGTCAATCTGCTAAATGCTTAAAATGTCAAATGTAAATGTAAATGTATCTGGACCCAACAGCAGTCACAGTGTTAAACGACCCTGGGTTAATGATGAGGGCAAGTATACCACCGCGCACAATCGGACACACACATACATACTTGCATTCAAGTAGTACACTCAGATGTAGGTCACAGGTGGGATGTAATCACAATATATCCAGTGTCCATACAATAATTCAAGCGCAGTTAGTTTATATTTTGAGATTATTGCTGTTTATTGAGTAAGGTAGCCGTCACACGGCGTCATTTTACCCAAGCCATCCGATACGAAACACAAATAGGTCCCTTCTGGGTAAATTTAGTCCCTAAAAGGAAATACAATAATGCAGCTTGTGCCCACGCACAGGCGAAGTTACACAGATCGCCCGATTGGTGGCAATCACGACCCATTTGGTTTTGCCAGGAAAAAGGGCTTCGACTGTGCAGCGGCAGCCAAGCGCATTGCAAGTGGACGACACACGTAGAGAGGGCGAGATCGCCAGCAAACCTCTCCTTCACTCCTAATACATATCTGCTCTTTAACAGCTATCAACGGCAACTTCCACAGAAAACGCCTGCAGAAATATCGAAAGCACATTATAGAGTAGAAGATAACGTTTCGAACAGACACAAGCCCCGCGAAAAGACGGAGACATGGCAACCACAACTTGTACGCGATTTACGGACGAATTTCAGCTGTATGAAGAGCTCGGAAAGTAAGCGTTCACTATTCTATGTCACGTTAGAGATATCGCTTTTACGTGTATTGTTATGGCAGCTTTTTTGTTAATATTATTTGTTTGTTAGCAAGTCTGTGTATGTGTGTGTCTTCGTTCTAGCGGAGGTGGCGGTTTTAGGGGTGACAGCGCGTTGCACTTGCACAATCTCACATAGCTCGCTGGCGAGCTACCATTCTCAAAATAAAGCTTGTTAGTTGCAAACACACACACACACACATACACACATCTGCCTTCCCGAAAAGTAGCCAAGGCGAACAAGAGGAGCATGTAGGGTTTTCCTCTGGTCCTCTTACTCTCTGCTGTTGCCCGTGCAGTAGATTTCCTCCGCTGTAGTTCGCTTGTTGGAGACAGTGACATTTTGAGCTGTCAAAACCGAGGCGGCTGTTTGGTGTCTTTAATATGTGTCTGTGGTGAAGCATGCTTGTTGCCTGACGTTATAAGGATATTTAGTTCTCCCCCTCCCCTCAGAATATATTGCGTTGCTTTGCCTTGTTTTCTGTTGAATTATGAATTAATTCAGCACCACCAGTTTGCAATTTTAGGTCTAAATAACGGGCACTACCATATTTGTATTCCGTCAACGGCTGTAAATATTATATGTGACGTGAATTGAATTTAAGATGCTGTTTTTAACATAGTTTAGCTTGCCATCCAGCCAACTGCCGCTTTCGGAATAATGAGGTCGGGGATCCGCTACAGTAGCCTGCGTGATGTGCTGAAGGATGTGTATTAATATGTGAGTGGGCAGGACGGAAATGCTGCTCGCTTCGTTGCCTCTTTACTGGGGAATTGTCTTGCATAGAATGAAGGCGACTTTGATACGACTCGGAAGCTTTTTCCGCCGGAGCCAGCGGTTGCAGCGGTGTGCTGGGCATTTGGCTTGTTTATGGGATAGATCAGCGCCTCTCCCCCCATCTTCCGTGACATTTGAGAAAGCAACAAATAATTAAACAAATAGCAGTAGGCTACTGTGTTTGGCAGGTCTCGTTAGATTCATATTAAGTAACAAGACTAGTTTACTTTATAGGATTTAATTGGCATTAACATTTATTTCAATGTGCACACAAGAAGTTGACATTCATTCTTTCTCTAATTCGGTTACACATACTCACGCACACACACACACACACACACACACACACACACACGCAGGATCTAGGATGCAGGCTCTACCCATCTAACTGTCAAGCGACAGTAATGAACGAAAGCGGTATCGGCCTTACAGCAAACGAAGGACAAACCCACAAAAAGCTGCATTTCCTGGCCATCTCTTTTCTGTTTGACACATAACGCTTGTCGTTCTCACTTTTCGCGTTTAATCTTCACAGCCAGTTTCCTGTTAGTCCCTCGTTTGGAGATGCATTGAATGAACCCAAATTGTATGAAAAGAAGTTGTTTCAGCTTCACGTTATGCGGTGCTTACACCTTTCCATTCTGCATTGTTAGTTGTTTTTGCAAATGGCAAGTTGTTTACAGCGTGAACGGGCACGCTACAGACGTGTTGTTAATATAATATTCGGGCTACTTAATTGTCTAACACTGAAACCAATTCCTATCTCCACATTATATTTAAAAATAAACAATTTCATATCCGCTGAGAAAAGTGACATGGCTGTAAGTCATGTAGGGCTGTCGCATTATAGTGTTTTGAGAAATGGCTTTCTTGACATTGGTTTTAGAGTAAGATATATTTTATGGATAGAGCTTTACATTTGACAGCCAGACAGGACACAAGGGGGTCGTGTATTTACTGCCGATTTTTGGTCAAGTTAAGATTTGACGGTTTGGCTGAGGGTTGAGGTTAGTCGTGTGTTGGCCTGACCTATGCGGGGTTTCCGTTTTTGTTTTGTGTGCCAAGGTTACACTCGCACATCTTATGAACAGTTATAGGAGGCACAAGTTCAAGCTCTCTGGCGTCATCATTGTTTTGTTTTTTTAAGCTTGCTGGTGTCATCAATAAATTCCTTTTGTGGACAAAGCAGTAAATACAGCTGCTTGTTGAAAAAAAGTGACAACAGTGCTTTGGTCAGGCACGATCAATCAAGGATGGGACAGGTCCTTAGCTCGTATGTCTCCGCTCAGGTGTGGCATTATTCCTCTGAGTTTCAGTAGCGGTACGGGATGAGACTGAATACTCTCATTCGATTATCTGAATATTCAACAATGAGATTATTTCTTACTTTCAGCTATTAGAATCATCGAAGAGAAGCCCAAGAGTCATGCATGAAATCATATAATTCAGTGATATTACACATTTTACTACCTGAAAATGGGGGTGAATGGAGATCATATGCATAAGGGAGTCGTTACTTGCAAAGAGAGCACTAGGGATTTAAACATTGCTTAAAGGGAATAAATGTGGCTTGTTTACTTGGCGATTTGGCCTTGAGAGCCAATAGAATATCGGGACATCCAGTTATTTCAAATGTGCATACTTGGTAGCAGTGCAGTGTGTATGTGGGAGTTTGGCAGTATGTGGGGGAGAGTTTGGCAGTGTGTATGTTTGGCAGTGTGGGGAGAGTTTGGCAGTGTGTGTTTGGGAGTTTGGCAGTGTGTGGGGGAGAGTTTGGCAGTGTGTGGGGAGAGTTTGGCAGTATGTGGGGAGAGTTTGGCAGTGTGTGTGTGGGAGTTTGGCAGTGTGTGTGTGGGAGTTTGGCAGTGTGTGTGTGGGAGTTTGGCAGTGTGTGTGTGGGAGTTTGACAGTGTGTGTGTGGGAGTTTGGCAGTGTGTGTGTGAGTTTGACAGTGTGTGGGGAGAGTTTGGTAGTGTGTGTGTGGGGGAGAGTTTGGCAGTGTGTGTGTGTGAGTTTGGCAGTGTGTGTGTGGGGAGAGTTTGGCAGTGTGTGTGTGTGTGAGTTTGGCAGTGTGTGTGTGGGAGTTTGGCAGTGTATGTGTGGGAGTTTGACAGTGTGTGTGTGAGAGTTTGGCAGTGTGTGTGTGGGAGTTTGGCAGTGTGTGTGTGGGAGTTTGGCAGTATGTGGGAGAGAGTTTGGCAGTGTGTGTGGGGGAGAGTTTGGCAGTGTGTGTGTGGGAGTTTGGCAGTGTGTGTGTGTGTGTGTGTGAGTTTGGCAGTGTGTGTGTGGGAGTTTGGCAGTATGTGTGTGGAAGTTTGGCAGTGTGTGGGGAGAGTTTGGCAGTGTGTGGGGGAGAGTTTGGCAGTGTGTGTGTGGGAGTTTGACAGTGTGTGGGGGAGAGTTTGGTAGTGTGTGTGTGGGGGAGAGTTTGGCAGTGTGTGTGTGTGAGTTTGGCAGTGTGTGTGTGGGAGTTTGGCAGTGTGTGTGTGGGAGTTTGGCAGTGTGTGGGGGAGAGTTTGGCAGTGTGTGTGGGGGAGAATTTGGCAGTGTGTGTGTGTGTGAGTTTGGCAGTGTGTGTGTGGGAGTTTGGCAGTGTGTGTGTGGGAGTTTGGCAGTGTATGTGTGGGAGTTTGACAGTGTGTGTGAGAGTTTGGCAGTGTGTGTGTGGGAGTTTGGCAGTGTGTGTGTGGGAGTTTGGCAGTATGTGGGAGAGAGTTTGGCAGTGTGTGTGTTGGGGGAGAGTTTGGCAGTGTGTGTGGAGTTTGGCAGTGTGGAGTTTGGCAGTGTGTGTGTGTGTGTGGGAGTTTGGCAGTGTGTGTGTGTGTGGAGTTTGGCAGTGTGTGTGTGGAAGTTTGGCAGTGTGTGTGTGTGAGTTTGACAGTGTGTGTGTGTGGGAGTTTGGCAGTGTGTGTGTGTGTTGGGAGTTTGGCAGTCTGTGTGTGGAAGTTTGGCAGTGTGTGGGGGAGAGTTTGGCAGTGTGTGTGGGAGAGTTTGGCAGTGTGTGTGTGGAGTTTGACAGTGTGTGGGGGAGAGTTTGGTAGTGTGTGTGTGGGGGAGAGTTTGGCAGTGTGTGTGTGAGTTTGGCAGTGTGTGTGTGGGGAGAGTTTGGCAGTGTGTGTGTGTGAGTTTGGCAGTGTGTGTGTGGGTTTGGCAGTGTGTGGAGTGGCAGTGTGTGTGTGGGAGTTTGGCAGTGTGTGTGTGGGAGTTTGGCAGTGTGTGTGTTGGGAGTTTGACAGTGTGTGGGGGAGAGTTTGGCAGTGTGTGTGTGGGAGTTTGGCAGTGTGTGTGTGAGAGTTTGGCAGTGTGTGTGTGGGGTTTGGCAGTGTGTGGCAGTGTGTGTGTGGGAGTTTGGCAGTGTGTGTGGCAGTGTGTGTGTGGGGAGTTTGGCAGTGTGTGTGTGTGGGAGTTTGGCAGTATGTGTGTGGGAGTTTGGCAGTGTGTGTGGGGAGAGTTTGGCAGTGTGTGGGGGAGAGTTTGGCAGTGTGTGTGTGGGAGTTTGGCAGTGTGTGTGTGTGTGTGTGTGGGAGTTTGACAGTGTGTGTGTGTGGGGGAGAGTTTGGCAGTGTGGGAGTTTGGCAGTGTGTGTGGGAGTTTGGCAGTGTGTGTGTGTGGGGAGAGTTTGGCAGTGTGTGTGTGTGGGAGTTTGGCAGTATGTGTGTGGGAGTTTGGCATTGTGTGTGTGGGTTTGGCAGTGTGTGGGGGAGAGTTTGGCAGAGCCCTCTGCAGTTTGGCAGTGTGTGGAGTTTGGCAGTGTGTGTGTGGGAGTTTGGCAGTGTGTGTGTGGGGAGAGTTTGGCAGTGTGTGTGTGGGAGTTTGGCAGTGTGTGTGTGTGGGAGTTTGGCAGTGTGTGTGTGGGAGTTTGGCAGTGTGTGTGTGGAAGTTTGGCAGTGTGTGTGGGGGAGTTTGGCAGAGCCCTCTGCAGTGCAGTGTGTGTGTGGGAGTTTGGCAGAGCCCTCTGCAGTGCAGTGTGTGTGTGGGAGTTTGGCAGAGCCCTCTGCAGTGCAGTGTGTGTGTGGGAGTTTGGCAGAGCCTTATTGCCGTACCCTGTGCTCTTCCTGCCCACTTCCTGTCACAGTCTGTCAGGAACTCCAGGTGAAGCACAATGGAAGCTTGTTCTCATGTCTGCCTTTATTAATGAGGCATCTGAAAGCTGTACTCTCCTAGTGTGTGTGTGCGCATGTGTATGTGAGTGTGTGTGTCCGTGTGTCTTTGCATATGCATGTTTGTGTTTGTATGTACGTGCATGTTTGTGTGTGTTTGCTTGTTTGTGTTTATGTGGATGTTTGTGTTTGTGTGCACATAGATGTTTGTGTTTGTGTGCACATAGATGTTTGTTTGTGTGTTTGCATGTTTGTGTTTGTGTGTACGTGGATGCTTGTGAGTGTTTGTGTGTATGCTGATTTTTGTGTGTAGGTGGATGTTTGTGTGTGTTTGTGTGTACATGCATGTTTGTGTGTAGGTGGATGTTTGTGTGTGTTTGTGTGTGTGAAGCCTGTCTATGCTGTGACCACATGCTGTGTGTTCCTCTCCTGAGTCCAGTCTCAGTTGACAGCCGCAGCTCCATAAGTCTGCTCAATGTCTCCTCTGAGACAGACTGGGGCACATCAGACAGTAATAAAATGCACTTTGTAAACGCGTTGACTACACTGAGCTGTCGACAGGCGCATGGTAGTGCCACGCCCTGCCACGCCCCTCCCTGTCCCTCCCCGCCCCGCTTTTCTGTCTCATATCTTGTGCCTCATGTCAGGCCAGCCTGTTTCCCTGACAGCACCATAAGCTCCTTTCCTGATTTTGGGATCCCTCCCTGTCCTCATCTGTGGGATCCCTGTCACTGCTGTGCCTGGGCTGTGCTGTGCTATTTCTCTGCCGGAGAGAGTTTAGTCATTGAGCTGCCCATACTGTGTGTGTGTGTGTGTGTGTGTGTGTGTGTGTGTGTGTGTGCGTGTGTGCGTGTGTGTTTTCCTGTGAATGTTCTGTTGAAATGGAGATGGGTGTGACCTCATTTGGAGAAAGTGTGAAGGTTGGTGTGGGCTGGAAGATGCACAAATCTTTGTGTGTTTGTCTGTCTGCTGGCGCACGTGCATGTGCATGTGCATGTGTGTGTGTGTGCCTATACTAGGGCTGTGGCGTTATATACAGTATATCGATTCAGTTGTAAATCACGATTTTATTTTCACAATGTTTTATCGATGCGCTCACCCCAAGTATCATTCATATGCCCGCAATATGTGAACTGCAACAACGTTAAGGGTGGTTGAGAGTACCAGGACTGTGATTTAGCAATGGCTGTTATTGGTTAATAATACTCTTATTCTTAATAATACAAACCCTACTTTGTTCTATATGCTGTATTACAGCAACAAGGTACACAGTGGGCTGAACGAGGACAGGTTGTATTATTGTAGACCCAAGAGATTGGCTTATGCAAGTAGTGCAGGAAACATTGTTAGAAAGCCCCCCCCCCCACCTCTCCCCCACTCCTGTAGCAAGAATGCTTGAAAGGCACTTCTCCCATCTGTGCTTCTGCACTTTCAACACTCCAACGATCATGATGGACAGCACGTCATCTCCACTGCTGCCATTGCCTCTGATGCCCACTGCTCTGTGCCGTGGGGACTCTTTCACAGTATGGCTTGGCCTGACTTCACGGAGGACATCCTGTCCCAGTTCAGTGTTCCTGTAAGGGAAATCAGATCGGGCACAGTGCGCAGTACGGCCATTGTCGTGAAGATGTCCAAGGAATGTCCAGAGTTCTGGGCAGGGACCTGGCGCGCACGCAGCACACTCATTTCCTGGTCTTGTACCTCGCAAGATCTGCTTCCCCAGGAAATTTCCTGTTCCTGTAACTCTGAGAGTAATTCTGTGACAAACAAAAGAAAAAAAAAGGTTTTACTGAAGTTATATTCCCATGGGGAAAAAAGTTAGAAAAAAATTAAATAAGGCTTTTTTAAGATCATGTTTATGATCATATTGTGGTGTAGAAAGAAGTGAAAATACAGGTTCTGGAACAGGACAAATGTGCTTTGACTTATTGCGATAGCTTTGCTAACTTGCTGCTGGCTGTTCTAAGAGTGTGGGTTCCCACAACTTGTTTATTGATTGCAGGGTTTTTTAACTGTGTAACCCCTGAAACCTCTCGTTTCTTTCTTTTTCTCCCAGGGGAGCGTTTTCAGTGGTGCGGCGTTGCGCCAAGCTCTGCACCGGCCAGGAGTACGCCGCCAAAATAATCAACACCAAAAAGCTCTCTGCAAGAGGTAAGCACGCGCTTTACGTGATAAACAGTGTGCTTACTGGACTGAGGACAGTCCATCTCACAGTGGCCACAGGCAGATCTGTCAGAAACACAACACACTGCAACTCATGTTTATTTTTTACTTTTTTGCCGGTCTGCATTTTTCCTGTCCTTCCACTGTTGAAAGATGAATGTCAGCAGTCACTGTCAGCATACCTGAAAATGTGAAAAATGTCTTCATGTCATTGTCATATGTAAAGCCCGTTCCTACCTGCAGATGAAGTCTTATGCTCTGCATTATTCAGTGAGGGTTCATATAAAGTGCTCCTGTGTTGTTTTGGATCTGGAATTTGGAGCGTCCTTGGAGTTATATTCTGCCTGAATGAAACCCACAGGCCCTTGCCTCACCCTGACAGTGGTAACACTCTCTGCCCCCAATCATTTTTCGCATTGAAAAATGTGGTTCATTTTCATCCATTTTACACATCTTCCCTGGACGCACTTTGTTTGTGAGACACAAGGTCCGAGATGAAGACGGACTCATCCCCCGCCGTTTGAAAGGGAGGACAGTGAACGCTGGGTTTCTGTTACTCCGCAATACCGCCGGGCGCTGGGGTTGCAGCCATTTTGGGCGTCAAAACGTCGTGCCTTTGAAGTCGTGTTCTGACTGGCACATGAAATTCCGCCTCGCCCGGTTCCTTTAAGTTGCGTGGTGTTGTTCAGAGCTGGTTTTAGCGAGATTAGCAGCTTCCCCAGATTAGCATGTTCACATTCGCATAAGGCCATCAAAGGCTAACGCTAATCAGGGTCTGTGAGACTGCAAACATTAGTGGGTGGAAGGGCTCAGGATGTTTGTCTTTTAAATAAACATTATCATTATTAACATTATTTGGTTCGTGTGGATGATAAAATATTCCTGTCAGAGTTAAAGGCTGCATTAATGGACGTGCTGCTCTCTCAATCCATTCTGAATGTGTTGCTGTTGTCGATGTCTTTTGGCAGAGACTCTCTTTATCTTTATTCCCATTTAAATGAATGAACCAATGGTACAAGAAACAGAACACAAACATGGAAATGTAGCAGGCATTGCTGTTGCGTTGTTTATATTTATTTATTTGTTCATTTAACAGGGACAGTGGACAATTACTTAACAGTCCCAGAATTAGCTGTAAGCTAAATTTCATCAGTAGCTTTTGATTTCACAACAGGGAGGCATCAGAATTATGACTATGTAATATAATGGGCATGCATGTGCATGTTTATGCATGTATGTGATCATGTATGTAAGGTATAGGTTATGAATTATATTTGCTTTGTATAGCCTATTATATTGCTATGTACATGCATACATAATGAAAACAATTTCCATTTGAATGTTAGCAAATTTGTACATTGCTTGGTTGGTTTAGAGTATATCGTTTCATGTTGAAAGTCAAATGCTTCTTTTGTAAAGCAAAGTATTACCTTTTGTCACAACTTCCCCAAAATATTTTAGCTTTGAGATCTTTTGAAAATAATGATCAAAGTATAAGTTGGTATAAACACACTTGCCTTGTTGGTGGTGTATGTTTCTCCTGCTTTATTCTCTACCGGCAGAGATGCATGACTTGGAGCGGTTTGTGTGCTGCTGTACACATCAGTGAGCTGGCATTAGAGGGGCCTGATATCTTACCTTTAAACCGACCATTTGTCTTAACCTGTTTTCATTTACAATGCTTAATTAACAAGCATGCCAATGCATTTTGTGATGTAAAAAAATGCTGTCACAAAATTAATTGGGAAGCTATACCTATTATCTACAGTATGCCTGATTATTCAGATAATTAGGCTAATTGTTTCATTGATAATCAACAAATGGTTGAGAGTAATCATCGGTTTTATACGTACACTATATGGCCAAAAGTCAGTGGACACCCCTACTAATTGTTGAGTTCAGGTGTTTCAGCCACACCCATTGCCAACAGGTGCATAAAATCCAGCAATAGCCATGCAATCTCCACAGACAAACATTTAGAATTCAGAATGGTTCATAAGAGCGGAGTGACTTTAAATGTGACACTGTCATAGGATGCCACCATTTCCCAAAGTCAGTTCATGACATTTCTGCCCTACTAGATGTGCCCCGGTCAACTGTAAGTGCTATTATTGTGAAGTGGAAGTGCCTAGGAGCAACAACAGCTCGGCCACGAAGTGGTAGACCACGCAAACTGACAGAGCGGGCCGACGAGTGCTGAAGCGCATAGCATGTAAAAATCGCCTATCATCTGCTGCATCACTCACTACAGAGTACCAAACTGCCTCTGGACGCACCATCAGCACAAGAACTGTGCGTTGGGAGCTTCATGGAATGGGTTTCCATGGCCGAGCAGCTGCACACAAGCCTCACATCACTATGCGCAATGCCAAGCGTCGGCTGGAGTGGTGTAAAGCACGCTGCAACTGGACTCTGGAGCAGTGGAAACGTGTTCTTTGGAGTGATGAATCACGCTTCACTATCTGGCAGTCTGATGGATGAATCTGGGTTTGGCGGATGTCAGGAGAACGCTACCTTCCGGAATGCATAGTGCCTACTGTAAAGTTTGGTGGAGGAGGGATAATGGTGGGGCTGTTTCTCAGGGTTTGGGATAGGCCCCTTAGTTCCAATGAAGGGTATTCTTAATGCTACAGGATATGAAGACATCTTAGCCAATTGGGCGCTTTCAACTTTGTGGCAACAGTTTGGGGAAGGCTCTTTGCTGTTCCAGCATGACTGTGCCCTTGTGCACAAAGCAAGGTCCATAAAGACATGGTTAGACGAGTTTGGTGTGGAAGAACTCGATTGGCCTGCACAGAGCCCTGACCTCAACCTCATTGAACACCTTTGGGAGGAATTAGAACGCCGATTGCGAGCCAGGCCTTCTCGTCCAACATCAGTGCCTGACCTCGCAGATGCTCTTTTGGCTGAATGGGCACAAATTCCCACAGACACACTCCAAAATCTTGTGGAAAGCCTTCCCAGAAGAGTGGCAGCTGTCATAGCCGCAAAGGGGGTCCAACTCCATATTAATGCCCATGGTTTTAGAATGGGATGTCCAACAAGCTCATATAGGTGTGATGGTCAGGTGTCCACTGACTTTTGGCCATATAGTGTATGTGTCTGTGATCCTGCATGCCTGCAGCTCTGGACTCTCGTCTGGCGCCATGGGCACAGAGAGTACAGAGCACAGACCACAGGGGCACAGAGAGTACAGACCACAGGGGTACAGGGGCACAGAGAGTACAGACCACAGGGGTACAGACCACAGCCCCAGTAAACAGGATGCAGCTTGGGGTCACTCAGCCCTCCCCATCAGTCTGCTGCTGCTCAGTTTACGCTGACACTAATGAAATGGTTTATATTGGTTGGTTATATTGGTATTTTTCACTACATTGGTGTCACTTTGGGTATGTTGTCTGTTCTAGCTTGTATTGCGCTTGCTTATCTGCTGTGACATGTGTCATGGTTTATAAAGTCGTGGTAATTGCCCTGGGTAAGGGTACATGCCACATTCCAAACCCCCCAATCTGCCCCCATTCCCAGGAGATCTTGACTCTTTGGCTCTTTGGTTCTCAAACTCATGGCTGAAGTTTTATGAAAATGTCCTCCCTCAGTTTGGGTTTTTGCAATTGCCACTCAGATTGAGGGAAACCTCAGGTTTAAAGCACCGGACCACAGGACTACATTAGAACTGGAACAACTACATTTCATCTAAGAGACAAGGAGCTGTTCTTCTAGTTGTATGCAGTTTTGTGGTCTAGTGATTTAAACCTGAAGATTAAAATAAGTTTTACGTTTGTTGCAATTGGCTCTGAATGTCTGTGTGTGTGGGTGTAGGTGTGTGTGTTTTGTGAGTGTGTGTATGTGTGGGTGTGCGCAATTGTGATTAAGGGGATTTAAGTCACAAAACAAACAAAAGCAAGGTTATCCTGCTCGTCACCTCAGGTCATACTTTAAACACTCTCTTTAAATGTTTGCTGGAGTGAGTCTCCCAGCAGAAAGTGATTGGGAGTGATTATTGTGTACAGGGTTCTAAAGGGTTAATGTTATCAGTGGGGAGTGGAAATATGGCCAGGGGCGTGGACAGTGGCAGGGAGGACAGCCAATGAATGAGCGGATGTGCTGAAAGGGGTGGTACCTTAGTGGACGGGCTTTAAGGATGGATTATCCCAGGAGCCAATGAGAACACTAAGCAGTGGTTTGGAGCTGACGGCGATTGGTTAACGTACATGCTTCGTGGCACCTGCATTGCGGTGGTGGGGTGACCTGGATTTACCCAAAGCGTACAGAGCCACTGGACTGTGTAAAAAGCCAATAATGCCTGCTGCTGTAAATAATGACAAAAACAATCATTTCAGTTGTAATCGTTTTTGGCAGGACCCTTTATATTATTATTTAATGTGTTCTGGAGGCGACGAAGAGCCCATTCCGTGAGCAGTTAAAACTCTTTGACTTTAGGCTAATAGCTGTTGATTTCAATTGCATGCACATTTCCCCCTCTGCCTATGTGCTGCTGTTGGGTGCAGCCGTGCTGCTGGGGTCCACAAGCACACACACACACACACACACGCACACAGAGAAAAGCAGAATGCAGAGCCCATAATGTTATTCTGTGCGTCAAAGTGCCCCCCCGTCAGATGGGTTAAAAATACAATCAAAAGGGAACATTTTCACGATGGCTTGCAGTTCCTCATGGCGAGCTGTCACTGTCTCTCGCATTCGAAGGGATGGCTGTTTTCCGGTCCACCGGATTTGCCATAGCCAAGTGCTGCTTTCTGCATCAGCAACCAATCAGAAGTGTGTGTGTGTGTGTGTGTGTGTGTGTGCGTGCTTGTGGGCATGTGGGTGTGTGTAATTGTGTGTCTCAGGTTGTGTGTCCATGTGTCTGTATGTGTGAATGTGTGTGCATTTGGGTGTGTGCGTGTGTGTCTATGGGTGTGTATGTGTGTGTGTAAGACTGTGTGAGTGTGTGTGTGTGTATGTGTGTGTGCTCAGAGCGTGTAGATGCTTTCATTTTTTTGGTGCATCTCACAACAACAAGAATTTTTTTGTTTCAGATTTTTTCCCTGTTTTTCTCCAAAATTGGTAGCCAATTATACCCTCTATTTCTTTTTCGATTTACCCTCCCCCACAAACTCGCCGCCCGCCTCCGCGGGATGAACTAATACCTCGAGGCAACGTTCGCCTCATCCGAGACGGAACTCGCCCATCCCTGTTTACGAGGTCGCCCTAACACCTCGGCGAGCTTGTTGCAGTTCTCCCTCCCCCCTTCCCCTGGGGCGGGCAGCCAAACTCTGCCCCCGATTGGGGCTCCCCACCAGGGCTGGTCTGGTACAGTTGGGTTTCTAACCGCCACCGTGATAGACAGCTCACACTCGTAAAGGACCAGCCATAACGGGTGTGTTAGACTGCTACGCTATCGGAGGCCCCCCACAACAACAAGAATAACAACAGCAACAAACAAGGGCTTGAGTGGTTTGGGCCATAAGATATTTAGGTCAGAGTTTTTAAAAAGAGGTTGCATGGACCGAGACCTGTTGTCCCAGCTGAACACTCAGCAGCCCTCACCCTTTGCCCTCACAGTGTGGGTTTCGCTGTGTTACTCTAATGCTCCTTTAGAGGGGGGCGGGGGGCGTGAGGCATTGCCCGCCCTAGTTTGGCCCTCACAGCAGCCCATTGTCGTGCTGGTCTCCCCCTCTCTCTCTCTCTCTCTCTCCCTGCAGCTGGGCCGCCTGGGACGGCTGTCAGGTGTGCGCAGCCCAGATCCATGAAGGCCGTCTCAGCTGACAAAAAATATCTTTCACTGGCCCGTGAATTATGGATGATTCAGCTTCCTTTTTTAACCCGCCAGGAAGTGAGTCGTCACTGTTGACCCGTTCTAGCCCGTTCTCTGGGGTGATCTCACCGTAAGATGGGCTGGGTCGTTGTGGCAACGGACACAACATAGCACCGTCATAGCTCTTAGAGTGTGATGGGGGGTTCATCGAGTGAGAAGGCTCAGTTCCAGTTCCAGGGTGGAGAGCGGTGGCCGTGGAGTCTGAAGAGTGTTAAGACCGTGACAATGCCATGACACCTCTCCTTACCTTTGTTGTTTGACCTTTGACCTTTGAACCTGCCAGGTCTTCGACCGCCATGTTGGTGGGGCCTTCGTGACACTGCTCCCGGCATTCTGAATCACACAGAGGAATACACCCTGAGAATAGTGATGCAATGTACAATTTTGCAGGTTCAAATCATAACAAGCAATTTGCGAGGACTGAATTGGTTACTGGTTTTGCACTGATTTGTGGCATTGAACAGCCAGCTGGCTAGAGCTGGGCAGTGTCGGAGTGAAACACTTACCTGTGCAGAACGCTGAGCAGCAGATGGGGATGAGTACCATCACTCCTGAAAGTGGCAGTGGAGGTGCTCCTCTTTCCCCACATGGGTATAGAATAACCAGATTCTTACATTCTGCTTGATATCCTCTCCAAAATGGCACCCTGAATGGATGTAGGTCTAGCTGACATTCAGTCATTTGTAAAAGTTAACTTGTTATTTTCCTTGAATGGAGTGCTATGCTGAACAAAGATTCTCATTTGAGTTCTGTGCCGATGTGTGAAAGAGCACTGGTTCTTTACGTGGTGTACCTACGACATTTGCTCTCTGGCAGAGGAGACGGCAATGAGCCAAACCTGCATTGTGTTCAAATAAGTTTAAGGAAAAAGAATGTAGAACTGGCACACAGGTTTTCAACAATCTTGACTGATCAAGAGATGTAGAAGCTGTAAACCAGTGAGTGGGTCCCCAGGACCACGTCTGGGAACCACTGCCCTAAGGGTGTGTGTGTGTGTGTGTGTGTCTGTGTGTCTGTGTGTGTGTTTGTATGTGTGTGTGTGTGTGTGTGTGTGTGTGTGTGTGTGTGTGTGTGTGTGTCTGTGTCTGTGTTGTGTGTGTGTGTGTCTGTGTGTGAGAGAGAGTGTGTGTAGTGTGTCAGTGTCTGTGTTGTGTGTGTGTGTGTGTGTGTGTGTGTGTGTGTGTGTGTGTGTGTGTGTACATGTGTGTGTGTGTGTGTCTGTGTGTATGAGAGTGTGTGTGTGTGTGTGTAGTGTGTGTGTGAGTGTCTGTGTGTGTGTGTGTGTGTGTGTGTGTGTGTGTGTGTGTGTGTGTGTGTGTGTGTGTGTGTGTGTGTGTGTGTGTGTGTTGTCTTTGGGAGGTGGACGGCACCACTACGGTATGGGGCACCAGTAAGGTGTATTGAGTGTCAGCCTAAATGGCTGTGACTGCGTTTGTTTGTGTGTGTGTGAGGAGTGTAGGAACACTCATTTGTCCATCATACGGTTGTTTGGACGTGATTGTATTATCAGTGTGAAAAACTCTGCATGCCCATGGATAATGTCATATCTGGGAAAAAAAAAAAAATCCTGAAATGAAACGCTTGATTGTCTATTGCCACTTTCTTACATGCAAGTCCAACCATATCTTGTAGAATGTATTTAGAAATGTATGTACAATAGGTAGTCCTTCTGTACTTATATTTATCTGTCTATTTCTCCCGCTGTCCCTCTCTCTCTCTCTGTCTCTGTCTCTCTCTCTCTCTCTCTCTGTCTCTCTGACTCTCTCCCTCTCTCCTCAGATCATCAGAAGTTGGAGCGTGAGGCTCGTATCTGTCGCCTGCTTAAGCACTCCAATATTGGTAAGAGTCTGTGTGTGTGTGTGTGTGTGTATGTGTACGAGTGGGTGTGTGTGGGTGTGTGTGTACGAGTGGGACAAGAGCAAGAGAGCATGGGCTACTTCTGTTACAAATCCATTTTTACCCTCGATTGTTACTGAGTAACAGTTCATTAACACACCTGTAGCATCACATTATAAGCCTGTGACTGCAGTCTGTGCTGTCTGTGTCCCAATTTAGTAGCCAATTACACCCTCTATTTATTTATATTTGCCCTCCCCACACGAATCCACCGCTCGTCTCTACGAGGCAAGCTAATTCTCAGAGGGCAGCGAACTCCGCTTCCTTCGAGATGGAATTCGCCCACCCACGTTCTGGAGACTCCCTTACGTGCCCGATCGGGGCCGACGACCAGGTCCGATCTGGTAAAGACACGGGTCTCGAACCGCGTCCCTGACAGGCAGCGCACGCCGTATCGGAGCAGCCAAAATACAGTCCGTTAGACCGCTACGCTATCCGCCGCCCACCATTCCGAATTTTAATCAGCACGAACAGCATCTCCCCAAAAGAAGAATCTGTTTTTGTTATAATTTGTCGATGACATCATCACGAAGAGCAGCGTGGGTTTTCCCTGATGGGGTACGTCTATGTGCTGTAGAATCGCTGACGGGATGTATAAAACATATTTTGTTGGCATTATTTCTGTATCTGAAATGTTTCTGTACGAGCTGTGCACCACTCACCCCTGCCTGTGGTGATTGCCTGAAATGTGGTTTTATTTGAGTCATTATTTTAAATGTAAATATACATTTTAAACTGAAACGCAGTGTGTCCACGAACAATAACTTTATGAGATGCGAACGTACATGTAGAATAGAGGATGAGCTGTATG
Source organism: Aldrovandia affinis (assembly GCA_029706075.1). Taxonomy (NCBI): domain Eukaryota; kingdom Metazoa; phylum Chordata; class Actinopteri; order Notacanthiformes; family Halosauridae; genus Aldrovandia; species Aldrovandia affinis. The sequence continues at coordinate 2,916,404 of JAINUG010000079.1, forward strand.
AGTCTTGTGTTATTGTGACTTATTTTTGTGTTTTTTGTGAGTGATGGTGTTTCCACACCAGATGTCCCACTGCCGTAGTAAGGGATGGAATTGAGTTTTGTCTCCCCCTTCTTCCAGTTCGTCTCCATGACAGCATATCAGAAGAAGGATTCCACTACCTCCTCTTTGACTTGTGAGTGTCAGTGCACCAATCAAACGATGTAGTGCCTCCCCTCCCCCATCACAGCCGCTGTAATCGAATCTTCTCTCTCCATCCTTCTCTCCCGCTATGATGTAATGTCCCTCCGCTTCTACCCCTTCATTCCGCTCACGTCCTCGCCCCCCCCCCAAACCCCACCCCCTCTGCTGAGTTCCCCCGTGAACAGGAGCTTGTTTCCATGGCAACAGGGCTGGCGATAGAGAATCCTACAGCAGGGGTTTCCCCCCAAAGGCCCGGGATCTCTCTGTTCCAGAGGATTCCCCCTCTCTCCCTTAAACACACACACACAGGCACATATATATACACACACACGGACATACAGATGCACACATCAATGAATTGTGCCTAAGCTCTCGGCCATGATAAACCCCTTGCAATGGATGTGTGAATCGCCACTATAATCTCTCCTCCTGTGTTTCAGGGTGACAGGTGGGGAGCTGTTTGAAGACATCGTAGCCAGAGAGTATTACAGCGAAGCTGATGCCAGGTGAGCCCCCCGCACACACACACACACACACACCCCTCCACCACCCTCGCTCACACTATCCTCTGCCATCCATTTTGTTTCTTTATCCTCCCCTTGCACTGCTGCTGTTCTTCTCTCTCTCTCCCTTTCTCTCTCCCTTTCTCTCTCTCTCTCTCTCTCCCTCCTTCCCTCAGTCATGTACTATTCGGACCCTGGCCACGTGGAGCACACCACCCGCACAGAGCTCACATACACACTTACACACTTACTTGCGCACAGTAACATACACACACGCACACACACACACATACACATACATACACACACACACACACACACACACACACACAGATTGACGGAAATTGTCCTACTCTGAAGCAGGCTCTGATCTGATGCCTATGGTGAAAAGCAACGGGTCCGTTACCCCACTGTGAACCTTGTGTGTGTGTGTGTGTGTGTGCGTGTGTGCGTGTGTGTTACTCTGTGCAAGTAAGTGTGTATGCCGTTGACACACATACACACGATTATAATTATGAAGTTATTATTATTATTATTGCTCCTTAGCAGATGCCCTTACATGCGTGTTGCATAGTATCCATGGATACCACTGGATATGGAATTCATTCATTCATTCATTCATTATCTAACCCGCTTATACCTGGTCAGGGTTGGAGCCCATCCCAGCATAGGCAGGAATACACCCTGAACAGGTCGCCAATTCATCGCAGGGCACATACACCATTCACTCACGCACTCGTACAGGCAATTTAGACTCTCCAATTAGTCTAACGTGCATGTCTTTGGACTGTGGGAGGAAACCGGAGTACCCGGAGGAAACCCACGCGGACACGGGGAGAACATGCAAACTCCACACGGAAAGGCCGAGCTTCGAACCCGGGACCTTCTTGCTGTGGGGCGACAGTGCTATCCACTGCACCACCCTGCCACCCTGGATATGGAATGAATGTACTTAATTTAATTTAAGTATAACTGAAATGGCGCACTTTGCGAGACCAGTAGAGTCACAGCTGAGCCAGGCCTCGCCCCCACCCCTGCAGGCCTCGCCCCCACCCCTGCAGGCCTCGCCCCCACCCCTGCAGGCCTCGCCCCCACCCCTGCAGGCCAGCCCCCACCCCTGCAGACCTCGCCCCCACCCCTGCAGGCCACGCCCCCACCCCTGCAGGCCAGGCCTCGCCCCCACCCCTGCAGGCCTCGCCCCCACCCCTGCAGGCCTCGCCCCCACCCCTGCAGGCCCGCCCCCACCCCTGCAGGCCTCGCCCCCACCCCTCAGGCCTCGCCCCCCACCCCTGCAGGCCTGCAGACCTCGCCCCCACCCCTGCAGGCCCGCCTCATTTAATAGCATTCGAGGCCCCGCCGAGACCGGCACAAAGTACAGCTCTGATTGGCCGGAGATAATTACCGGCGAAGAGCGCAGCTCCTTGGTCTCTCACTCAGCGCCCGCGACCATCACGGACAGAAGCAAAAGCAGTGTGCGCTGAGACAGGACAAAGAGGACACAGAAACAGAAAAGGGACCGTGTTGATCCGTAGATACCTGCTGTCGGGACCCGTGAATTATTTAGTTGAGCGGTGAGCAGACTGTGCTGTCAGGGGCAAATTGCACGGCAGATGTTTTACTGACGGCTCATTAGTACAGCTGGAGGTTTATTGAAGTGCCTCAGGTTCACTGTCTGTTTGCTTGTTTATTTACTAAGCTGACGCCCTAAGACAGGGCAAATGACATAAGTGATATTTGGCATACTTTCCTTTAATATCGCTGGATACAGAAGCGATTGAGGTGGAGCACTTTGCTCACAACAGCTGTGCCTGGGAATTGAACCTGCAACCTTTGGGTTACAGATCCACCTCCCTAACCACTGCCCCATGCTGTCGCCTGACCTGCTCGTTGTCTCCTAAACAGACATACAGCTCAGGCGCGGCCCTATTATACATCCAACATAACGTCAAACATATTCACCGTCACGTCACCTGTGTGCACAGGATACACAGGAAGGAAGAGGTGAACATTTATAAGTTCAGAAACACACAAGCACAGGCGCATGGTAAAAAAGCACTCAGGTCGGCTCTGGCCGGCAGTGCCATCGGGGGCAGCAATTGGCTGTCCGCCCCAGGGAGGGGGGAAGGAAGCTGACACAGTTCGCTGCGCACAGGAGTGGTTCTGGGGTTCCGGAGTTACAGTCGACAGCATGACGAGTGCTGTCTCGGAGGAGACGATGCTTTGCCTTTGTCACTGCCGGCCACAGGGCTATGGCAGCGAACTACGAGGGAGGGGATTGACCTAAGAATAGCGGGAGTAATTGGCTACCAAATTGGGAGAAAAATGGGATAAAATCAGAAAAAGCTATTTTAGAAGAAAAATTAAAAATAAGCACTCGGGAACACACTGTTTCAACGCTCCCAGCAATTCATTAACACACAAAGGAAGGTCTTCCTCGCAACCTGATGAAAAACTTGTGGGTCCAAACTGTATTCATTTGTTAAGGAATCATGGTCCCGGTCCTCTTCACAACCTGATGCGGACCGCGTACGTCCGAAATGTTGTTCATTTGTTATTAAGTGGCCGGTAAAGTGAAACCGTGTGCAGGTGTGTTCCTTTCCCTCCCCTGGGATACGCAGTAATCCAGAGCCATTGAGGGACATGCTGGAGCCATACTGAAACACCCAGGATTTGAACCCGCAGCTACGCGGTTGTTTGAGCGGAGCAGCCTGCAGACCCAGGCCAGAACACAGAGACTAAGGACATTTGAACAAAGTTTGGGCATCGAAAAATATAAGCAGAAACGGCAGACTATAGAAATAACCCACAGACACACTTCCTAAGAGGACATCTGACTGTTGGTGAAATGAGTGTGTTCGTCTCCTGGTGGCAGTCAAGTTTGAGTTTTAGTCACAGACGTGTGATTGTGTGGGAGTGTTTGAGGCTGTGTGCTTGTGTGTGTGTGTGTGTGTGTGTGTGTGTGTCTGAATTTTAGAATGTGTGTGTTTGAGTGTTTGTTGGTTATGTGTGTTCATCTTTGTGTATATTATTTAAAAGCTATGTGTATGTGTGCACGTGTGTGTGGCATGTGTATGTGTGCATGTGTGTGTGTGGCATGTGTATGTGTGCACGTGTGTGTGTGGCATGTGTACGTGTGCACGTGTGTGTGGCATGTGTATGTGTGCATGTGTGTGTGGCATGTGTATGTGTGCACGTGTAGTATAATGGATAGTGACCTGGGCTTGCAGTACAGCGGTTGCAGGTTCAATTCCCAAGTGGGGCACAGCTGGACCCTGTGCTGTTTTCATGAACAGTCAGCCAGGGTTACAGCATTTTAGCCTCTAATTAATTTTACAATTGACATTTTTGGTCATTTGGCAGACACTTTTATCCAAAGCGACTTCGAAGAGTGATCCCTTCCTGCTAAGTGCCCCACTGTGTTTGCGATGGAGTATAATAATAAGTGTATCTGAAAGCACTGACAGCATCTCTCCATTGAACGCTGTTTTTCCCTGTGCAGCATCTCCAGTGTCCTCAGGGACTGCACACCCCACCCCCCTTCATATGTGTGTGTTCCATGTACAGTGTGTGTCTGTGTGTGTGTGTCTCTATGTGTCTGTATGTGTGTGTGTCTGTGTGTATGTGTGTGTATGCGTGTGTGTGTGTGTGTGTGTGTGTGTGTGTGTGTGTGTGTTTGAGTGTGTGTCTGTGTGTGTCTGTGTGTGTCTGTGTGTCTGTGTGTGTGTGTGTGTGAGTATGCCTGTGTGTGTGTGTTTGTGTGTGTGAGTATGCCTGTGTGTGTATAGTCTCTCTATCTCTCTCAGTAGACAGCGTGTGGGTGGGGATCCTGCAGGCTGTCTCCTCGGTTCAGCTATTAGTCACATTTCCAGCTCGGTTTAACCCTTCCACTGCACACCGCTGTTCACTCGACTGCGTCTCTCTATCCCCCCTCCTCTCTCTCTCTCTCTCTCTCTCTCTCTCTCTCTCTCTCTCTCTCTCTCTCTCTTTCTCTCTCTCTCTCTCACAGTGACAGACCTCTCCCAGTTTTCTGTACAGCCTCCAGTGCAGTGCCGTAGTTCTCCTTCGGGGGGCAGCACTTGTTACTGTAGCAGATAATTCACTCGCTTGCCAACGCATCACGGTTACCCCTTATCATAAATAATTCTTTTTTTGACCTCTTCTTCTATCTCTCTTTCTCTTCCCCCTCATCTCTCTACGCCATTGTGTTTCTCTCTGTTCTTTGTTCTTTTTCCTCCCCCCTTCCTGTCTGTGCTCTACACCCCCCCATGTTGTCGTGAGCATGCCTGGCTCTGTCGTTTCTGCTGTAGGTGGTTTTGTGTCATCGGCCCCACCTCCATCGATCCATCAAGCCTTTTAACTGTTCTCTTCTCTTCCACCTATCCCACTCTCCGCCGCTCTTCCTAAAATCCCCCCCCTCCACTACCACGACAACTCCTAATTACATCACCCTCTCCCATGGTCTCATTCCACTCCCTTCCTCCCTCATCTGTTCTCATTTTTCTGCTGTATTTTTTACATCCCTTTTTCTTTCCTGCCCCCCCCCTCTGTTTTGTGTCCAGTGTCTGTATTCATCAGGTTATAGACAGTGTCAGTCACATTCACCTACATGACATAGTGCACAGGGACCTGAAGGTCAGTATGTGTGCTGCCTGGCCCTGACCTCCGCATGCGTCCGTCTGTCTGTGTGTCCGCCCATCTGTCTGTCAGTCTGTCCGTCTGTCTATTTCCTCTCACACTCTTGAGGTGCTTCTGCTGAACTGACTGCTTCCTCCACCCCCCACAAATTTGTGTTATTCGTTTTTCCTTTTATTTTTTTTTTTTTGGGGGGGGGGGTGGGTGGGATTTGGTGTATACATACATATGTACAGTATATATATATTTCTGCTGAATAACTGCTGAAAAATGACTGGAGCAGCAAAGTCAGGATTTTTGGAGTAGGAGGATTTAACTCCTCCCAAAACAGAAGAGAAAAGGCTTGACTGAAGTGGAACCCACTCCCCGTGTGGAGAATCGGTCACCGGCAGCCAAAACGTTGACTGCCTTAACGTTTCTTTGCACATAATTGCATACCTTGGAAAACAAATGGCTCATCCCGTTCCCCCGAGCCTGCAGAGGGAGCCCTTCACCCTGCTTTGTGTTGGGTAAAAGATGAACACTCATCACAGGGCCCCATTCACTGCTGCTGGGGGTCTCGTCCGGGACACAAAATAAAGACACTAATTCCAAAGCAGGCCCACTCCATATTCTTAGGCCCAATCATAGCAAAGCAAATGTGACCAATCAGATAGGAGGAAGACAGTAAGGCAGCTGTGAGTTCTGGACTGGGTAGGCTTGAATTCAGTGTGTGTAGATATCTGTATACAGCCTATGTATGTGTCTGTGCTCATATATAATCAACATTCTCCTTTTGTTCATTGGATTCATTGGTTTTTTAAAGGATTTGAAAATGATGGTAATTACTTGTGGGAAGGCTGATGAAACACATTTGCGTTGGGACATATGTGTATATGCTATAATGAGGTGAAACTCACGATACAATAACACACCTTCAGAAAGCAAAACTGGCCCTCCCGGGGTGGCGTAATGGTAAAGGCATTCGACCGGAATGCAGGCTGCCCACTGCGGCTGGGGTTCAATTCCATCGGCTGCATCAGTTCAGCACTGGCCGGGAGTGCCACTAGATGGCTGTCCACCCCACGATATGATCTCACTGCGTATAGGAGTGGCCCTGTGTATACTGCAGTTACAGTTTACGGTTTGGCGAGTTCCGGCTCGGAGGAGGCGGTACATCACCTTTGCAACTGCCGGTCTCAAGACTACGGCAGCAAGCTGTCAGTACAAGGGGAGGGGATAGTTGACGTAAAGAGGGTAAAATTGACTACTAAATTGGGAGAAAATTGGGAAAAACCTGAAACAGAAATCTTAAAAAAAAAGAAAACAAAACATTTGTGCTGCAGAAGCTGTTTCTGATCCCTGCTTTCAAAGAAAGTTCCACAGATCAGAGATTTCGGAGGGCCTGAGATCAAATCAAACCACTTTCTGTGGCCTTTATTCTCCCAGAGAAAACCACACACCCAGAGCCCTAGGCCTCACAATGAGGACATGCTGTGGTGCTCTGTGCAGAGACGCTCTCCATGTCACACACACACACACACAATCACACACAATCACACACACTCACATACACATGCACATGCACACACACACACACACACACACACACACACTCACAAACAACACACACACACACAAACACACACACACATGCACACACACATGCACACACACACACACACACACACACACACGCACACACACTCAGACACACACACACACGCAGTCCTGGAGGGGCGCAGTGTCTGCAGGTTTAACTCCAGTCCTTGGGGGCCGCAGTGTCTGCAGGTTTGACTCCAGTCCGATTGGTTTAACTTCAGTCCTCAGTGTCGCAGGTTTAACCCAGTCCTGGGGGGAGAGGTTTGAGTCCTGGGGGCCGCAGTGTCTGCAGGTTTGACTCCAGTCCTGGGGGCCAGGCAGGCGCAGAGGTTTGATTTCCCAGTCCTGTGCCAAAATAAAGTCCTGGGGGCAGTGTCTGCAGGTTTGACTCCAGTCCGATTGGTTGTCAGGGGGAGAGGAGAAGCGAGAGCCAAGCGCAGAGGATTTTGGCCAAAATAAATGGCGGCCTCTGGGAAGTGGCTTGTCCTATTGATGCGGGTGGCGGGATACTGTCGTATCCTGACCCTGGCAGTGCCCACTGTCTCCCACAACAGTTTAATCAGGATTTCTCTCTGTCTCATCGCTCTCCTCTGCTTCAGTCCGGCACCTGCAGTCTGGCTGCGCATTAAGCGTCTTTTTCCAGCGCAATGACTGCCCAGCTCAGAGTGAAACGAATTGTTGCTGGCAGGGCGCACTCCAGAACAGAGAACGTGCTGGTCTACTCCCTCCCGAAATGGCAGGAGGACGTTGCAGCGATGAGACTGTCAATACAATTGGATATTCCAATATTGGGAGAAAAGGAAAAACAATCAGGGATAAACATTGGGCTTTTTAGAAAGAGGCTGATAGGGGGAACTGAGTGTGTGGGGGTGAGGGGTAGGGGGGAGCAGGCTGGATTTGGCTGAGAATGGGCAAAAGTGTGTGTCTGACCCATCCCCAAAACGCCTGCCCTGGCCTGTGCACGAGACTATAGTGCTGCTCAGACTAACACGCGCCCCCTGGTGTTTGCATGCAGTCATTGCATCCAGCAGATCCTGGAGGCGGTGCTTCACTGCCACCAAATGGGCGTGGTGCACCGAGACCTGAAGGTGAGTGCGTGTGTGTATGTGTTCAACTATGTGTGTGTGTGTGTGTGTGTGTGTTTAACTGTGTGTGTGTCTGTGTGTGCGTGTGTGTTAAACTATGTGTGTGTGTGTTTAACTGTGTGTGTGTGTGTGATAGTGTCCATCCGTAGGTTTGTGCACGTGTGTAGGTGGGTGAGTGGATGTGTGTGTCTATGGGTGTGTGTGTGAATGTGTCTGACTGTCTGTCTGATTGCACTGCATGTGTTGACTATCTGTCTGAGTTTTGTGTGTGAAGCTGTTAACCCTCACCTCTCACTATATGAGATTGTGTCGATTGTTTCCTGATTGAATTAATGAATTTGTGAGTGTATGTTTCTGCGTGTCTGTGTGTGTGTGTGTAAGATAGTGAATGTGTGTGTGTGTGTGTGTTAGTTTGGCTGTTTTGTTGGCCTGTTTGTCTGGCTGTATGCCTTGACTGCTGTGTGTCTAGAGGTGTGTGTGTGTGAAGCTGTGGCCCTCACTGTGTGGATTGTGGACAAGACAGTCTTACTTGGGCTGAACTCTGTTCCCTGTACATTGGACTTGTGAGTTCTGGGATTTCCTGCCCTGGCAGTGCGGGCTCCATTTCTGCTTCACA